>OY725492.1:4395570-4713070 GCA_963281255.1 Aphrocallistes beatrix | reverse complement strand
CAGTTGAAATGGAAGAAATTATCGCCAAATTGGGAGCACTTTTGGTTTCCTTATTAACCACTTTAAACTCACTGAGAGAGAACCAGCAGGTAATTGAACATGTGTCCTTATTCTGCCACTCTGCCACTTCACACCTTGTCTATATTTAGGGCATAAACGTGAACTTAAACGAGAAGTTATCTGAGTTACAAAATGTGATGAAAACTGGTGAACAGCTGATGGATAAGCTGACCAATGAATTCGAGTGTTTATCGCAATCACTGATTCAGAAAAAACAGAGTCATTACGATCAAATGAGGTAACTGAGGAGGAAGTTCTTAATTTAGAACTGTCATGCTGCTAATCGGAACTATCACTTTTTAGTTCCGATTTCAAGAACCATCAGACTGACTTCAGCAGTTGCAAGCAGAATCTCATCAACCTTTGGGTGGCGGACACAGAAGCTAACTTCGTTCACAAAGAGAAGTTCCAATCTCGTAGAATCATTCTCGCCAGTGGAATGAGAGAACAGTCGCAGGTAGATTTAACTGATAGCTTCTACAACATAGTAACATAGTCCGAATAAACAGCTGCCCAAATTTTTATTCAACCACAGCTTTTTACTGAATGTTTTATATCCCCCGTTTATCGCTTTATTCCCGTGGTTTCCAACCTGGGTCCATGGACCCCTTAGTGGCCCACAGAAGATATCAGGGGGTCCACAGGATTCGAAATTTTGTGTTACGGTTAATAGGAGGGGGTCCACAAAATATAGGAAATTTTTATAAGGGGTCCACAGCCCAAATAGGTTGAAAACCGCTGCTTCATTCACACCCCCGAATAGAGACTTCCCATTTCCTTTAAACCTAGCAAGGCTGGATTCGGTTAACCGGCTAACCGCCGTCAATCTCGGTTAATGGTTAAGGAAATCTTAGATCGGTTAGCCGATCTGCTTTATTTTCTATATATTCACATTAATTTCTTTGTTTTTCGAAGGAGATTCAAGAATATTACTTCTAAAAATTTGTAAATGTAATCGAATTCCTATTTTCTAACCACAAAGTATATTTCGAGACTACTGAAAGTTATCAATTTTTTCAATATCAGGTTAAAGCTTAGTCCAAAATCCATATTTCAAATACTGGTATCGGTTAACCGATTAACCAACCTGGAGGAAACCAAAATAACCGAACCATAAAATCGGTTACCAACCCAGGGGCGGTCACAGGAATTTTCCAAACCGGCCGAGGCGGGGCCAAAGAGAAAAAAATCCGGGGCCTTCCTATGATTTTGGCTTAGGTGATCGAATGAAATCCGGGGCCACAGAATCAAACTAGGGGCAAATGCCCCGGATGCCCCCCCCCTAACTTAGTATGTCAGATTGCTCGTTTGTTTATAACGACTGTAGTAAATGCCATTGAGATCTGCCAGTTATGTTCAAACGTGGTTGCTGTGTCATCTTGTTAGAATTATGTCAACCATTTAGGGAGAGGAGACAGCATTCCTGATTAAACAATCTGCAACTAAGGAGTCGAAAGATGACATTTGGGCGCCATCCCTCAACCTCACGAACATGAATGCGGCTATGGAGATTCTGGGAGAAATGTTTGATAATGAAGAAGGGTAGGTTCTAGTTCCAGTTCATATCACCTCTCTTTGGCAGATATAAGTATATCGAGTTAGGGAAAATGTCAGTTGACGGACCAATGGCCAGCTCTAGGAAACCACTAACCAGAAGTGTGAAAATTGCACTCAGGTTTTTTAGGTGGTTTGAGGAGGAACATTTCGCCCCCCCTCCCCCCCCCCTGAAAATGGTCCACCCCCCTCCTGAACGTTTGAAGAAGGTAACTAGCAGTCACAACAGTCAATTTTACTCCTGTCCCTCCAAATATTCATAAATGTCAAATTGCTCCCCCTGATCTTTCCAGAAAAATCACTGGCACTTTTGAAACTAAACACATATTTTCACACTTCTATATTTAGTGAGGATGGAAACGAGGCTGAAGAGATGCTTGCTTGTGCTCTGGACCTGATTGATGCTATCCTAACTTGGATAGAGGAGAAAAGGAATGCGATTAAAAATAACCAGTCAGCTCAGCTGGACCTCCAAACTCTCTCTCAGGAATTCTTCAGAATCCAGGTTGAGTGAGCCAATCAGTTTACAGGGTTTCCTATCAGAGGGACATTTTCGCCAAAGATGGCGCTTAAAATATTTTGATTTCAAGTAATTCTTGTGAGTAGACAATCCGTGGAGAGCTCCTGAATAAAGTGGAGGAATTCGAAGGGATTAAGTCAGAGTATGCCAGTGTCCTGAATCAGAGCCACACAGTAGAACTGTCGGATAACTTAACCGCACTCAGCGATGAGTAAGTATTATATTCTATTTATAGTATCTAACCTACAATATTGAGATCGTACTAGTTTTTCTTTTTTATTAATTAAATATAAAATAATTTCACTTTTCTTCTCAGAAATGATATTGTATTTTTCATAAATAGATTTATATAAGAAATTGTCACTCACCACTGAATTATGACGTCATTATGTCACCCTTTGTATTTAGAAATTTATATTTAGAAACTTTTCGAGCTAACTCTCTGAGGAAGAGAGTTCTATCCATGGTTTTGAATAGCTAATAATGAATTATGGCAGCTGATGAAATATCACACTTATTCCAATCACTACAGTAGAACCTCATTAAAACGAACACCAGGGATGTTCGAAATGTGTTCGTACTATCCAGAATTCGTATTAACCGGAGTGACTTACATATATTTCCTTCGTAGGAGATAAAATATCTGTTCGTATTATCCATCTTCGTACGAGGTTCTACTGTGATTTGTCTTTATTGGCAGAATTCTAAATTTAGAACTAGTTCCCGTGAGCAGAGTCTGTCAGTGCTGCTGGTGTTCCTTCAAGATTTTGACAAATGTGTGAAGGAATCTATTGGTCAGTTGGAGCACATAGAGAAGACATATGCAGCTATATTTAGTAACAAGACAGACATCACTCAGGGCGTCACAGCTCTCAAAGTAAGTCCGGATCTGTTCTATTTATAGTACAACAGCTGTTTCATGATATTCAGAATGTGAGGTGTTAGTGGTGTGCTATTTATAGGATTTGTCAGCTGATTTGTCAGCTGTAGAGAGAGGGATCAGTAAACTGACAAGGAAGTCGATAGGAATTAAGAAAAGATTTCCTAAAATAGGTAGGACTGTACTAAAAATAGAATATCCTCACTCTTCATCTTTGACTTTCCCTTTGATTCCAGTTCTGAATCCCGAATCAGCTGATTTGCCGGATCGGTTTCTGTCGCTGAAGCGGGAGGTAGCCGATCAGCTGATTAATGGACAAATGGGCGCGCAGCAGCTGGCCCAGTACTCGGATCAGCTGATCGAGAAGAGAGTTAGACTGGACGAGTTGAGAAGACGGACACAGTCGGCACTGAATGCCCCACTTGTGATAGATGGCACGGAGATTGACGACACTGACTTGAAGGTTGATACTGCTCTTTTACCGGGTTTATTAGTTCCAGTTGTTAACACCTCTATTTTTAGATTTTAAAGAGAGATATTGAAGTTTTCAGAAATGAATTTGAATCCATTCCCATTCTCGAAGATCCTCCCTGCACCAAACTGACCATCCCCGCCAATACTCTATCTGAGAGGGACAACATTCTTTGTGGCCTAACTGGTCTCCATGATAACATTTCCGCCTGGGAGGGACACATAACAGCTGTGAAATCGGAACTAAGTTCCATGAAATCTAAATTTGCCACTGATGCATAATCCTGTAACTCAAGCTTGATTTTGGTGCTATTTATAATTGTGTTGCTATTAATAGACTATTGCTACTAATAATAGTGTGTGTTGTTTGTAAATTTTCCTCATATTTGTCTTTCAATTATTCAATTTCAGTCTTATTTTAGAAAGTAGAGGGGATAGAGATGTATGCGATAGTTCCATGTACCGTTTTGGCGGGACGTCCCGCTTTTTTCACTCTTCTATTGAGCTAATTTTCTCGAGTCCCGCTTTTACATGAATTCTCCCCTTCATGTCCTTGTGACTGATGTGACTGATGTGTCCTCAATATGAGAAGCAGGGCCGTAGCAAGCTCATGAAAAGTGGTACGGCCATTCTTGGTGGATCAGACCGATCGTAGCGAGCAACCATATGGGGTCTTGCGGGCTTGCCCGCCACAAATATTTTGAACCTTATAGGCTCAAATATCGATATCAGCAGTTCTTATCAAGCAACAATAGTTCATTTTTGTAAATAGTACTATTAGGTATTTAGGTCCACTTATTGAATACAAAATCATTAAGATGTAAGGGCCGTACCAGCCGTACCGGTTGCTACGGCCTTGATGAGAAGTACTTAGCTACTTCAGCCTTGAATTTAAGATCTTACTTAATTCAGTTTCTTGTACCAAGTTAATTCGCATTGATTAGTATGAAATATACATTTATAAGGACATTTAGAAATAACTTTGGTTAGGAAAAAGTCTTCTAATCCTTGGTTCGAACTTGCATAATATATAGAGACATCATGAAGTTGAGATTTGAAATTCATACTTTTGCAATGCTCTATTGTGGAGCTGTACAATTGGTTTGTCGACTGACCTTTCCCGTCAGTTCTAGAGGAAGGGAACCCCTTTCATTTCGGGATGAACTCCAAACACATGAGCTTAGTATGCAATACTTGATATCCACACTCCTCTCACGATTCACATGCGTGTTCTGCTAACCTAGAACCAGCCTAGAAAGTTAATAATCTCCAAATTACGACTTTGTCTATACACACAATGCTAATTCCAGTCATATATCAGCTTTTGCACTATTACTTCGTACTTCTCTGGTACAAATTGGGAAATTGGCTACACACATTTATGCCTATACTTGAACCGAAGCAATAGACTTATCAAGATTCAGTTGTGTACTAACACCCCAGTTAGGTTCACTTCTGTTTAATTCTAGCAAATTGCATTCAGAACTTTAGTAAACGGATTCGTTTATTCTATAAATTTGTTTGTTTACACCTGCGAATGCATAGAATACATTTGCAACACTATAGAGATATTGACATGTTCGGCCGTGGCTATTTCCGTCACGCCCAAGGACGAGGCAAAGTGAACCGTAACAGGCGCCGACACATTAAAGCCCTCACACTGAGTAGCGCCTGTCAGGACTCAGAAGACTCAGAGGCCTGTAAGAGACTGTCCAGGTCCCTCTGTGTCGGGTCCTCTCCCAACCCTTCTTCCTTCGCGATGTTCGTGCAGCTACACGCTCAGGAGAGTTCTCAGGAATTGGCAGAATTGTTCGAGTCCCTAAATAAGGTACCATCTCTAACGCGAAATGTTAATTGGCTGTCAGATATTCCGCAGCTGTTATTCTTAGTTTGAGTTCAGTGGTGTAGGTATGGTACTCTTAGGTTTTCGGGATAAAGTATTCTGATCATGAATTCAATATTGAATTAATTGCAAGACCAATTCTAAATTTCATGGCATAGAGTGGAATATTTCTCTACTAAATCCTAATGATTGATTATTCAAAATTAAATATATTGAAATCTTCATAATTTACAATCCAATCTTCATTTATTGAAGATTGTGGTGCTCAGATATTCTAGGAAGGACAGTATTTCCCGCAAAGCGCTTTTAGTTGATTTTATTAAATAATCCGCTTTAATCCATTAACGGAATATCCCGCATAAAAAAGAAAGAACCACTGCTTTTCATTTGAAACTTTTGCGCGGGTATCCATTGGTTGAGTTATGCATATTCTCACCTACCAATCCCGGGCGATGAATTGTTGAAGTTAATTCAACTAGAAATACAATTCTATATTTAGAACGGAGATATTCTATTTTGGGTTTGTGAGGTGTTGCATCAGCTGATCCTATTTATAGGCAGGACAGGTGTGGGACTCCTCGATGGACGAGGATTCTGAGGCGAAGAAGGATAAGAAAAAGGTGAAAGGGAAAGGTGAGAAAAAGAACGACACTAAATCGGAGGAGGAAACACCCTTTGAGCCACTCCCCCTGCCTAAGATGATCTCCCTCGGAATCACAGGAGTGCTGGAGGTCATCTCTGCCACTCAGACCTCACACCCTGATCTCTGCCTACGAGTGTTGGAGGCCTTCCATAAGATAGTTTCCTACAACGAGATAGGTCAGCTGTTCTTCTCTGAATAAGCTCACTCTAGTTAATGCATGGAATTAGTTTATCTCTGGCATCCTTTTAATTAATAATTATATAATATGTATCCCTCCATTGCCCCTGGAATGTGTCGCGTCATTTCCAGTTTAAGCAATTTTGGGCAGGGAAACCATTAAAATTCGGGGTATTTACTATAAATAGAAACAACCCCAAGCCATCCGGGGGTGAGAGGGAAAATGCTCTTCACGAGTTCTACTGAGTATTTTGCACGTTTCTTTTTGAAAGAAATTTGTTTTTCATTCATTCATTCTTTTTTTAGGTAGATTCACATTGATTGGTATGGTGGAAATAGTTCAACTTTCCAAAAAAAGGAAATAATTCACATAAAAACCACCATTAATCCTAATGATAAAAAGTCGAGCTATTTCCTTTTTCGAAAAGTCGAACCATTTCCGCATTACCATTCACATTTTTGTATTTGATTTTTTCGGATCTGTGGTTTTGAGTTGGATCTGATTCTTAAATTCCAAAAAAATAGATAGACACTTCCTAATTAAGCTTTAATATGGAACTGAAACTAACCGCAGACGAATACCAGCTGAGGATTGTGTCTATTAATAGATTGGTTCTAATTTTAGGCGCGCTGAGGAACGAGCCACTCGAGACAATCACACCTCTGTTCCACCTGCTCCTGGAGATGGTGCAGTCCCGGGAGACCACCCAGGAGATCTCTTCTCTCGCCGCTTCCTCTCTGATCGGATTGGTTCTCTCCCTCGGCAAGACAGACATGACGCTGCAGGCGGTCTCTGCCCTCATGCTCTCCCAGAGATCCTCCGGATCCGCCCCCATCCCCATCCCGGAGGTTCCTATTTATAGCTCTGAACTATTCTTAGTAACAATTAATATTAGTTTAGAACAGGGGTTCTTAAGCTAGGGGGCGTAATACCGGATGAAAATGTGAAGAAACTTGTTGAAGAGAAACAGTTACATCCTTCACATTGATAGAGTTGTTTGATTTAAATAGATATTCTTAATTATATTAGAAAATTCTCCGAGTTTGGTAGTCTGAAAAAGTGTAGGTGTAGCCACGTAGGGGGCGTGATAATTCACAGATTAGCCAAGGGGGGCATGGGGTCAAAAAGTTTAAGAACTCCTGATTTAGACTGTGTTCTATTTTTATACTTCAGTGGCGGACCAATTTCCGTCGAGGACACATTCGTCATTCATTTATCCATCATCCGCACTTTTTCACATTTATTACTTCTTACTCAAATACTGTTAATAGCACCGGAAATGTATCATCATTAGTTCAACCTGTTAAAATACTTTCCATGGCCATCCTTCACTAAATGGTTTGTGCCACCCTGATTCCCGCCAGTTACGGCGGTGCCATTAGTGGCAGAGAAAGTGTCTGGAGGACATCGACAATGATTGTTACAATTGAGTGGTCTATTACTTTGTATATCCTCGCCACACGAATAACTTGATTGGCTGAAACTTTTTTCATCAGATCTACGTGGATAGTTAAATGAAACTTGTGACATATTCTGGCACTTATGTTTTCGTGCCTTTTTAGATAATGCGGACACTCCAGAGAAGTGTGAACAGCGCCTTGTGTGGTCGCGCAATCTCTCGCGACACAATTAAGCAGTCTCTCCTCAAATCCGCCAAAGTGGAGACATGGAAGCCACAAATTGAGCCACTTGACACCTCCCCTCGCCACTGCTCCCTCACCTGTTCCGACCACTTCCTGTTCCTCAGACGGGACGAGACACTTCTAAAATTAGGCACAGGATATGGAGACACTCTCAGAGGACACATTTACGCCTCCAAACCGGGAATAACATCAGCTGATCGAGCTGGGTGGCTGGGGCTGTGTGGAGGGAAAGTTCTATTTCGGGAAGTGAGTGTGGACGGTAACATTCTGCTGGAGCTATCAGCTGATAATCTGGAGGTGATAGGGGAACACAGAATCCCGCCTGAATTGGACCCCGAAATGTGTCTCTTCTTCTGCACTGGAGACCAGCTGGGAACCCTGGAAGTGAGAGGAGAGACCGACGTCTTCCTGCACTTCCTGGAACTAGAACAAGGTTGGTTCCAATTGTAGCTATAATTATCCACTCCTCTCTCCATTGATTGGTCAGAGCGGTTGCTACTTTGATTATTGTACTTAGGTCCAGATTCGGACGTCAAGCTCTCACAGACACATCACCTCACTGTCGGACGGACGATTCTATTGGCTAGTGGCTCAGAGGAGTTCCTGAACATTCCTCAGTCCCAATCTGAGACTTTCTGCACCGCTTCCATTGTCTACAGTCAGAGTCAAGAGCTTCCAACTGACATCAGTGTCAACTCCAAATCTGCTGCCTTCCTCAGCCAATCAGGACAGGTATAAATATAGAAACGATGCTTTGATTGTAGTAGGCTTACCCGATTAAATCCCTGAAATGTCTGAGTTTATCTTATCAATGTTTGTGATTATCTGCAAAAAAATTATTTGCCCAATTCTCCAATCCCTTACATAAGTTTTAACAATGAGGTACTGCATACCTTACTCTCGCTCCCGTATCTAGGTATTCTACACGGGATGTGGCGACGCGTTCGGAAGTGCCAGTCAGACAGGGCAAGATGAATGGGTCTCTGTCATGCTTCCTGACGAATCAACGTTCAAGTGTTTCAGTTTGAGTCAAAGTTCAAATTTCTGTGCCTACATCGACACCAACGCGAAACTTTACCTCAGCGGTGTCGCTGTGAGAGGGCTGAGTCCACCAGGTGCTGCCAAGAAAGATGGACAGAAACCACATTTAGAAATCCCAACCCTCTCCACCACTATACTGCCTAGACTGTCGAGTTGTCATAGTGGGTGGTCTACCCCATTCGTGGCTGTTATTTCAGAAGAAGGGGAGTTGTTCGTGTTTGGAGAAATGTTGTTTGAAGGCTTGAAGAGATCAGATGAGGGTAAAGTGAAATCTCCTGAAGGTGTTACATTCCAGAGCATGTGTCTGGGAGATAAGCACGCGTTGGTACTTTCAGGAGATGGAAAGCTGTACAGTTTCGGACGTAATGGGGAAGGAGAATGCGGTGTCTCAGACTCGGAACGGATTGAAGAAGTGGACGAAGAGGTTAGGATTGTCCTAAATTCAGTATAAATAGTCCCTCTAACCTTTACCTAATGTTTTCACTCACATCCTTATCAGTCTTATATGCAAACACTGTGAAACACTTCCAAATTCCGTTAAATGAATTGCGTATTTATGACAGGATTTTATATAACCAGTGTTAACCACCGAAAATATGAACCTAGCAATGTGTCGAAAATCATGACCCAAATCGTGGTGTAATTTTTACACCAAAATCGCTCCTAGAAATACCATGCTTTATCTCATAAATATTGATTATTGATGGAACCATTTTATTCTAGCTTTGTTGACTGATTTACATATAAATATTATTTGTTTATTTAGTCTATTGTCAACACTCTGACAGAAGTCAGCCTTCCTGACGTGGTTAAAGTGGCACGAGTTGGCGCCCGCCACTCTCTGGCTGTGTCGCTGACGGGAGAAGCCTATGTGTGGGGCAGCAACGACAAGGGACAACTGGGCATAGGTGACAAAATCAACCGCCACAAACCGGTTAAAGTGGCACTTCCTGGTCCAGTAGTGGACGCTGCGTGCGGTGATGAGTTCACGGTCTTTCTGCTTGCGGACGGACGCATATTCGGGGCCGGTCTGAATGACAACAGGGTCCTGGGGCTGTCGGAGTCAGATGGAGAGGTGACGAGTGCCACACCTCTGTCCCTGCTACCAGGGAACTCAATCGACCCATCCATGGTCCATATCTCAGCGGGTGGCTGTAATATTCTGATTCTACAGAAGCAACAGCTGTTGTCCAATCAGAGTTTAAGAGAAGCACAGCTGTTGTGTGAGAAGAGCTCCCTAGCGATCATTCCGGCTAGAAGGAATGCTGGTTCCACTGAATTCTCATGGATGAAGATCAACCTCAGAAACAGAGCTTTCTCGGTGAGACACTTTTTATCACTTTCAAAGGTGTAAGATTAACGAAGTTTGTGTTCTATTTAAAGGGACATGGATACCATATTGTATCAATGGAATTATTAATTTACTCCTTTCCCCATTCTTGCGCCTAAATCCATAAAAAGTTCCGTACTAAATATAGCAATCAAACTGGAACTGAACTCTGTTACTGATAACTCCCCACAGGTACAAGATCAGGACATCTACATAGACTGTAGCGGAGGTGCAGTTGCTCTGGACCAGGTGTTTGGTAACGTATGGTACTACGACAACACAAGCCACGAGATAACTCAATACAACGGCACTCTCTCCAGCTTCAAACTCAACGAAAATGCACTGAGTGGGAACAGAGAGTCACTGCTCCTATCTCAGACTGTGCTGAGTCCCTCTCTGTGTCTCCCTAACGTACCACACGTGAGTAGAGTGCAGGCAGCACTCAATCTTCTCACCTGTCAGTACTGCCTCCTCATCAGAGACAAGTGCGAGGTTAGTTAGACTCTGTCTCTGTACTCTACCATCCTGTCTACACATTAAACACACACTAGCTAATTCATAATAAAATCTTAATTCTATACTAAAAATTAAATAATTATTATATAATAATTATATAATAATTATACAATAATTATATAATAATTATATAATAATTATATAATAATTATACAATAATTATATAATAATTATATAATAATTATATAATAATTATATAATTATTATATAATTATTATATAATTATAATATAATTATTATATAATTATTGTATAATTATTATTTAATAATTATATAATAATAACACAAAACATGGAGACTTTGCTTTAGTTGACTCGGGAGTCGGGATTAAATAAGTTTGAATCGCTAACAGAAGTTTTTTTGTGTTCTTGTTTACAGATCATCACAGAGGACAAGGAGGGTGTGGTGGAGAAGAGCAAGTTAATTAAGCAGTCTAACAAGGACCCTACCCTTGGATACTCAGTGGTGCATAGGTATGCAGGATCTGCAGACGTCTGGTATCACGACGGATCAGCTGATGCTATTATGTTCCAGGTCGATAAGCAGGTGTTACTGGGAGGAGTGGGTATCTTCTCAGGCGCCAATGGCGCACTCAGAGGGCAAATTCAGGTGAGTGTTGTCATTAGCAAACAAACAAACAAATACAGAACAACAAAGGTACCAACATAAACAAATGAAAAGACAAATGCTTATTTATGAATAAGATAAACAGTCAAACAAACAACGAACAAAACAAACAAACGAATAAGCAAATAAACAAAAACAAACAAACAAACAAACAAAAAAACAAACAACGAATAAACAACAAACATACAGACAGATAAACAATCAGTCTATCTATCGCCTTCCAGGTCCAAGACTCGCAGGACAAGAACCAGGGCCCGGTGGTGGCGGGGATAGACAACCTGGAGATTGCGCCGGATGCGTCGGGTGAGGTCTACGCGGCCATGTTCGACTCTCCCTTCATGCTAGACCCGGAGCACCTCTACACGGCGCACCTCAAGCTGGAAGGCGCACAAGCGCTAAAGTCCGGGAAGAACGGGAAGACGGAGGTGCTGGAGGATGGCGTGAACTGGGTCTTCAAGTACTCGGACCAATCGCACAACGGCACCGACACGAACTCGGGTCAGCTCCCGGCGTTCTACTTCAAATTCCCTAAAGTCACCAAGCTCACCGCGGCGGGACTGAACGACGAACTGGAAGAAGACCCGCCCGTCCAGATCCTAGAGTCCCGCTTCTACATGGACGTCACTCCCCAGTGCTTCGAGTCCCTCATCCGCCTGCTGGAGTGGCTCTGTACCTCAGTCCGCTCCTCCCTGATGGAGATATCCCAGCGCAAGGAGCAGGACTTGGACCGTGAGATGCTACTCATGGATATAGAGCGGCAGTTGCACGCCATTGAGGCTTGTCTGAAGCACTGCGATATATACTTCCACAAAATATACCCCAAAACCCCGCTCAATCCTGAAATGGCGAAGGAACTCCCGGATTACGTGGACTTCGTTCTCAAGTTCAGACAGCTGTTGCGAGACGTGTTGTTTGAACCACTTCCTAAAGAGGTGTTTGAGCCCAGTTCTCAGGAATGTGTCCTGAGAGACAGACTAGTGAAGATGTGTCAGGAGACCTTCATCAGCTGTTTCTCGATCTTCTACCCTACCCCCAAGCTGAAGTACCTGCTCCTCTGTGAGATGTTGCTCAACGTCAGCATAGACGAGATAGCTCAGGGAGCTCCCGGGGAGATGCTCCTAGTCTCAGTTCTGGAAGCAATCGGGGACTCTTCTTCTCTCGGATTGAGCGCCATTCTGCGCCACTCTCAATACGCGGACATGTGAGTTCTAATATTAGTATGCTGGTAGGTCCATTCCCATACCAGTGGCAGGGACGATACCACCCCAGTGTTTCCCTCAGAATTATTGGAAAGCGTTAATTTTTGTGTGCGGTTTATTCTGGTAAATTGCATTATTTAACAACAAAATCACGTTATTCGACAAGCTAAGCGTGCTAAATACGCGCTTAACACACTCGGCGGGAAACATTGTACCGCCCTGGGAACTTTTCTTTGATCAAAATTGAATTCTTGTTTATCTTGTTCAGTAGACCTCGTTAACACGAACAGATATTTCTTCCACTACGGTGGAAAATTCCTAAGTAAATCACTTGGTTATTACGAATTCCGGATAATACGGACAAATTTCGACCGTCCCTGGTGTTTTAATTAACGAAGTTCTACTGTATTTCCATATTTTGAATGATTATTAAGTTTATAACGTCTCCTTCACACCCAGGCTATCTCCCTACAAGACGAAGTTCCCCATCCTAGAGAGAGCTATCAGGGAATCAGAGCAGCATCAAGAGCCGGAGCCCATGACCTACGATGCCATCGTCTCCAAGCTGCAAGCTCTCTCCTGCGCGCCAGCTCACCACGCCATTCGCAGCTCAGACCCAGAGTCTCCTTCTGCTCGAGTTATCTCCCAAGCGGCCTCCAACCTTCTGCTGGCCAAGCTACAGGAGCTCTCCATGTTCGTACAGACCCTCCAGTCCAACACGGATACCGTAGCGGACTATACTAAGATTATGCGAGAAACGAATAAGAGATTCGCTGGAGTGTTGAAGTCCTGGCCCAGTCTTAAGCAGGATGCTATCGCTTTTGAAATAAATCGGAAAGATATCTGGATTTACGGGTTCGGAGTTTACGCCGGTAAGAAGATGACGTGTGAATTCGAGATGTATGAAGAGGTGGAGTCGGAGCGATTCCAGCTTTTAGAGAAATCGAAGACAAGTGTAACTGAGAAAGATTCGAATAAGACGAGTCATATTGCTAACGTCATGTTTTCGAACCCCGTTTGCATCCAGGACAACCATAGATACCACTTGGTATGCTCTTTCCCTGGAGTCAAGAAGATATCTTTCGGTGGCAAAAATGGTTCAAAAGAAATAGAGGGTTTGAAAGGTCTAAAATTTACGTTTTTCAATTCGAAATATTCTGAATCAGGTACCAACTGCTCGCAGGGACAGATTCCGACCTTACTTTACTCTCACGCCGGTCCTTCTTTCACTCAGACACTTCTGCATTCGAAGGAGGACACCAATCTGAGAGATTGTTCTGACTGCTACCTCAAAATGACTCGGAACTTTCTAGAAACTTCCACCCGGCTGATTGAGACGGCTCTGTCTGTTGGAGTATCAGCTGATCTACTCACACGTCTTGGCAACACCTCGTTCTTTTCACAAATCCTTCCAGAGCTCCTGGTTCTCTTGATCCCAGTCGCTAAGCTCTATCCTGAGATCACCGTAGAAGTCATGCACATTATGAGGTCCTTGCTAACCGAAGTGTCGCTGGTGAATAGACAGGTGTCAGGGGAGGTGGCCACTTCTTCGAATGATGAACTGTCGTTTATGTCAGCAGAGAGCGCCCATCCTTACCCTGAGTCTTCATTCACTCCCTACAACATCGCCTTCCCGCCTGAAGTCAAGTGGATGCTAGTCAACTTCTCACCTGAGTGCGCCACCTGCCAGCCTGAGGACACTCTCAAACTCACCATCCCGCATCCTGACACCTCCGACACAAAACCACCTCTCACCATCCTCGGCCCATTTTCAGAGGCAAAAGATTGGCCGACAGAGCCCAAGATCATCAAAGGCAACCGCCTCAGCTTTGTATTCGAGGCTGCCACTGACTATTTAAAGGAAGAAAATGCGAATAAGTTTGGATTTAAGTGTGACGTCATTGGTTTCCCTTGGGACACTTCGTCCTCTGAATCGATGCTGCAACTGGAACGTCTCCTTCACTACATTGGCGCTCTGTGTGCTTCATCCCTGGTGCAAAGTGGCAGTGAGCTCCACTTGGTGACACCTCTCAACGCATTGGAAGATGGGAGTTCTAGCTCTAGAGCAGACATGAGTGTCGTCTACCAAGTGGCTAATTCGGAATTTGACTCCTACAAGGGTTTGCTGGAAGGTGGACTAAGGGTCACTTGCCCTACTGTGGACCTAGCCCTCAAGGGAGAAGTCTTCCATAGTGATCCTACCCCCGCAATGGCATTCATTAACGATTTCATAGATGGACACATGGACACAAGTGGAGGGAGGCTGTCCGCTTTCTTACAAACTGAGTCAAGCATTGACTATTCAAAGTCCCGGATCCATTTCCCAGTGTTTGGGGTCAAATCCCAATGGCCATCCCTTCTATCCGCAACTCTCGCTGATCACAAAGGCCAGGAAATGTACGTTAAAGATATCCACCTTGAGCTGAGTATTTCTGAAATCCGTCCTAAGCAAGAAAAAACCGAGACTCCAGCTGATGTACTCTACAAATTCCTCGAAATTACCCCTCCCAAACTTGAACAGTCCTACTCAGCCAACATTATCGGACCGAATATATTCACTTGCATTTCCTGCATGGATGTGTTCAAGAACTTCTCTTTGGAGGAACTTAGGTTCGCTTCGATTCATTCCCAAAACGAGGACTTTAACACTTTTTCTCAGACCATCAAGATGGTCAGCATTCAGGAGAAGAAGTACATTGGTAAATGGACGCCGTCTCGCCCTGGAAAGTACAAGATATCGCTATTTATAGAAAGTGTGAAGGCAGAGACGATCGAAATAGACGTGGAAGCTCCTGGCGAAGAAGAAATGCCACCAGTCTACCCCTTCATCACGCATCAGAAGAAAGCAATGAAAGTCACCACAACCGATCCAGACGTAAAGAATGTGAAAATTTACACAGAACCTGACACCAATTCCGCTGTTTTAGGCCAGGTTCCCAGGGGTAAGGTCGTGTACTACTTCGAGGAGATGATCATCCAGAACCAAGAGGGGAAGTGGGTACGTTTACGACCGGAAAGTTTGCGGCAATATATGAAGCCTGGTACGAACCCTTCAAAAGGCTACGCCCTTGCTTACATCGCGAATAAAGACACCGATACGATGAAATTGGAAGTTCTAGAGGCCACTGTGTCCGCCCTACAAGTGGCAGACTCAGGAACGCGCCGGGTTAAGAAAGGGAACCTCAAACGTTTGGGTGGTCCCGGTTCCTATGAAGTGACAGAATGTGGCGAGGCAGGACACCTCATCCGGGCCCAACCCGCTAGCAACGCTACGCCGATTGGCTTCCTCACACGCGGGACTGTCGTCCAAGTGACCGAAGAGTCCACGAAGAACGAATCCATCTGGCTGAAGTTGGAGGAGTCAACCACTGTGACAGAGGCTATGTGTAATGAAGACGCTACTACCTATTGGATGTTAGGCGTTGACCTGAGAAACTGTATTGTGCATCTGCGTAAGGAGGGAGATGATGGGAGCAAAACGAGCGACGATGTTGGAGTGGAAGAAACAGATTTTGAGTCATTCGACTTCAAAACACCAACGAAACCCCCAAACCTGTTCAATTTCGCACAGCTTCCAGATGGGAAGTCTGTCTTCCAGTTTGAAGCTGAGAAGGAGAAAGAAAAAGAGTGTAAAACGCCCCTGTGTGACATCTTCAACACGAAGTCTCCTGAGCAGATCTATATCGGATTATCCCCCGATTATGCAAGGTGTCAGAGGACAATCTACTCTGCCTACATATGGCAGGAAGGGCTGCTAGTGGATGCGATGGCCTCCTCCGCCTTCATCAAGTTCAACCCGAATACCCCGCGCATTAAGTCAGCTGGTTTCAAAAAAGAAGCGCCAAAACCAGAGGCTCCTAGTGAAGAAGCCGAACCCAAACCGGAACCAAAAGAAGAGTTAGTTCCAGAAGTGAAGAAGGAGGATGGAAAGGCGGCCGACAGCCTGAAAGATAAGCTAGCAGAAAAACCTGAAAGCACACCTGAGGAAAAACCTAAAGAAGGTGAAGACAAACCCGTGGAAAAACCTAAAGAAGGTGAAGACAAACCCGTGGAAAAACCTAAAGAAGGTGAAGACAAACCAGTGGAAAAACCTAAAGAAGGTGAAGACAAACCCAAGGAAAATATTGAAGAGAAACCTGAAGATAAACCGAGCAAGAAAGAAGGCGAGGCCAACGAAAAAGGTGACAAAAATGTGGCTCAAAAAGAGGCAGCTGCAATGCCGTTACCAGAAAGGAGTGACACTCCGCCCTTGGAAGATCCTGAAGATAAAGTGGACAAGGAGCTCCGAGAAAAAGTCCCAGTCACGCTCCGGTACCTCATAAACTTCTGGGACTTCCTGATGGATAATGTGAAAGATTTCGCTAACACCCAAATCAGCATTCCAGCGTTGCCAGATAAGATTAAAGATCAAATGAAAGCAGACAAAGATATCGAAAAAGAGGCCGCGAAGCGAGAGAAGAAAAAGCCTGAAGAAGGAGACCAATCCCCCTGTGAGTTATGTGATGAGTCCTTCGCCAATCCAGTGACGTACCACATGAAGGTGGAACACCCAGGGTGTGGCAGCGCCGCCAAGGGCTGGGGCTACAACAGCAGTGGCTCCTACTGCTCCGGTTGGGCGGGAAGTTGTGGTGATGGCGGAGCCGCAGGGTCCACTTGGTACATCATGTGTGAAGATTGCCATTCTAACTATGTTCAAGCGAAACATAAGAAGGAGAAGATATTTCGATTCAAATCTCAGGCAATGGGGGTTAAGAAGCGTGGAGGGCAGATACGCAAACTTTTGGAGAAACCTTCGCTAACTATTCTCGAAGAGAATACTCGATTTCTGCTGGACCTACAGAGTCCGAAATCCATCGCAGATCAGGAATTAGCTGAGAAAAGTCCTCCATCCTATTCCAGGCAAATATCCGAACCGAAAGGGCCAAGGAAACCTTCTTTCAAACGCGCCGAAACGATAGCCTCCTCCAATCCGAAATCTCAATTCTCCCGGACGATTTCAGTCGGCGTCCAAAAGGACCCGACCGACCTAGCCTCCGTATTCAAGGAGGGTCCGGAGGAGGACACAGAATCCGGAGCGTCGCCTCTGTTCCTCACTCGTCCCTCTCCTGTCCTCACCAAACTCATCTCCAAGTACCATCGAGAGAAGCACGCAGAGATCGGTTGCCTTCCTGACTTCCTGAAATTTATTTCCAAGAGACACGATCTCGAGGGACTACGCGTCACTCTACAGAACAAACTCTGCATCAGTCGAATGCGAGTCTACTCTCTCGAGTATCTTGATTGGCTGTTGAAGGTGACAAGTGACGACACCTGTCTTCACGACACTTTGTGGCACTTTATGTCCTCATTTTACAAGACGCCTGACAGGAAGGTGGAAGATGAAGAAGCGAAGAAGAGTGACAAAACTGAAATCCTTGATGCACGACATCCAACAGAATTACTGTTCGGTTTCACAGCGGTGAAACAAGCCAGGACTTCCCTCTACGAACTGCTAGGCACAATCGCCGAACTTCTGCCCAAGCTCCCCATAGGCTCTTCCGCCCAGGAAATGGCTGTACGTGCTTGGTGCATCCCTTTTCAAGTGGATGATCACGGTTTTATACACAATTGCAGCATTTTCCCACATATTTCACACATTTTGTCGCTCCTTGAAGAGGCCACTAAATGCCATACAGAAGCGAAAAATGTAGACATTCCAACGAACTTTTTCGTTGACGAGGATGTAACCTCACAAACCACCATCACTGTGTCTTCTCGTGAAGCGATGCTGAATAGTTTAACTGACAATTCCACTGAGACGTTTTGGGAGAGTGGAGATGAGAGTAAATTCAGATCTCGCTGTATCTTCTTCGAAGTTCCCAAAGCTCTTAAGTACAACAGCCTCAGGGTCTGTGTGTACATCGACCATGTCCGTGATTCGGGCTACATCTCCGATACGATAGGAGTTTTGGTTGGAGACGGAAAGGAGAAGAAGGATATGAGTGAAATCTCAGAAGAGAAGCTCGGTACTACGCATGTTGGGTGGCTGAGTTTCAATATCCCGCTCGATCGAGTGAAGAAATTTATCCAGGTAGCACTCAAAGGGGCTAAGAATGCGTCTCGAGTGAGGCAAGTGAAACTGATTAAGAGCAACGAAGGGAAAGAAAGTGACAAGACGGCGCCTACTGGGACTCAAATGCAGCTGGCTTCTTGTGAGAACCAAACACTCCGACTTTTCCGTGCCCTGACCTCTCAGATATTCGGGACGATCCTCTTGAAGAAGCCTTCTGACTCGGGGAAAGACACGAATAAAGGTGACACAGACGACATACGAGAACAACTGGTTGGCATCCAGGAAGACAATCGACTCACCAAATTCCAGATTGAAATGTGTGCTGAAATAGTGAAGAGTCTCATCCATGAGTTTAACATGATGAAGACGGATTTTTGTGAAAAGTTAGAAAACGCGAATTGGAGTGAGCTGAGTACGATAGAGCAGGTTTCAAGCCTTCAGTGGGACGCAGTGAGAGACGCTATCTTACACGAACTGCTAACAATGTTAATGGCCCTGGCACAGTCTGAATTAGTCGCGAAACATCTGACTAAAAACGCCTCTCTCATGGAAACAGTGTTCCTGCTACTACACGTGGCTTCTAAGCGCTGTCAGCTCATCGTTATTGAGCTTATGAGCACACTACTGAAACACGTAGCACCAGAAGATCTGGCCAACATTCTCAACGTCGAGTACCTCCCAACCACTTCCACCAGTATTGCCACCTTGGTACAGCGACCCGTCAATGCCATTGGAATCCTGGACTATCTGCTCTTAGCCCTGGCGAAATCTTTAGAGGTGCAGATACGTTCGCGAGGTGGAAGTGAAGATAAAACCGCAAAGAGCATCAGTCTGTTCAAATTGACGACTCAAGACTCAGTGATGGAACTTGACAGCGATTCCTGGATGTGGAAAGGAGCCATTGCGAAAGATATCTCCAACGCCATTAGCTCCCTACTGAAAGCTATGTATAACGGAGATATGGGGGAACTCTGGAAAAACGTATGTAAAGCTTGCGTTGCTCAAGCTCTCCTGATGATAACCAAAGTGAAAGAAGCAGAGAGGACAGTTAAGGAGTGTCGTGTCATGAAATGTTTCTGGCTGTTCATGGGCGCGCTATGTGTCATCGACGAGGAATTATGCGGACAGTTGTCTTCAGGTACTTCTGAGTCCAAAGACTCTAAAAGTAAGGTGGTTTCTCTGTGTGTTAATCACGACGACGACAAGACAACAGCAGTGGTGGAGTGTGATCAATGCGGGACACTTTGTGCCCAGTGTGACTTGTATCTCCATCTTCCTAAGGTTAAACGAGACCATAAGCGAGTTCTGTTCAAAGAAGAAGAGGAGGCGATGAAAGTGGATCTGCACGAGGGATGCGGCAGAACCAAGCTCTACTGGTTGATGGCACTGGTGGACACCAACTCGCTCAAGTCCATGGCTGAGTTCCGCGTGCAACACGCCCAAGTGGAGCCAGGGTCTGGCGTGTGTCGCTTTTGCGACACATCCGGCGCCTCCGAACTGCTGGGGCTTGGATTCGTTTGTGACGATCCGGATTGTCAGGAACGGGCCAAGAACGCTTGTCGCAAGTCCCTGCCATGTGGACACATGTGCGGAGGTGTGAAGGAAGAGAAAGAGCACCTGCCTTGTCTTCACGGCTGCCAGAAAGACGCGAACCTGAAACAGGACGGAGAGGACATGTGCATGGTGTGCTACACAGACTCACTGTTCGCCGCTCCTTCCGTGCAACTGAAGTGCGGCCACGTGTTCCACTTCCACTGCACGTGGAAATCCCTAGAGTCAAAATGGAACGGCCCTCGCATCCTGTTCCGGTTCCTCTTCTGCTCCATCTGCCAGACTTCTCCCCTGGAGGCCCCTCAGCTGGAGAAGGTGTTCCGTCCGATGATGTCGCTCTACGAGAAAGTCAAGTCGAAGGCTATGATGCGTCTTGAGTACGAAAATAAATCGAAAGTGGATGCGCTGACAGATCCGAAATCGAAGTTCTTCCAGAAACCGGGGGAGTACTCCCTGGACAGGTACACCTACTACCTCTGTTTCAAGTGCGACAGTCCCTATTACGGCGGAGAGGCGCGGTGCTTGGACGCGGTTAACGTGTCCGACGAATACGACCCCTCTGAGCTGGTTTGCGGCGGTTGTTCCAACGTGACACAGGCTCAGATCTGTCCCAGACACGGCACGGATTATCTGGAATTCAAGTGTCGCTACTGCTGCTCCATTGCCACATATTTCTGCTTTGGAACGACACACTTTTGCGCGCCATGTCACGACGACGTTGGGCGCGTTTGTGGCATCCCAAAAGACGAACTGCCCTCTTGCCCAGTGGGGCCGAAAGCCATGCCACAAGATGGGGACGAGTGCCCCCTGAGGGTGAAGCACCCTCCCACGGGGGAGGAATTCGCGTTAGGTTGTGGCATCTGTCGGAATGCACAGAGTTTCTAATTTTAGCCTGTTACTATAAATATCTCGCCTGTTGTGGGGGTGTATGTACATAGTGATTAGTTAGGTAGTTAGAGTAGAATGAATTTTAAAGTTAGTTGAGCTATGTTAGGCCCCTTTGTTAGCGTCTAAATTATTATTCATCTTCTGTTCTATTCCAATATTGGTACGACGCATAGGTTCATATTGTGAAATGTGCTATTTTCACACCTCTCTTTACTCTACTACACAATATGTTGTATAGAGTGATGTTGTCCAATTGAAAACATTCCTATAGCGTAGAATCTTTGAAAATACACCAAAGATTACACGCTATAGCAGCGGTTTTCAACCTTTTCTGACTGTGGACCCTTATAGCAATTTTCCTATATTCTGTAGACCCGCTCCTATTAACCATAATACAAGATTTCGAATCCTGTGGATCCCCTGATATCTTCTGTGGACCACTAAGGGGTCCATGGATCCCAGGTTGGGAACCACTGCTTTAGGAATGCTTTCAATTGAGTGGGTAACTCGTAGCCCGCGAGACAAAATTTGATGCTCTCTACCTCTTTTCAAACACTTTATAATGGTACCCGCGTGTTAGTGATTGTACTTAAGTAATACAAAATGGGCTCACCTAATTTTTGTATGAAATTGATGCTAAATATAAATATCTTTTTACCGATACTTGTGTATATCTAAGCATGCTTTACAATCGAAACACTTCTTAAGATTTCTGCTTAATCCGATTCGACTAGGATTTTGCTAACTCATTTTGGACAGGGAAACCCTATAAGTGTGGGTATATTCTATAAATAGAATTGACCCCGGCCAAAATCGGGGGAATTACTAATTAATTAATTAGGTATATTTCGGACCATGGATGTGTTCCTATAATATGCATTTCGCCGTATCACAATTCCGCAGAATATAACTGAGATTCTATTTAGCTGTTTGTGTTGAACTGATAATGCGAGCGTCAAGTGGTGAGCATGAATACCGTTAACGACACTAAAGTGGAAGAATTCCTGAGAGCCCTAACCACTGCTAAGCAGAGTCTGAACAGATCTGAACAGATTTTAGCTGTCAAACCTGTCAATTCATTGGCCGACACAGAAGATCAGAATTCAAATGCGACCCCTTTCGATGACACTTTAAAGTACGACACTCCGACACATTCCTTTGTAACCACTAACAGTTTAAGCAGTAACCTTAGCAACGCGAGAGGAATGCAGAGTGCGGAGTCTCCGTTTGGGTCTCTGGGAGCGTTTCTTGAGGCGCCAAATGGTTTTGATTTAGGCGCCAATAATATGTCACTTTTTGAAGGACTGAATGGAACCACTTCTGACGGACACAAAAGTTTCGATCCTCCATTCTACTCTCACCGGACTCAGTAAGCTATATTTGTATGTGTCATATCCTGTAGTTCCATATTGTGACATCTGCCACTAGGACGACACAATTGGACATTGGTGGAGAGAGGGAGGGGAGTTTGGAGAAGAGAATGGGTGAGCTGAGAGAAGAGAACTCAAGATTGGTGGATCAATCCAGGCGAGGGCAGGGATTGGTCGATGAACTGAAACTGAAAGTGAGAAACGGAACTAACAAGTTGGAGCAGACACAGGCCGATTTGGCGGACGAGTTGAGACGGAAAGCTCTACTTGACGACCGAGTTACAGGAATGGAATCTAGACTGTGTTCCCATCAACAGGTATTCCTAAGAAAACCAGGAAGAAGAATTCTATAAGAATTTATTTTATCAGGGTCACCTTTTGAAACTTAAATTCATGAGAAGAGTCTTTTGTTCTCGAAGGCTTGGGCCCCTTTCTTATTTTAATCGGTACGGAAATTTCAAGGATGCATCATTTTAAAAAAGTATGTTTGAGGTAGGATTCCTCTGTTGCATTTTAAACTCAAATTGAGATCAGCTTGCTTTGTTACAATTGGAAACTCCCACCTTGAAACTAGAATAGTTTAAGTGTGGAGTTATAGCAAAAACTTCCTCTGTTTATTGTCTATAAATAGACTGCCTGACCAAAGTATTCGAACATCAAATTGCTTTGCATCATAAATAATACTAAAATGGGTCTATCCATGGTCAATTCATCAAACCACGACACCTACTGAGAACTGACATCAAATTCGAAATCTACACATTCGAGCTACTCAGTTTAGAAGTTTTCTATAAATTAGTTATGCCTTGATCCACTTGATCTCATTATATATATATATATATAATGGTCATGGCAAGTGGCACAAGGTGGCACAGTTGCTAGTAATTACGCTTTGGAAAGGATGAATATATGGGAAGATTCTAAACTGAGTAATTCGATTGTAAAAATTTCGAATTTGATGTCAGATTTTCAGTTTGAAGCACACATACTATAGTCGGCATAGGCGCCAAGTGTGGGTACCTGGGGGGGCGACCCCCCAGGTTTGGAGCCTGTGGGGGCCCGTGGTGCTGGGCAATGGAGCAGTGGAGGAAGTTGTGGTATGGCAGGAATCCACACAAACTTATAGGTTACAACTAAACCCCAAAATTATGTTAATTGAGTCTAAATATACATATCCCAATTACATTTTTCTTCCACAATAGTCGAGAGATTTTCTTTTCCCTAAGTAACAACAATAGCTGTGTATCGATATTTGAGCATCTAAGATTTAAAAAATTTTCCCTCGCTCTTGGCCCCCCAGGTTTTATTCTATTTTCCCAAACTTGGCGCCTATGATAGTTACTGTGCATTGTCTGTGTAGGAAATGGAGTCTCAGAAGTCCCGCGTGTCGGAGCTAGAGCAACAGCTGACAGAGAGGAAGAGACGCGTGCAGAGACTGGAGCTTGACCAATCAGCTGGGAGGGAGGAGCTGAAGAGTTTGAAGCGGTCCTACGAGACTGTCTCCCGCTCCCTGGAGCAAGCGGTCTCCAGCCAATCCCGCCTGAGGGAAGCTCTGTCCCAGAGTCGCGAGAGGGAGAGAGAGGGGGCGATGCTCTCTGAAGAGAGACTGACTCAACTCAAGTCAGCCGAGACCAAACTCTTCCAATCGCAGGTAGGGACTCGATAGGTAGGAAATCAATAACTGGGTTCATTCTATTTATAGCTTGGATCCGATATTTCTATGGCTTCCCCGCCCAAAATGACTTAACCGGAAATGAGCAAGCAAAAATCATTGTCAATAGGAAATCAGATGTCGCCAAAAATGTCGGTCTACCTCTCAGTCTGTATTCTAACCAAATCGTTTGATGGAATGAGCAAATCGTGAGATGTGGTAAAATAGTATTATGAAGTTGTTCCAAATCGTGAGATAATAGTGAGTAATGGTCTCATCTTTTCCTTTAACAAAACTTCATTTTTATTGGTCGATTACAAGACAAATTTATCAAGGGGTCATTGCCCTTTTGCCCCTTTTACCTTCTCGTGAGAACTCTCGAGTTACTTTGTCATTAAGGAACCCATTTCTGCTCAGATACTTTCTTAAGGACGCTTGTTACAGAATTTGACGTATATGCTGTGTCTATGATGATATTCTATTTTTAGCAACAACTAGAACAATCAAAGAAACTGGTTGAATCCAAGAATCAACGAATTTCACACTTTGATTTAAATCTGTCTCCTAGCAACGGATTATCCACTGAGAATGCAGCCCTAAAGGAGAAAGTGCTGGTTCTGTCACAGCAAATTTCTAAATTCCAATTCGAGCAAACCAACGCGCGCAATCAGCTTCAGCGAATGGAGAGTCTCGCCGTCCGCTTGGAAACTCCGTCTCCTAGCAACCGATCAGATTCTATATTTAGATCAGGTTCCAGTTCCGGTAACAGAGGCGATGTGGAGAAGTTAAAAATAGAACTTGAAGGGAAGGAGAGACAGGTGTGTTTCTGTGTGAGTCCTGACTGAATTGGAACTAACTTAATCTTAGTTCCTGTTTAGATTCGTCTGCTGGAAGATCAGCTGACTGAGAAGCGAGGCAGTTCAGCTGAGCATGTCGAGCAGCTGCAACAGCTACAGCGACAACTCAACTCCCTCAGGAGGGAAAAGGTGAGTCAACAGCGGACTAGTATTCCCCCTCGCTTAATTTGGAGTTTAAATTCTTTCCTGTCTCATTCGGAAACCCTTGATTTTAACAGAAAACTCTTTAATGCTGATCTTTTTTACAATTTTATTTGTTAGCGACTAAATTCAGGTATGTTCCTGACTTCCTGTGAGAATATCTCCCATCCCTTATT
Source organism: Aphrocallistes beatrix (assembly GCA_963281255.1). Lineage (NCBI taxonomy): Eukaryota > Metazoa > Porifera > Hexactinellida > Sceptrulophora > Aphrocallistidae > Aphrocallistes > Aphrocallistes beatrix. The sequence continues at coordinate 4,687,879 of OY725492.1, read as the reverse complement.
GTACAGGAAAACCATCGGTGGACACAGATACTGCCTTAAAACACTACAATCATTTGCACCATAGACATTACTAAAACATTTCAAGGTTGAAACCGATTGAACCGAATATCAGTATTCATGAATAATTCCCTTCGGTTCCCAACCGAATATCAACTATTTGCCAAATAATATTTGGTCTAACTGAATATTGAACTATTCGGTTGCAACCTTGATTTCTATCCTTTTGGCCAGGCAGTGTAATTGACTCAAAATTCCTGGATTCAGTGTAGAATCTAGAGATGGTTGGCAATGGTTTACTCGTTGAGATAAAGTTTTGATAAGTTTGAATAGCTACCATTGTTTCTTAAGAATGTTATTGCAGTAGATGTTTACTCAGTACCGTAACTAGGGAGGGTGACTGAGGTATGTGCCCAGTTGCAAAAATTTAAAATGTTTTTTACAACACAGTTTAATTAACTAATTTATTCAGTACAATAACAACGCTGTGTACTCGTAATTCCTGCCAACTAATTAGTAGATTCTGGAATTACCTACTCTACACTTCTCTGAACTTAGAATTACAACATCATATAAACAAGAGAATACTCGCTATTATTAGACATAACAAGTTAAATATAGCTTATATCAGTAATCTAGAAGCCACATGATGCAATCTAGAATTGACTTCTACCGATTCTATTTTAAGATTGTGTATGACGACACTACTATAGCATTGTGAGGTATACAGTTCTATTCTTATATAAGCGATTCAATCTAATCCATACCACCACTAACTTTGAGCAAACACAAAGAGATGTCTCTAATAATAAAGATATTCCTGATCGAGGATTGGGACAAGGAGCCCACTCAGATTCGTAGGTTCGCCTGGGACACCGGACTTAAGTACAACGACCTCTGCGAGAAAATCCTCAACCTGTACCCTGCCCTCATCGGCACCGATCTCCTCCTGAAGTGGAAGGACGAAGAGGGGGACTGGATCGATATCTCGTCGGACACAGAACTCCTGGACGCCGCGAAAGCCTGCGAGGGACACCTCCTCAAACTGTGGGTGGCCACTGAGAAGAAGCCAAGCGAGTCTAAGACCCACTGGTTCGATTTCCAGCGGGACATGTTGAGCCATTATCGCGGGGGTCGTGGACGATTCCGTGGGGGCAAGGGCTGCGGTAAGGAGTACAAGAATACGCACTGGGGGTACGCCTGCGACGGGTGCAACGGGGCCATTGTCGGGAGTCGATTCCACTGCCGCACTTGTCCAGACTACGACCTCTGCCAGGCCTGCTTTGATGTCCGCACTCACCCCGACCACTCCATGGTGGAGATCCGGTCTCCGAAGAGGGGACGGCGTTCGTGCTCGCGTGAGATGGAGAAAGAGTATCTGCAGGGAGTCGGGGAAGATGTCGCCACTATGCTCGCGCCGCTTGATATCAACGTGGATGTCGAGGTGGAAGAGCGACCCAATCTCGACGAAAAGGAAGCGCCCGCTGAAGAAATCCTTGAAAAGACGGAATGCCCTTGCCCTCCCACCGCCCCAGAACCATCCAACCCCCAGCAGCCCATCCACCCGAACCCCTATCTCCACCCCCCTCCTCCTCAGTTCCCCCACTACTTCCCATTCGCCCTCCCACGGTTCTCAATGCCATTCATGGACACGCCTGGACACCCCTACGATCCGATGGGCCCTCATCCCTTCGAACAGCCAGCGGCATATCCCGAACCACCTGCCTCATTCCCTGATCCACCGGTGAGCCTCATCCCTGAAGACATGTCCAGTGATGAGAAGCAGGCCATGGAGACACTGCGTGAAATGGGGTTCGACATCACCAACCACAAACTTGTCCAGAATGTACGTAAGAACAAGAGTGATGTGCAGGCCACCATCCACGAGATGCTCAAGAATTAGTTCTCAAGAACTAGGCTAGGCACTGAGTGACTGAGGTAGTAAGTAGAGCTTGGTTGCTTCGGTATAATTAGTGAGTAGTAGTTAGGCTTAGTAAATAGGAATAGTATATAGGACCCACTCATGTTTCTTCTTGAACCAGATTACAGAAACTTCAACACTCAACAGAAAGAGAGGTACTGAAAGAAATGAAACTAATTAGTAGATTCACCTTCTTTGTTTGAGTATGTATTGTTGTTTACTATTATATTAAAGTGTGAAAACAAATATTTACATTTAAATGGAAGGATTGGGCTAGGGCGTAACTAGTTACTAGAACTAAACACCGTAGAGGATAATTCCCCCTGTCCCTGTAGTAATAGCAATAGCTAGGTTTGAAAGTTGTGTGGAGTAGCGAGATTACTTATACACAGCCCTCCATAGATACGCTCATAACCTCAATATTCATGGATCTAAATCGTCAGGGTTGCCGTGGGAATGGAATTTCAATTCTCACAGGAAATCCCACAGATTCCCACATGTGGGAATTCCCATTGCCTTAGAGTCATTCCCATCCTATATGGGAATATGTGGGTTTTCCCATGGGAATTCCCACAGATTCCCATTCCCACGGCAACCCTGTAAATCGTTAAATTATATTATGATATAGAGAAGTGATCTTCAAACTTTTTCCAAGCGTACCCCCAGACTATTTTTGAACTTTATTATTAATAATATGTTTATATATATATAATTTTGAGAGCTGGCATACTCCCGTGAGAAGCCTAACGTACCCAGTTTGAATGCCACTGATACAGTAATACTCCAATGTTCACGCTCCCAGATAATACTCCCTTGCAGTGGTCGTCATTTTATTAGCTAAGAAGGGAGGTAGCTAATGTTCGCTATCCATTTCTGTTCCTGGCCTGTCTTCCCTTCTCTGTCCTTTTCGTATTCATCGCTTCTGTCCATACCACTAGCTTGTCAGGGTTGTCAGGTTAATTATTGAAAAATTCTGGATTTTGCAAACTTGTGGGTTAATTTTGGTATTGATCGGGGCTATTTTTAGGATCAGGCGAAAGCGGAATGTGATCATCAGATCCGTACAGCGATAGACCGACTCAAACTTTCTCACTCAGACCACGCGAGGGAGTTTGAGAATCAGCTGTCGACTTGCAGTGAGAAATTGAAGGTGTCGAAGAGAGAGACAGAGACACTCAGGAATCAATTAGCGGAGGCGAAGGGGCACGGAGACGCGCTTCTATCTCAGAACGAGTCTCTCTCAAAGCAGAACGGAACTCTCAACCATAAACTGGAGCTGGTTAAGCTAGGTGAGAACTTTGTAGATTGTTGGAGTTTATTTCTCTTAGAGTGAAGGCAATATAACATATACTATTCCCTCAAGACTTTCATAAACCGCATTAATTTTAACTTCACCGTTAAAGCAAGTTCTTTTGAAAAGGGTTTCAACACCTATTTATTTTAAACATATTAGCACTCCGCTATGTGGGATATTGTACTGAATTATTAATTGTATCAGCTAATTCAGTAATGAAATATTAGTTCATACTATGTATCCATGGTTCAGCAATGTTAGTTTCTAGTGGGAGATTGGTGCAGAAATGAAGTATTCTCTAGCCGCGCTGCGCAAGCAAGCGATGCGTACTTGAAAATATATGAAAACCGAAAGTCTTGAAATTTTGCAAAACTATTTTCAAAATTATAAAGAATCTTATGGGAGGAGTTTGCTAAGATTGGAAAGGGTGAATAAACGGAACGGTGGGCATGTATGGAAAATATCTATTTTTGAAAATCATAATGCGAAATTGCTTGGAATGGTTCTTTAGAAATAGACATGAAATATCAAATCAATTGTCTGTGTAATTATAAACTAATTACTAAAAGTAATGGACATTGGAATTCTTACAATACCCGTATTTCCCAAAATCGGAAACCTCACCAAAAAACAAATCTCTGATTTGCTACACAAATTCTTGATAGATTATTTTGAGAAGAAACCACTTCTCGCTTGACAACCGGAAACTATTTAAAATAATATTTAATTTCAGCTGAGTAACCAGATAACAATAACAATAACAATAACAACAATAATAATAATAATAATAATTGCTTAGTTGATAGTCCTGTAATTCAGCACACTCTTTTCTGTCCAATCAAGTTTCTTCCACGGCAGCCTGCTTAGTGAACCTGAAATTCTTGCGCGCTCTCTGCACTCCCTCGATTATCCCCTCTCGATAGTTGAAGTCGTTGCTAGGGGTCAAGAGGGGGTCCATCTCGATTGTCGCTTGTCTCTTCAGCATTCCCATCTTCCGTTCCCCTTCTGCGCTTCCTGGACGATCAGGGTAGTCCTCTGGAATGCTGTATTCGTCCGCATTACTGATATCCACCAAACTATTCCTCCGAACACTCCCGAAAGTGACAATTCTTTTCTTCTTCGCACTCACCTCCTTGAACACGTCCTCTGTCATGAATTTCAAGAAACGTTTCGCGTAGAAACTTGGTTTTTGCACTGAAATCGTGTCGCCATCTACGATAAGCGATTTCACCGCGTGCTCAATCCTCTTTTTCGTCCGAAAATTCTGTAGAATATCGATTATCCCCACAAATACGATTGCGAAATCTCCGTTCGGAAGTTTGACAGGAAACCCTCCATCTGGTATGGTGGCAAGATGGACAGACAGTTGAATGGACCGTTTCTCAATGAGTGAACTATCGTAATTCGAATGGTTAATATCGATAGACATCCTCTGCCGTAGGATCGATCTGAGTGCACCTTTCTTTGGAGGAAGTTTGCTTCTCAGAGCAGCCTTTTCTGAGGCCTCTTTGAGAACCTGAGTCACGTTGTGAACGCCGACCAACAGACTATAGTCCATGATCTCGAAGCTCTCCAGCACCCCGCAATCTCGCTCTAGGTTGTCTACCAGGAGTTCGCGTTTATCCAAACTCATCAAGAACCCCTCACTGATTCGATCTTGGAAATCGTTGTCCTTGAACGTAACTGGGAGTGCTTCCTGGAATAAATCGTTTTCGTTAGCTTTTCGGTTGTAGCTGGAACCTTTCAGGTCGAATTTGAGGTGGTATTTTATGCTGGACGGCAGGACGTTGTTCATTATCACGAAACGCATCGATTTTTGAAGGGTTTTGTACGCGAAAAGTCCGAAAAACTTGGGCAGAAGCGTCTTACTATTCTGGTGTATATTCAGCCAGTATCCGGGCAGTAACTGCTGCAGGAACCTCGCTTCTTTCTCCGATACGGTCTTTATGACGTAATTGTCGTCTTCTGTCATGAAGAACAGCGAGCCACTGGCTCCCGGGTTGTTTAGGGATTTGAGGGGTCGTTGACAGATTGACTCGTAAAACTCGTCTGAATCGATCGAAAAATAACTTCGAAATTGTTGGAATGCTTCGCTTGCATAGGTTTTTATCACAAACGAGTTGAGGTCGTGTGGTGGAGTGGTTTCTGATCCCTCTCTCGGGAAGCTGATCGTGTCGATTGAGTTAAAATCCTTACTCAAGACTTCCTTTTTGCCCTGAGTATGTTTTATAACATAATCTATCCCCAACTGCAGACTTGTTAAAACCTCCATATCCTCTATTGTAGTTATGTTCGTGTTTACTGTTGCCATTTGCCTATTATATACTTTCTCAATGAAGCCTTTATATTATTCATTGAAGCTTGCTATGGTTTATATACATAACTCTCCCAGTATACTTCATAATGAGTAGCTTAACGAGTTGCAAACTGGAACTGAATCATAGTTCCAGTTTGGATGGCATTCTACAACTTAGATTAGCTCACTCTTACTATAAAGTTCAGAGCTGGTTTTTTTTTAAAGTTAGAATAACTGTCGTGTGATTAGTTTTGAAACCTTTTAATTAATTTAATTGCTTACATTCTGTACATTGCATTATAACTGATTAGACTGAAATACGTTGTGGATCAGATCACTTCGTTTGCAGTTTCAGTTTTAACGCCCGTGTAATCTTTTATAGTCAGTATTTTCTATGTGGATGTATTTAGATCATCCACGTGGAGACTTTCCTAATGTAAAACAGGCCACTGTAAAGTTTCTATTCACTGAACAATTCGGGTGCAATGGTACTTTCAACTCCTAGCTCAAGATCTACATTTCCAGGATTGAGAAGGAGTGTTTTGTACAATATCATGCTCGTCTTTTGAGTTCAGATTTTTGAAATACGTAGACCTGAAAACTGGGAATTATTCTCTGATAAGAAATCAGTTTCCTGGCACATCTTAATTAATTTGTCACATATGCAGTTTATGTGGGTGTGTATTAATTGGAACTATGCATTATTTGGTTCCAGATCGTTGCCAGGAGCTAGAGGCACTGCAGAGAGATGCGGAGCAGGGGAGACAAACTGTCAGGGAGTTGGAAGTGGCGCTCAAAAAGTGTCGCGGCGAGGTAGAGAGACAAGCCAATCAGCTGATGAGCTCGGAACAGGAGCGTAGAGACCGTATCTCCGCATTGGAATTGGAACTGAAATTAAGCAGGCAGGACCTGCAGCAGATAATGGAGGCGGCTAATAATAGAAACAGAGACCTGCAGGTACCACTAAATACCCCCTCCTCTATCTCTATTCGATACTATTTATAGAATTTCGCTATTTATAGACTCAAATACAGACGTGTTCTGAACTGGAAGAGAGGCTGTCTCGCTCACAAGCGGAATGGGATGAGAAGTTGCACCAGAAAGAATTGTTAGTTTCAGATCTCCAATCTAAGATTTCAGAAGGTGTCTCCCTCAATTCAGAACTGAGGATGGAGCTGGAACAGCGAGAGAGAGTGGGGCGTGAGGTGGATAGGGAAGTGGCAGAGTTGAGAACTCAGCTGGCGACAACTCAAGGAGAGAACAGAGCCCTGGAGCAACAAGCTAAGCTCGTTGAGCAGGTAGCAGATAACACACGTATTTATATACTCAATAATCAATATAGGAGTATACTTTATTGAGGTAAGATAGGAGATACAGCAGTGTTTACCGCCGAGCGCGTTAAGCGCGCTTAGCTTGTCGAATAACGTGAATTTGTGTACCGCGCTTTTCAATAATCCTGAGGGAAACACTGAGATACAGTATACCTCGTTAATATGAACACCAAGGTGACGGTTGAAATTTGTTGGTATTATCCAGCATTTGTATTATCTAGAGTGATTTGCATATATTTTTCTCCATAGGGGTTGAATTATTGTTCGTATTTCCGGAGTTTCGTATTATCCGTGTTCGTATTTCGAGGTTATACTGTATATCAAGTATCTGATAGCTTCGTTAAGGCTTACAACATATGGTATGTTCACCAGATTACACTTTGTCAAGTGTGAAATTTCAAAATTGTATCCTTACTATTAAAACTCAATTAATGTGTATGTGTGTGTGTGTATATATATATATATATATCTGTAACGAATTGATTGAAGAAACTTCCAGGCACAGAAAGCTGATTTTTGGCATGTTCGGGTCTTTTGGCTATAGCTCCACTAAGTTCTGAGTTCAGACGAAAATGTGGACTCATCATGGAATTATGACGTCATTGTCACCTTTTTAATAATCAGAAATTTCAGTTTTTCGACCATAACTCAGCCATTTTAGATGATAGAAGGCTGAAATTTTAATAGAGTGTGTATATTAATATACCTCACATATGATGCAACTATCATCAAAAAAAGATAACTCATCATTTTATTATGACGTCATCATTACGCATCAAAATTCTAAAAATTGACAAATTTGATGATTTTTCGTGCGATATCGAATATAACAGTAGGACAGACGTATTTAGAGATGTTATCTCCCTTATAATTAATCAATGTGACTCCAGGCGCCCGCAGGGCGCCTCCGGCGGACACAAAGTGTCTGCCAGCCGCGCAGCGCAAGCAAGCGAAGCGCGCTTGTATTAATTAAAACTGGGTTTAGTTATTCCACCGATTTCAGACACATTTAACGATTCCACATTCAATTGCATATGCACCACCTCTGTGTGACACAGCACCACCACAGTTAAACCTTAGCTACGCCACTGGTAAGCCCAATAATTCTGAAATTCTGGGTATCGGAGAGCTATTCTTTACAATTGCAACTTTCTTCAAGTTATTCCATTACAATAACACACTATTGTGTGTTCACAGTTATAATGTATAGAATGTATTGTTTTGCTCCGGTATTAGTTTCAGTTTTGTAAGGTTGTTATCAATAAAAGACAGCAACACAGGAACAGTCTCTAATGTATCCACGTGGAAACATTCCTAATGGGAAGCAAGCACTCTGAAGTTTCTATTGCAAGTTGAACTTTATTTCAATGAACAGTTCGGGTTCAAATTGCAATAGTAACTTAACATAGCTGTAGAACTATTCTGGTGGTTCTAATTCAGTTAGATATGCTATCTCTCTGCCTGCAATCAACTGAACTGAACTCAGCTGTTTGTGAAACCAATTTTAATCGTTGCATTGATAATTCTGTGAACATCATTTGAATGTAAGTAGATACCGCACTGGTGTAATGTTATTCAACTTGTGGAGTAAATTTAAGTTCTCATTTTACCTGATCTGTTATAGCAAACATTTTATGACTCAAATATTTGTATCAAATCTTCTTTTAAATTTTATATCTGGCATCCTGTTCACAGACAATTCTTTTGAGATCAGTTCCTGCTTAAATGCTCTCCTTTCTTCATAAATATTTAGCTACGTACGTCACATTCATAGACGTTTCCAAGCATATTCCTATTGTTCAATAAGGTGCAAGTACTTTATCATAACCAATCATTGTGCATTAGTAGGAAGTATGGCGTAGCCCAAGTGGTGCGTGTTTGTACAGTCAGGGTAGCTTATTATGAACATTCGTTTATTATGAACTAACCTCCTGATCCCAATTTAATTTTTTAGATAGGATTTGTATTGAATCAAGTTCGCTTATTATGAACAGATTTTTTGGTCCCCTGGTAGTTCACAATAAGCGACCCTGACTGTAGTTCAAAACTTCGTTCAATGAATAGTACTGATTGCGTGCAATGTATTTTTAAACACATTACAACCTGCCTGGATTTATGAAGTCGATAAGAATTTTGCATTTTACGGTTGCTCTTTAGCGAGGTAATCCGCTAAATTACTCGATCTGACCCACAAGCTCTTTAATCTTATGTCCTCTTTATGAACAGATTTTTAGTCCCCTGGTGGTTCACAATAAGCGACCCTGGCTGTACTACAAAGTAGGCTGTTATCCTCTGATAGGAACAGATTTAAAATCGAGTGTCAGCGAATAATACTTAATATAAATTTATTTCAGCTATCATGTAGAATGTGCTAGATACCTTATTGTAGTAAATATAATACCAACTTTCAGGCAGAAATAAGTCCAGTGGAGAGGGAAATGCGTGTGATATTATTCTGGCAATTAAATAGTTTTTTTGGCTAACATTATTTAGTCAAATAATTTGTATTGTGACTCTCTCTTGTGTGCAAAAATAATGGAATTTATTTGTCAAAAAATGAAATTTCAGGTTTTTGCCAAAAGAACACTATTTAGTTTCCGAAATTATAGTACATCCAGAGTGAAATGCATCTCCATGTCTGAGATCTGCTAGCTAATAGTAATAACTTTTTAAACAATGTTTTGCCATATTCCCCTATTTACCCTTGGAGAATTAGTTCCATATTCTGACACTTCTGACTAGCATATGCATGTAGATAAGAATCGAGCTGATTCAGTCCCGCGACAGAGAAAACCAGCTGTCCACCGAACTCCTAGCCACTAAGGAGAGAGTAGGGGAGCTGTCTGGCGCCCAAAATCAGCTGAGAGTTACGCTAGCCAATGAAGAGCGCTTAATTTCAGATTTGAAATCTGTGGAGTCTGACTTGGCATCTCAAAGAGAGGAGAGTAGGCAGTGGAAGGTTAGAGCTGAGGAACTACAGAGGAATGTGGAGAACAGGTCTAGAGACCTGGAGAAGAAAGGGACACAGATTATGGAACTAGATCAAGCATTCCATAAACTGAAAGTAAGAATATCTCATACAACTATGGCATTGGAACATACAGTCGACTCCGCTTAACAGGGCCACTTTTGGCAGGACCGGAATAACTCTCACACATAGAGATTAATACAAAATATTTTCGGTTAATAGGGTTCTCCGCTTAATCTGGGCAAAATATCCTCTGACCGATGTGACCATATTAAGCGGAGTCGACTGTATCTCATAACTTTTATTTATTATAAACTTGTTGTTTGTTTGTGTTTATGTTGTTTACGTATCAGGGAGATGCAGGCACGAGGGCGTCAGACCTAGACAGGAACATTCTTCAAGCGCACACAGAAGTGCGAGTTCAGAAGGAGAGAGTGGCGGAGTTGTCTTCAGAAGTGGCAGAGCTGAGGCGACACAGTGCCACTCTGGAGGAAGAGAAGAGACGTCTGCTGGAGCAGGCTGGGCACCAGAAGAGCGCCACTCGAGATTCTCAAGACAAACACACCCAAGCTCTCCAGGCATGTATAAGTATCATGTATATAATGTATTGTACGACCAACTACAGTCGAAACCGTTTTTTTCTTACTATTTCTTTACAGGTTCAAACAGTCAGAAAAAAACGATGAAAATTAATATAGATTTGGAATTTTTTACATAATTAAGATTCTGAAATAGTAAGAAAAAACGATGAGTAAGGATGAACCGGAGTGAGAAAAAAACGGTTTTGACTGTACTACATCTTAATACGGAAATCTTATTCGCTAGTGGTGTTGTGTATCTGAGATTTTGATACACAATTTGTTTCAGATACGTCTCAATGGATGTCTCATGCACCTCTTTGAATACTTGGTTGTTACTAATTATAGAATATAACAGCAGTTTTAAATCACTTCGTCAATTTCTCTTAAAATTATTAGTTTTAGCAACTGAAATTTCAAATTGACTTTAGACACCATGGATGCATATAACTAGAATATTATATTCTAAGTCTTAACTTATTAACCTGGTATCATACTGTATAGGTAAATGCTTGTAACTGTTTAATAATTGCATATATTTCCTCAGAATTAGATTAATCTCAGATTCCTTAAAACCACAATACTGTTAGCTTCTACTCGTCACTTCTCATTGGATCTTACAACTAAAACAATCTATAAATAGGAACTGCAGAAGTCTCGCAGAGAGACGCAGGAGTGTTCGCATCAGCTGAAGACAGTGAAGGAGAGTCACAAGTCTAAAGAGAGCCACATCGACCACTTGACGCGACAACTCGACGCTGCCAACCAGCGAATAGCTGAGCTAGACAGGAAATACAACCAATCAAATCGCGCCTCTGAGTTCTCAGACAAAAGGTGTCAATCTATTCAGGAAGAAAACCGGAAGTTGATTGGTCGATTGGAGAGTGATTGCGAGAGATTGAAGCACCAACTGGAGTTGTCATCTAAGGAGAGTCTAGCTCAGAACCAGAGAATGCAGCAGCTACACGCTCAAGAAATGGCACGCCACGAACAAGAGGTAAATTCTATTTATACTCACAAGTAAACAAATTAAATAGCAAAACGTTGCATCAACAAACAAACAAACAAATAACAAACAAACAAACAAATAACAAACAAACAAACAAACAAACAAACAAACAAACAAACAAACAAACAAACAAACAAACAAACAAACAAGCCAGCAAACAAACAAACAAACAAACAAACAAACAAACAAATAACAAACAAACAAACAAACAAACAAACAAACAAACAAACAAACAAACAAACAAATAACAAACAAACAAACAAACAAACAAACAAACAAACAAACAAACAAACAAGCCAGCAAACAAACAAACAAACAAACAAACAAACAAACAAACAAACAAATAACAAACAAACAAACAAACAAACAAACAAACAAACAAACAAACAAACAAACAAACAAACAAACAAACAAGCCAGCAAACAAACAAACAAACAAACAAACAAACAAACAAGCAAACATAGAACTAGCTAACTACCTCTTCTCTCTTCCCAGATGACGTCACTCCGTCTGGAGATGAGACAGCAGACAGAGAGACACAATTCTGAGTCGCGAGGATTCTCAAACTTGAAAGCTAGCCACTCCTCCCTAACAGCTGACCTATCAGCTGAGAAGGAGAGTTCTCAGAGACTGAGACACAATCTGTCACTCAAGGAAGCAGAAGTGGCACGAATAGGCGCCAGACTGTCGGCTCTAGAGCGACAGCATGCCATGCAGACAATGCGACAGGAACCACTCTCCCTCAGCAGGACTTCTTCCCGGACTTCGATCGACACACGAGACCACTTCTCTGACATTCCATCCCTCCCCTCTCTCCCGAACTTCCCCGCCCTCCCAGACCCCTTAGTGTCGCACCAGACCTCTGTGGCATGGACGGAGACACCGCATCCTCGCTCCTCCTACCAGCCCGCCACTCCACACGCTGCCACCTACGACGCTTGGGAGCCACAAATCCGGAGAGACCGCACCCCGAATAGACTTAGTTCCGGGTATAGTTCCAGTTTGCCCCCTGGGATGTTCCAGGAGACCCCTTCACGCCAGGAGGTCGGGGAAGGTGTGAATTTGTCGCTGAGTCAGCTGGCAGACGACTTGGCTAAAGCTGTGTCGCATCCTCAACCACTTCCATTTCTCAAAAATACTCCGAAAGCATCGCCGAACAGAGCCAACCAATCAATTAATAATATCAGTTAATAGACATTCCACTGCTGTAACATTATCTGAACTCTTGTATTGTAGATGTGCGTCATTCCATATGCATACTTCCATGTTATAGTTCCAATTCAATATTTCTTAGTTACAATTGGATTGTATATTTGTTTCCAATTTGTAATTAGAAAAACATTCCGTTTCTTTCAAGACTCATTTTGTTTATTGAAGTTTTGTGGAATTATCTTGATTGCATAACTTCCGTCTTAGACTTCTAAAAGGGAAGAATTTGTCCGAATATTCTAGAATAGATACAGCTCTCGATAATCTCCATAAAGCTGGTGCTACGCTCTTGTTACTCCTTAAGATAAAGATTAATAGTCAATGCTTTCCTTCTAACATTTATCGAACCTCTCGTGTGATTATATTCATCGATAAGTTCCTAGATTTATGAAGGAATATTATGTTACACAATATAATAAACCCAATTTAAATAGTCACACATTGAGTATTTAATATTCAGCTTTGTAGTGTTTAGACAAACTAATCTGTTCTGAATTGTTAGACGAGTGAATAATGGCAGAGAAAACCTCTGTACCAGAACCTGACTCAGAAATAAACAAGTTAGTGTATGTGATACGAGATGATGGTAGTTACGGAGGATGGAGAACAGAGTTGTTAGTGAAAAAGATAACAGAAGATGGAGAAGGGAAGTTTCTACTCTGTAACTACTGCAGAGGAATGTTGAGAGGTGCGTCATTGTTTGAGAAAGATGGTAAACAAGAACTCCGATGTTCTGTTTGTATACCAAAACATGTATATAAACACAAAGTTCAATTGAATCGTGAAACAGTCAGCGAGAAACAAGTGAGTTTAGAATTTGTATAAATTAAATCATACATGCCAACCTGAGTCATGATTTAAAGCAGGACGCAGCGTTGAATTTCGCGGGACATGGCGGGACGCAATAGAAAGGTACTATACGTAGAATAAAAACTAAAAAATCGGGATATAATGGGAAAATTTCATGTGAAAGCGGGACACTCATGAAAATTAGCTCAATAGAAGAGTGAAAAACGCGGGACGTCCCGCCAAAAACGGGACAGTTGGCAAGTATGAAATTACGTTGTACTTAAATTGACACTGCTACTTAAATATTTAGGTTTATTGTCCATTGAAGAAGAAAGGCTGTGATTGGATAAATGAACTGAGTGAGCTACTCCATCATCTAGAAGAGTGTGAGTTATTTCCTGTGGCGTGTCCTCTGGGATGTAGAGATGAGAAAGGAGAAGTGAGTAGATTGGAGAGAAGGGGAGTAGAGACACACAAGACATGTTGTCCTATGAGATCTGTCAAGTGTGAATATTGCAGTATTAGTGTGAAAGCATGTGACATGAATGGACATCTAGAAGTATGTGAAGAGTTCCCTATTCGATGTCCGAATAAATGCAGTGAAGAATTTCGAGTGAAAAGGAAGGACAAATCTATTCATCTCAGTCAGGAGTGTCCTATACAAGAAACAGAGTGTCCTTATTCTCAATACGGGTGTGAAGTTAAAGTTCAGAGAAGGAACTTAGAACAACATGAAAAAGAAGATATTCACAAACATATGAAATTAACAATTCATCTAATGCAAAGTGAAGTAATAACATTACAGAAAGAGAATGGAGAATTGAATAGTAATGAATTTAATTCTCAGAGTAGGGTAGTGAAACTGGAAAAGAAAAACGAAGAGTTGAGAACGAAAATCGTTAATTTAGAAAAGACTAATGAGGAATCTCGATCATCGTTAAAGGAAGGGAAAGAAGAACATTTGAAACTTACAGCAGCTAAAGAGAGCGATAATTTAAAGCGATTTAAATCTTTATTCATCCCTATGATGATTATGATGATTGCGATTATTATTATGATTACCTCAAGCTCAAGCGAAATTGGTCATTTAAAGAGATTCCAATCTTTGTTAATTCCTATGATCTCAATCTTGGGAGCTGAAGGAAATCTTGAATGGAAAATTAGTGGGGTGAAGAATAAAATCTCACAAAATGAGGACACATACAGTGAACCGTTCTATGTAGGATTGTACAAGTTTCAAGGATATGTTCAATGGGTTAGTAATGATAATTATGTGGGTGTATTTCTTTGTATTATGAAAGGAGAATGGGATGACACACTTAAATGGCCTATCAAATACAAAAGATCTCTGGTACTAATCAACCAACTTGATGATAACGATAATTCTGAAAATAATTATGAAAATACAGAGGAAGATTTAGAAAAGTTTCCTGAAGGCTTAAGTAAACCAAGTACTAAGTGGAGTATAATAGGTTTAGGTACACCTGAATTTATCTCCCATGCTGATCTATTACAAGAGAAATACTCTAAAGACGACTCAATAATCCTAAAAATTTCAGTTGAACTAATTGTGGACTTACAGGAAGGGAAGGAAGGTCTGCGCAAACATCTGGCAGTAGCAGGTAACGAAGAGATTGATCAGTTAAAGAAATTCCAATCTTTGTTGATTCCAATGGTTTCTAGCCTGCGAGCTAAAGGAAATCTTGAATGGAAAATCAGTGGAGTAAAGAATAAAATCTCACAAAATGAGGACACATACAGTGATCCGTTCTATGTAGGATTGTACAAGTTTCGAGGATGGGTTGGATGGGTTCGTCATGATAATCATATTGGTTTATATATTTATATCGTGAAAGGAGAATGGGATAACACGCTTAAATGGCCTATCAGATACAGAAGATCTCTGGTACTAATCAACCAACTTGATGCTAAAGATAATTATGAAAATAATTATGAAATTACAGAGGAAGATTTAAAGAAGTTTCCTAAATGCTTCAAGCAACCAAGTGCTGAAAGGAATGAAGGTTTCGGTCCCCCTGGATTTATCTCCCATGCTAATCTACTACAAGAGAAATACTCTAAAGACGACTCAATAATCTTAAAAATTTCTTTGGAATTGATTTTAGATGCAAATTAATATTCTTGTGCCTACTTGTAGTAACAGTTGTGTTTAGTGATTAGTTTTTATAGATTCTAGCTTGTATATCTGGATTTAAATTTAAACGTTTACTAGTCCTTCTTTTCTCTGTTAACTTTGATTGTTAATGTTTAATCTTACTTCAAACAACTTTAACAACTTAATTATGTATAAAGCCTCATTCATTACGACTTGTTTCCTCGAAGAGATATACAATGATTTATATAATTGTTGTAATTTCTTACTGTTAGTCTTAGCATGTAGCCGGAAGTGAATGAGTAGTAATACCTACACACACCACTTAACATCGAGAACATACCTCTATAGTACTAAATACGCTATTTCACTGCCTGATAGCTACAATCTGCGTAGTTGAGTTACACGAAATGGATTTCTTCATTCCCAGATGACGTCACTCCGTCTGGAGATATACTACTAAACAAGCGCGCTTCGCTTGCTTGCGCTGCGCGGCTTGCAGACAAAACGTATCCGCAGATTTACCCAGTCAGCGCTTAGGGATATTAGAGAAACAATACGTCGCTTTCTTCATTATACTAAGTACGCTGGATTGTGATTTGTCTACGGTTACATTAATGAAATCAGAACTGTTGCAGAAATTTTGTTTCGTGATAAATATAATTTATTTCGTATTAAGTCAACTAATCCTGAATGTAAGCTCAATTTGAATACACAAAGTTCACATTGCTAAATATTATTATACTTAAATAATCAATTCCAGTCCATGTCGTTAAAAATTATTTTATGATCGAATTGATTAATCGTAGTATATAACACACTTTAATTGTTGTTAACAATCAAGTTATAGACTCAAAATAGCAGTATTCAATCATTTATATGAAATAGAATCGTGTGAATGGCATTATAAAAGGCTGATAATTGATTGGTTCTCACATAAACCAATGAATTTCAATCACAAATTGTTCTTTTGATTGTATGTATGTCACTACTATTTTATTCCAATGTATTTGCATTATAAAATAATCGAATTTGATTGGTCAGCACATTTTGTCACCTATCTCGGCGAGGTGTGAACATTTCGCTTAGATCTTCGAACTTAATCCTAGATTCATCATTTGACACCTACATGCCAATTTTCGTATCTCTACGACTTGCCAATTCTTCAATCAATTCGGACAAACAAACAAACAAATCCTAGTGTTTTAATATATAAGATACGCTATTTCACTGCCTGATAGGAAGCTCTATAAGGAGCTACAATCTGCGTAGTTGAGTTACAGGAAATGGATTTCTTCTGCATTCCCAGATGACGTCACTCCGTCTGGAGATGAGACAGCAGACAGAGAGACACAATTCTGAGTCGCGAGGATTCTCAAACTTGAAAGCTAGCCACTCCTCCCTAACAGCTGACCTATCAGCTGAGAAGGAGAGTTCTCAGAGACTGAGACACAATCTGTCACTCAAGGAAGCAGAAGTGGCACGAATAGGCGCCAGACTGTCGGCTCTAGAGCGACAGCATGCCATGCAGACAATGCGACAGGAACCACTCTCCCTTAGCAGGACCTCTTCTCGGACTTCCATCGACACACGAGACCACTTCTCTGACATTCCATCCCTCCCTCTCTCCCGAACTTCCCCGTCCTCCCAGACCCCTTAGTGTCGCACCAGACCTCCGTGGTACGGACGGAGACACCGCGTCCTCGCTCCTCCTACCAGCCCGCCACTCCACACGCTGCCACCCACGACGCTTGGGAGCCACAAAATTGAAGAGACCGCAACCCCGAATAGACTTAGTTCCGGTTTCGGTTTGCCCCCTGGGAGGATCCAGGAGACCCCTTCACGCCAGGAGGTCGGGGAAGGTGTGAATTTGTCGCTGAGTCAGCTGGCAGACGACTTGGCTAAAGCTGTGTCGCATCCTCAACCACTTCCATTTCTCAAAAATACTCCGAAAGCATCGCCGAACAGAGCCAACCAATCAATTAATAATATCAGTTAATAGACATTCCACTGCTGTGACATTATCTGAACTCTTGTATTGTTGATGTGCGCCATTCCATATGCATACTTCCATGTTATAGTTCCAATCTAATATTTCTTAGTTACAATTGGATTGTATATTTGTTTCCAATTTGTAATTAGAAAAACATTCCGTTTCTTTCAAGTCTCATTTTGTTTATTGAAGTTTTGTGGAATTATCTTGATTGCATAACCTCCGTCTTAGACTTCTAAAAGGGAAGAATTTGTCCGAATATTCTAGAATAGATACAGCTCTCGATAATCTCCATAAAGCTGGTGATACGTTTTGTTACTCCTTAAGATAAAGATTAATAGCCAATGCTTTCCTTCTAGCATTTACGAATCACTCGTGTGGTTACATACACTGATAAGTTCCTAGATTTATAAAGGAATATTATGTTACAACAATACAATAAACTCAATTTAAATAGTCACTCATTGAGTAATTAATACTCAGCTTTGTAGTGTTTATACAAATTAATTCTGTTCTGAATTGTTAGACGAGTGAATAATGGCAGAGAAAACCT
Organism: Aphrocallistes beatrix; assembly: GCA_963281255.1. Lineage (NCBI taxonomy): Eukaryota > Metazoa > Porifera > Hexactinellida > Sceptrulophora > Aphrocallistidae > Aphrocallistes > Aphrocallistes beatrix. The sequence goes on along the minus strand of OY725492.1, from coordinate 4,669,828 downwards.
CTGTACCAGAACCTAACTCAGAAATAAACAAGTTAGTGTATGTGATACGAGATGATGGTAGTTGCGGAGGATGGAGAACAGAGTTGTTAGTGAAAAATATAACAGAAAGAGGAGAAGGGAAGTTTCTACTCTGTAACTACTGCAGAGGAGTGTTGAGAGATGCGTGTTTGTTTGAGAAAGATGGTAAACACGGAGTTGCTTGTTCTCTTTGTGTTCCAGAATATGTAGACAAAGAAATAGCTGAATTAAATCGTGAAACAGTCAACGAGAAACAAGTGAGTTTATATTTATAATCACGAAGCTCAATTTTGTTTTCTCTTCTATATAAATATTTAGGTTAATTGTCCATTGAAGAAGAAAGGCTGTGATTGGACAAATGAGCTGAGTGAACTACTCCATCATCTAGAAGAGTGTGAGTTATTTCCTGTGGCGTGTCCTCTGGGATGTAGAGATGAGAAAGGAGAAGTGAGTAGAGTGGAGAGAAGGGAAGTAGAGACACACAGGACATGTTGTCCCATGAGAACTGTCAAGTGTGAATACTGTAGTGTTAGTGTGAAAGCATGTGTCATGGATGAACATCTAGAAGTATGTGAAGAGTTCCCTATTCCATGTCCGAATAAATGCAGCGAAAAATTTCTAGTGAAAAGGAGGGACAAATCTATTCATCTCAGTCAGGAGTGTCCTCTACAAGAAACAGAGTGTCCTTATTCTCAATACGGGTGTGAAGTTAAAGTTCAGAGGCTATATATGGACCAACATGAGAAAGAAGATCTAGACACGCATATGAAACTAATTGTTCGAAATGTACAAGGTGAGATAGCGATGTTGTTGAATGGCAATTTAGTTTTGAGGAACGATCATTTCAAATTTCAGTCTTCGTTGAAAGAAGAGAAAGAAGCTACTCATGCATTGGAGATCACAATAAAGAATGCGCAAACTAAGATAACAGAACAAGAGGAAGAAACTGAAAAGTTTAAAAAGGATATCCAGAATAAAATAATATCACTAGAAAACGATAATGAAGTGTTTAGAAAATTGATACCAAAATTTAGTTTAGATTCGAAATGTTTGGAGTGGAATTTTAGTGAAATACAACGTAAAATAAATGAAAAAGAAAGTACATACACTGATCCGTTCTTTGTCGGTTTGTACAAGTTTCAAGGTCAAATTAAATGGGTTAGCGAAGATGATCACGTAGGTGTATTTCTGTATCTTGTGAAAGGAGAATGGGATAGCATACTTAAATGGCCTGTCAGGTACAGATGCTCTCAGATAATATGTAATCAGCTTAATGCTAAACACCATTATGTCTACGATAACAAAGTTGGAGAGGAAGATTTACAGAAGTTTCCTGAGTGCTTTAGTAAACCAAGCACTGAGAGGAATAGAGGTTTTGGTAAAACTAAATTTATCCCTCATGTTGATCTATTACAGGATAAATATTCTAATGGTGATCGAATTACTCTCAAAATATCAGTGGAACTTACTCCCAATCCATAACAGCAATACTGAAAATAAAGTTTTTCTCTGATATTACCTTTTCCTTTTATTGTCATTTATAGAACAGACTGAATTGGTCTAGTGCTATTCTAAAAATTTTCTATGTTTCTAAATACTTGTTTTTTCTCTAGGATTTGTTTTCTATGTTTTTAGTGCAGCTCCTATAGGGAGACGCCCTTATGTATGTTTATATATATATATATGTATGTATGTATGTATGTCCGTACGCGCGCTACTGCGAAATATAACAGTCCGATTTTTACAAAATTTCGCATGTAGGATCTCATTATGGTGTATATTTTTTCGCAAAATCTCATCACTTCCGGTTTTTACAAGTATAAGCGCGCTTCGCTTGCTTGCGCTGCGCGGCTTGCGGGCGCCTGGAGTTACTCAATCTAAACTATCTTTGGATTTTTTTCCAACACTGGTCAACGAATAATTTATCATACCGATCTGAAAATATGATATTCGAAATCTACACCCCTAAAAACCCCATGTCAACTGTTGGAAGCTAGTTTCTAGTCTAATTTTGTCATTTGTTTACTTTATGTATCCATTGTAAACAAAAGTAAACAAATAATTTATCATACCGATCTGAAAATATGATATTCGAAATCTACACCCCTGAAAACCCCATGTCAACCGTTGAAATCAAGTTTCTAGCATATTTTTGAGAATTATTTACTTTAAGTATCTATTGTAAACAAATAATTGATTATATCGATCTGAAAATATGATATTCGAAATCTACACCCCTAAAAACCCCATGTCAACTGTTGGAAGCTAGTGTTACTACATAAGTTTATATACATATTTTTACACCTTTAGCGAAAAATTGTATTTTGACTTAAAAGCGAGTTCTCAACGGCTATAATAGGGTATTTTAATATGTAGATTCCGATTTTTGAAAGTAATAATATGAATATTTCCCGATGTATTCTGATATTTACATTTCATGTTCTTCCGAGTCACTTCCTGGAGCTGTACTATCGGTCTGTCGACCGACATTTTTTTAATATTATCCTTTTGCTGTATCTTATGACTTGTAATCATTCTCAACTTCCAGAGATATATATACAGGGTGACACATAAGTTCTGTTACAAACTTCATTAGGTATAAAATTTCTTATACTCAAACGATCTTAGTTATTATGGTCCTTAGAGATTGTAATTCGAATATTTTTAATGATTTTAAGAGATTTTTCGATTCTATGACTTAGAAATGTGTTTTGTATGGTGAGTTTTGAGGAAAAAATGTGTCCTGGTCCGCAGCGAAAATCGTGAATCAGGGCCCACTGCTTCTGTAAAAAATGTCTTAATAATCGATGTCCCATGACGATTTAGCACCAGGTACCTTTCATTCGCCATATAAATATTTCATAAATCCACTTAATTGATTATCAGAAACGAGAAAAGATATTCGAATTACAATCTCTAAGGACCATAATAACTAAGATCGTTTGAGTATAAGAAATTTTATACCTAATGAAGCTTGTTACAGAACTTATGTGTCACCCTGTAAATTCTCACATTAGGCTATTGTTAGTACTCCTCTTACTCCATTGCAGGACATTCCTTACTCTTAATTAATACATGTGTTCATGCTAAGCTCGATCAGATGGATAAGCGAATATTTAATAAAGAAATATCATTAAGTGTCGCTATGAATCAGAGATGCAAATGGCAGTACCCCATGAGTCAATGTGTCATTGGTCCACTGAGGCTAGATCCTCCTGTCCTGGTCCTAGGGATCTACCAACGAGTAGCTAGTTGTATTTTGACGTAGGGACCTCCTCGCTATGGCTGACTAGGAGCCAACCGAAAAATATCTTATTTTAGCTTATACGTAGTCATTATTTAATATACATATCTACTGGAGACTGTGGTCAGTAGAGAATCTAGTGATGACCATGAATCTTGGGGGGCCTATGAAAAATGAGTATTTAAAATTCAACTAGGCAACAAAAAGACATGTACACTTCAACTTCTCTATAGATCGTGATAAGATCCTAGATAACTCAGAAAATGTTGAAAATAGACAGGTGAACAGTATTATTATTATCATCATATAGGAAGTAATAGTTTTCAGATTGAATGGTATAATTTCTTAGTGTCTACGATCTATACTATTTGAGTTATGGCTTAACCGTAGAATGCCCAGAGGGGACACAGTGTCCCCGATATCGCGGATGTCTCCCAGCCATTTTATATGGCACTGAAGCCATGAAAATGCTGGGCATTCTGCAATTAAACATTCAATTTTTGTTTCCATAGCTTTTCAGATTTTTGGATTAAGACAATTCCTATTGTTGTTCTATAACAATGAAGCAGCATTAAAATCTCGATAACGATGTTTCAAATGAGCTAGAACAACAGCATGTTCGCTCTAAAAAGAGCCTATTGCGCAATCACATGATGACATATCAATTTTTGACAGCTGAATTGCATACCTTGATATATTGTTTGCGTTTGTGTTTGATAATAATACATATTAAGGTCTCTCCCATGCAGCTTTTAAGTAAGCCATGGTCTGTAGTATATAATTATCTATGAAAGATTATGTTACAACAATACAATAAAATATTTAAATAGTCACTCATTGAGTAATTAATATTCAGCTTTGTAGTGTTTAGACAAACTAATCTGTTCTGAATTGTTAGACGAGTGAATAATGGCAGAGAAAACCTCTGTACCAGAACCTAACTCAGAAATAAACAAGTTAGTGTATGTGATACGAGATGATGGTAGTTACGGAGGATGGAGAACAGAGTTGTTAGTGGAAGAAATAACAGGAAAAGGAGAAGGGAGGTTTCTACTCTGTAACTACTGCAGAGGATTATCTAGAGATGCGTGTTTGTTTGAGAAAGATGGTAAAAACGGAGTTGCTTGTTCTCTTTGTGTTCCAAAAGATGTAGATAAGGAAATAGCTGAATTAAATCGTGAAACAGTCAACGAGAAACAAGTGAGTTTAATTTTTAGATAATATTATCAAGTGAGCTTCGTTTGTCCCAGCCTGAATAGCACTTTATTGCCTTTTGTGAGTTCTTCGCTTTCTTCGAATAACTCATTATTAGTAAAGCTCCTGTGAGGAGATGCCCTTATGGCATGGACAGCATATTTTGTCCGTCCGTGTATACTATGTACTTGTATGTATTTATATGTGTATGTAAGCTGTCTATAGTTTTGCATATGTTCATTTCTTTAGAAACATTGTATTTCAAATCAGAATTTGGATAGTCCGCTATTCGATTTAAAATTTCACACTTTGAATTCTCGAAATGATATTTCCCGAAGTACCTATTACGTTATTCATATCTCACGTTCCAAATAATCGCTTACTGGAGCTGCACTATTGGTCTATCGACCGACATTTTCAAATTACGAATAGCATATATTTAACTGAGAGATAATAGTTCCATTTTAATGTATTTTACTCTTCTACACAAATATTTAGGTTTACTGTCCATTGAAGAAGAAAGGCTGTGATTGGACAAATGAGCTGAGTGAGCTACTCCATCATCTAGAAGAGTGTGAGTTATTTCCTGTGGCGTGTCCTCTGGGATGTAGAGATGAGAAAGGAGAAGTGAGTAGAGTGGAGAGAAGGGGAGTAGAGACACACAGGACATGTTGTCCCATGAGAACTGTCAAGTGTGAATACTGTAGTGTTAGTGTGAAAGCATGCGACATGGATGGACATCTAGAAGTATGTGAAGAGTTCCCTATTCCATGTCCGAATAAATGCAGTGAAGAATTTCGAGTGAAAAAGAAGGACAAATCTATTCATCTCAGTCAGGAGTGTCCTCTACAAGAAACAGAGTGTCCTTATTCTCAATACGGGTGTGGAGTTAAAGTTCTGAGAAGAGACTTAGATCAACACGAGAAGGAATATATTCACAAACATATGAAGCTGACAATTACTAATATGGAATGTAAGATTATAATGTTACGTAAAGAGAATGCCGTTTTGGCGACAAATGCTTTCAAATGTCAATCGTTATTGAAAAAAGAGAAAGAAACTGCCAATGCATTGGAAAATATGGTGGAAAATGTGCAAATGAATTTACCAGAGCAAGAGAAAGAAAATGAGAGGTTTAAAAATAGTATGTTGAGTAAAATGTTACAACTAGAGCAGGAGAATGAACTTTTTAGAAGAGTGATACCAATAGGTAGCTTGGAATGGAGAATTCACGATTTGAAGAATAAAATATCTAGAAATGAATACGTATGGAGTGATCCATTCTATGTAGGATTGTACAAGTTTCAAGGACGAATCGCGTGGTCTCAAGGAAGAAATTTGGTCGATTTATTTCTTCACATTTTGAAAGGGGAATGGGATGACTCACTCAAATGGCCTATCAGATACAAATTTTTGGTGATACTTGTCAACCAACTCGATGGTAGAGATAATTACAAAATCTATAATGAAACCACAGAAGAAGATTTGAAGAATTTTCCTGAGTTCTTAAGTAAACCGAAAAGCGCTAGGGGAAATGAAGGTATAACTAACACTAGATTTATCTCACTAGCTGATCTGTTACATGTGAAATATTCTATTGGCGATAGAATTATAATCAAAATATCAGTGGAGCTAATTCTAAATCTAGAATCATAATATAAGCTGAAGAAAGTGTCAGAATATGTGCTCATAATCTAGTTTAGTAATTTTTACTATTTCTATAATTCGTTAGAGTAGAATGAACTTGTCTAGTACTAATCTACTACATATTTTTTATGTTTTTAAAGTTCTTACTTTTGATATCGAACTATTTCTTATTTTTAACTATTATCGATTTGCTTTATTTTCTGAGAACCATACTTTATCCAAAGTTCAGTGTCTGTGGTACGTATTTTAGTGTTTAACAGTTGAAACTCGGAAAAAACATAGTTCGTAGAACTGAATTTCTCAAATAGACTTTGGTTAATGAAGATTTAGCAAGACAGTGAGACTGAGAATGACATAATTTTGAGCCAAATTAAGTGTTGCTGTTCGTGATTACATGATAATCATGGATCCATCAATATATCTGTATTTATGAAAAATTGGAGTACAAATACATTGGGTAGGGCTGTGCCTATTACACCAAGGGGACAAAAGTATTTGAACACGTCATTATTTCATATGTAAATTATACTAAATGTGTCTTTTCATGAAGAGGATTACTTCTAAACGGTTGGGATACAGCTGATCGGATTTCATATTCGAATAATACGCATTCGGATCAGTCACAGTTGAAATTTTCTAATTAATCATTAATTCCTAACCTTTTGTAGTTATCAATCGGTGCCACCTTATGCCACATTTGACCACTACATAATGACAATGATTTACCTATAGTGGCTCAGGCTGATATGATCAACTATGACTAATTCGAATGTGTAGATTTTGAATCTGAAATAATACTTTTAATATCTCTTAGAATTTGAACGTATTGCCCTTCATGAAAAGATACAATTTAGTACTATTTGTATGGAAAAGAATCAAGCGTTCAAATACTTTTGTCGGGTTGGTGTATTAATTAGTTACAATTTAATCGTATCGTGTTTTTAAATGACCAATTTGTTGGCATTAAATGCAATTATATTAAGTAATTTCGGTCAATTGACCGTCAAGAGCAATTAATGTTTTCTCTATTCTTTAACTATTAAAATAAGATTATCTTTTGGTGATTTGAAAAATGTCAAAAAAATCGTACTTCAGACAATGAACTTGTTAAACTTTCTTAATTTCCACCAAAACCCCCAAAGCCCTGGGGTATGAAAATCTTCAGCAACAATCTGCAGAGGGATCCTTTTGAAAAATTTTAAATCTCCATTCCTTTCTTGAAGTCTAATTCAGCGAGATTTCAGCCATCTTGATTCTCTTACGGGAATCGACGCAGAATTGTCTTGGCTTTCACCTCAGGCGCAGATAGTTAAAGAATCATTTTACTTGGTCCTACTTTTACCCTGTAAGGATGTTAATACTTGGTATTAAATACCCAAAAAACTCCCAAGTACGCATCTTCAGCAGTAATATATTTGAAATAATGAATACCTTTTGAGTTAAAAAGGTAAAAGGATTATGTTACGGCAATACAATATACTCGATTTAAATAGTCACTCATTGAGTAATTAATATTCAGCTTTATAGAATTTAGACAAACTAATCCTGTTCTGAATTGTTAGACGAGTGAATAATGGCAGAGAAAACCTCTGTACCAGAACCTAACTCAGAAATAAACAAGTTAGTGTATGTGATACGAGATGATGGTAGTTACGGAAGATGGAGAACAGAGTTGTTAGTGGAAGAGATATCTGGGAAAGGAGAAGGGAAGTTTCTACTCTGTAACTACTGCAGAGGAGTGTCAAGAGATGCGTGTTTGTTTGAGAAAGATGGTAAACACAAAGTCGCTTGTTCTCTTTGTATTCCGAAAGATGTAAACCAACAAATAGCTCAATTGAATCGTGAAACAGTCAACGAGAAACAAGTGAGTTTAAATTTAAAATCAGGATTTTAACTTAATTTTATTTGACTCTTCTACATAAATATTTAGGTTTATTGTCCATTGAAGAAGAAAGGCTGTGATTGGACAAATGAGCTGAGTGAGCTACTCCATCATCTAGAAGAGTGTGAGTTATTTCCTGTGGCGTGTCCTCTGGGATGTAGAGATGAGAAAGGAGAAGTGAGTAGAGTGGAGAGAAGGGGAGTAGAGACACACAGGACATGTTGTCCCATGAGAATAGTCAAATGTGAATACTGTAGTGTTAGTGTGAAAGCCTGTGACATGAATGGACATCTAGAAGTATGTGAAGAATTCCCTATTTCATGTCCGAATAAATGCAGTGAAGAATTTCGAGTGAAAAGGAAGAACAAATCTATTCATCTCAGTCAGGAGTGTCCTCTACAAGAAACAGAGTGTCCTTATTCTCAATACGGGTGTGAAGTTAAAGTTCAGAGAAGAAACTTAGAACAACATGAGAAAGAAAATATGCACAAACATCTGAAACTGACAGTTGAAGAGATTGATCATTTAAAGAAATTCCAATCTTTGGTAATTCCTATTATCTCGAGCTTGGGAGCTAAAGGAAATCTTGAATGGAAAATTAGTGGAGTGAAAAATAAAATCTCACAGAAAGAAAACACATACAGTGAACCGTTCTATGTAGGATTGTACAAGTTTCAAGGATATGTTCAGTGGGTTTGTAATGATAATTATGTGGGTGTATTTCTTTATGTTATGAAAGGAGAATTGGATAACACTCTTAAATGGCCTATCAGATACAAAAGCTCTCTGGTACTTATCAACCAACTTGATGCTAAAAATAATCATGAAAAGAGTGTTGAAATTACAGAAGAATTTTTAGTGAATTTTCTTGAACGCTTGAGTAAACCAAGTGCTCAGAGGAATGGAGGTTTAGGTAGAGACAAATTTATCTCCCATACTGATCTATTACAAGAGAACTACTCTAAAGATGACTCAATAATGCTACAAATTTCGGTGAAACTAATTTTGGATGCAAAGTAATATTCTCGTACCTACTTGTAGTAACAGTTGTGTTTAGTGATTAGTTTCTGTAGACTCTATTTTGATTTGAATAAATAAGTCTCATTACTTTTCCTTTTAAGCAGAAATACTCGAAGTGGTATAATTGTGTTGCTTGAAAATTAAATATTTTATACTGACTACTGAGGTTATGTTCTGTCGTATCAGTTTGTTTGTAGATCGAATAATATTTTAATTGAACTAAGCAGTGCTTCCAACTCTCCACAAATTTACCTATGTACATCTGACTACTGTCTACGTATCTACATATTTTCTTAAATAATCTAATTTATTACGAGTAGCCCAGAATAATGAGTACTCCAAATATTTCAACCATTTTTGGTCTGGGTCCATGGGACCGCTAGAGTTTCAAATGTGAAAGACCAAGAGGACCAGACCAACCATTCCGACTTAATCCGTTCGGTTATGTTGATGGTTTAATGAAATTTTATTATATCGTATTAAATATCACAAGCGCAATTCGCTTGCTTGCGCTGCGCGGCTGTGATACTTGTCCGCCAGAGACGTCCTTTGGACGCCTAAGCTCACATTGATTAATTATAAAGGAGATAACATCTCTAAATGCATCTTTCTTACTGTTATAATCGATATCGCTCGAAAAATCACACAATCTGTCACTTTTTCAATTTTTGATGCGTAATGATGACGTCATAACAGAGTGATGAGTCATCAATTTTGATTATGCTTGTTTTAATAGAATATGTTTATTCATATTCTTCACATATCATATAACTATCTCATAAATAAATAACGACTCATCAGCATTTTTTTAGTGACATCGATTATAACAGTAAGATAGACATATTTGAGGTGTTAGCCACTATATTTAATCAATGTGAGCCTTGGCGCCCAAAGGACGCTTTCGGTGGACGCAACTTGTCCGCCAGCCGCGCAGCGGATGCACGCGAAGTGCGCTTGTGTATAAATAAACATTAATCGAGTTTTAATAGTAAGGATTTTTGAATGAAATTGTTTGAAGTCGTATATAATATTAAATGTTTAGTTATGAATTGACAATTAAAAAATGTTGGTCGACAGACCTATAGTGCAGCTCCATTAAGTGATTCGTGGGGAATTTGCATTATATACATCCTTAATTGGGTTTTCAACAATTTTTTTCATTTCAGGCAGTCAAATTTCAAGTTTAGAATGTGTTTCTAACTTTGTGCATTGAGTAAAGTGTAATCCCTATTGGTCAATTTAATAAAAACCAACTGTAATAATAAACCCTGAAATTTTATTGGTCACCACACTTATTACATTTTGAGGCAAGGTGTGAAAATATGAATAATCCTTACATTAGGCTAGAGAGTGATTCTAACTACTTGTATAATCTCGTTTAATCAATAAAATCAAAACCAACTGTAATGTTAAATCTCTGGATCCTGATTGGATAATACATTTTGACACTTTTGTCGAAAGGTGTGAAAATATTTCATAATTTGGACCCAGATTCAAATCTCCATCATATAATATTATATGGTCCAAATTTGGTGCAATTTGGTCCAATAGAATTTCAAGCAGCGAGCAGACGTCGCATGCTGATCATGACATAAAGCATCTCCTATATAGATCCAGCCCTCGAAGAAAATGAGATGGGCTACGTTGTTGTGACCTCTTAGATAAAGATTAAATTATTTCCTTCTAACATTTATCGAATCACTCGTGTGGTTATATCCACTGATAAGTTCCTAGATTTATAAAGGAATATTATGTTACAACAATACAATATACTTTATTTAAATAGTCACTCATTGAGAAATTAATATTCAATTTTGTAGTGTTTAGACAAACTAATCCTGTTCTGAATTGTTAGACGAGTGAATAATGGCAGAGAAAACCTCTGTACCAGAACCTAACTCAGAAATAAACGAGTTAGTGTATGTGATACGAGATGATGGTAGTTACGGAGGATGGAGAACAGAGTTGTTAGTGGAAGAGATGACAGAAAAAGGAGAAGGGAGGTTTCTACTCTGTAACTACTGCAGAGGAGTGTTGAGAGATGCATGCTTAACTGATAAAGATGGTAAACACAAAGTAGCTTGTTCTCTTTGTATCCCGAAAGATGTAGACAAAGAAATAGCTCAATTGAATCGTGAAACAGTCAACGAGAAACAAGTGAGTTTAAATATAGCTATTCGCTGCAAAGACTTTGTGTCTGCAAAATCCCAAGCCACTAGGTTATCGCTGCTAAATATTAATTTCAACAGTTTTAGTGCCGCTCCTAGCATTGAAAATGCTTTTTTTATGTCATAATCGGTGTCAAACGTCCGTCCGTCTGCTCACTCCTGGAAATTTAATTGAATAAAATTACACCGAATTTGGATTTTATACTTATATAGTAGAGATCTGAACAAATTCAGAAATATTTCCTGACCTGTTCACAAAAGGTGTCGAAAACAGGGTTGGCAGGTTTTGTCCACTTGGACAAAACCTAGTGGTTTTAACCAGGTTAAAACCGTCCTGTCCAAAACCTCTTGGGTGGACAAAACTGGACAAAACTGGACAAAACTGGACAAAACTGGACAAAACTTGGACAAAACCTGGACAAAACTTGGACAAAACCTGGACTAAACTTGGACAAAACCTATCATTATAACTTATAATGATAAAGCAAAACGATTCAGACTATATTTTCAAACTCACAGGTTATGTCCAAGTTTTGTCCAATTTTTGTGCAGGTTTTGCCCAGGTTTTGTCCAGGTTATGTCCAAGTTTTGTCCAGGTTTTGTCCAAGTTTGTCCAAGTTTTGTCCAGGTTATATCCAAGTTTTGTCCAAGTTTTGTCCAAGTGTTGTCCAAGTTTTGTCCAAGTGTTGTTCGTGTCTTCTCATGATAAATCGAATACAAAATATAGTTATGGTAATAAACAGGCGTCAGCAAGAAAATCCATTCATTGTCCTTGCTCTCTTTCCATCTAAACTGTTTCGTACCCAATGCAATGATTTACAGTTTCAATTAGGTTTTGTCCAGTTTTGTCCGGTTTTAACCGGTTAAAACCAGGTTTTGTCCACTGCCCTGTCCAAAACCTGTTTTGGACGGACAAAACCCAACCCTGGCTCGAAATGTATTAGCTAAACATGTGAAAAGATTTTCTATTCTTGCAGGGATGAAATTTCACCTAGATATTCAAACTTAATTAATCGCAGACTCATCATTTTACACCTACATACCAATTTTCATCCACTTCGAATTACTTAATTTATCTCTTCTACATAAATATTTAGGTTTATTGTCCATTGAAGAAGGAAGGCTGTGATTGGACAAATGAGCTGAGTGAGCTACTCCATCATCTAGAAGAGTGTGAGTTATTTCCTGTGGCGTGTCCTCTGGGATGTAGAGATGAGAAAGGAGAAGTGAGTAGAGTGGAGAGAAGGGAAGTAGAGACACACAGGACATGTTGTCCCATGAGATCTGTCAAGTGTGAATACTGTAGTGTTAGTGTGAAAGCATGTGACATGAATGGACATCTAGAAGTATGTGAAGAGTTCCTTATTCCATGTCCGAATAAATGCAGTGAAGAATTTCGAGTTGAAAGGAAGGATAAATCTATTCATCTCAGTCAGGAGTGTCCTCTACAAGAAACAGAGTGTCCTTATTCTCAATACGGGTGTGAAGTTAAAGTTCAGAGAAGAAACTTAGAACAACATGAGAAAGAAGATATGCACAAACATATGAAACTAACAATTACTAACGTACAAAGTGAAGTAATAACGTTGCAGAAAGAGAAAGAAGAATTTAAAAGTAATGGATTCAAATCTCAGGGTAGAACAGTAAAACTAGACGACAAAAATGAAGAGTTGAAAACAAAAATCGTTAATTTAGAAAAGAAGAACGAAGAGTTTCAATCATCGTTACAGGAAGAGAAAGAACACATGCACAAACATCTGAAACTGACATTTAAGAAGATTGATCATTTAAAGAGATTCCAATCTTTGATAATTCCTACGATCTCAAGCTTGGGAGCTAGAGGAAATCTTGAATGGAAATTAGTGGAGTGAAGAATAAAATCTCACAAAAAGAATGCACATACAGTGATCCGTTCTATGTAGGATTGTACAAGTTTCAAGGATGGGTTCAGTGGGTTTGTGGTGATAGTGTTGTGGGTTTATTTATTTCTATTTTGAAAGGAGAATGCGATGGCACTCTTAAATGGCCGATCAGATATAAAAGCTCTATGGTACTTATCAACCAACTTGATGCAAAAGATATTTACGAAAGAAATGGTGAAATTACAGAAAGTTATTTAGATATGTTTCCTGAAGGCTTAAGTAAACCAAGAACTGAGAAGAATATAGGTGTAGGTAGAGACAAATTTATCTCTCATACTGATCTATTACAAGAAAAATACTCTAAAGATGACTCAATAATGTTAAAAATTTCAGTGGAACTAATTTTAGATGCAAATTAGTATTGTCATATCTAGTAACAGTTTTGTTTAGTGATGGTTCTGTGACTCTTTAATATCTGGCTTTTAATTCAAACGGTTTGCTAGTCCTGTTGCGTAGAATCGTGAGATTTTGTTTCGCTTACTCAATTGACCTTGTGGTTCAATCGATTTCACAAGACACAATTTGATGGGATGCGACATAATTTCCTATGGTAAACCCCATATGGACCATGGATGAATTTTATTTTGCATTTATAGTCCATATGAAGTTTTGCCATGGTAAATTGTGTCATGTGCCACAATTTTGTGGCGATGGTTATCAAGTTATGTTGAAACCTAAGTTGACTAATTCATTGAAATATGATGAAGAATTAATTATGAATTATTCAATTAATGAATTATTCAAAATCACAAATATTAGTGCAGATTCTATGCCCAAAAGTGATTAAAAGGTTGCTCATGTTATATACCTCTAACATTGCTCAATCCCTAAGCGAAATTATCAAATATTTTTTTAATTATTTTAGTTTCAAATTTTGAGTAATTCTTTGATAATTCATGAATTAGTCAACTTAGGTTGAAACTGATTTTTACACATTCGTCGAAAATACAATTAGTAATAAAATATTCAATTTCGGTTTCGGTGGTTTTCCTGAAATTATTTCAATATTGTAGCACCTAAATCACCTTCCAGTGCTGTTTCCTAAGATTTCCTGCACAAAAGACCCCTTGATATCATGTAGGTATTCTGATTCATTAGGTTACATAACATTGGCAATAAAATATACGTATATATTGATATTTATTGCTTACAAATACCAAAATTCAGTTTGGTATTCCAGTAGTGTGAAATTATAATTTGGCCGAAATTCGGATGGATAAATTCCTGGTTTCGGTCGTTCACTAGCATTTGTGTATTCCATCTAGTAGTATGTCAGCTGTAAATATTAGCTATTTGTGCTTCCAAGAATACTTATGAAATATTAAACCAACTCAATCTTATATATTAAAACGCAATGTTTTTTGTGCAAATTGAAGGAACTGGGAAGTGCTAGAAATGTGAAATTTGGCACACAGGTAAATAATGATTGGGAGTTGAGGATCTAAATGATATCTTGACACCTCACTGGGATAGGTCACAAGTTGTGCTGACCAATCAAATTCGATTATTTTTTCGTATAATGCAAATACATTGGGATCAAACAGTAGTGACTTATGTATACAATCAAAAGGACTATTTGTGATTGAAATTCATTGGTTCATGTGGGAATCAATTGATTGTCAGACTTTTATAATGCGATTCACACGATTCTATTTCAGATAAATGATTGAATTCAGCTATTTGAGTCTATATTTTGATGTTAAAAAAGTTATTTTATGATCGAATTAATTGATCAAAGCATATAAGTTAATATAACACACTAACGACATGGACTGAAATTGGTTGATTATTCAAGTATAATAATCTTTACTAATGTGAACTTGGATTTAAATTGGTCTTACATTCAGGATTAGTTGACTTCATACGAAGTAAATTCTATTTATCACGAACCTAAATTTATGCTACAGCTCTGTTCTCATTAATGTAACCGTAGACAAATGACAATTCACCATACTTAGTAGAGAACAAGAAAGTGACGTATTGTTCCTCTAATATCCTCAAGCGCCCACTAGGTAACTTTGTGCGGGAACGCAAGCGAAGCGCGCTTGTATTTATAATTATCCTGAATCTGCACCACTAATCTGCCATGCGCAAACAACTCGTTACTCCCTGGTATACATAACATGGTTATAAATTGTTTGAGGATTTAGTTACAACAATATAACATACTCAATTTAAATAGTCACTCATTGAGTAATTAATATTCAGCTTTAAAGAATTTATACAAACTAATCCTGTTCTGAATTGTTAGACGAGTGAATAATGGCAGAGAAAACCTCTGTACCAGAACCTAACTCAGAAATAAACAAGTTAGTGTATGTGATACGAGATGATGGTAGTTACGGAGGATGGAGAACAGAGTTGTTAGTGGAAAAGATAACAAAAGATGGAGAAGGGAGGTTTCTACTCTGTAACTACTGCGGAGGAGTGTCTAGAGATGCGTGTTTGTTTGAAAAAGATGGTAAACACAAAGTAGCTTGTTCTCTTTGTATTCCAAAAGATGTAAACAGAAAAATGGCGCAATTGAATCGTGAAACAGTCGACGAGAAACAAGTGAGTTTAAATTTAAATCAGGATTGTAACTAAATTTTATTTGACTCTTCTACATAAATATTTAGGTTTATTGTCCATTGAAGAAGAAAGGCTGTGATTGGACAAATGAGCTGAGTGAGCTACTCCATCATCTAGAAGAGTGTGAGTTATTTCCTGTGGCGTGTCCTCTGGGATGTAGAGATGAGAAAGGAGAAGTGAGTAGAGTGGAGAGAAGGAGAGTAGAGACACACAGGACATGTTGTCCCATGAGAACTGTCAAGTGTGAATATTGCAGTGTTAGTGTGAAAGCATGTGACATGAATGGACATCTAGAAGTATGTGAAGAGTTCCCTATTCCATGTCCGAATAAATGCAGTGAAGAATTTCGAGTGAAAAGGAAGGACAAATCTATTCATCTCAGTCAGGAGTGTCCTCTACAAGAAACAGAGTGTCCTTATTCTCAATACGGGTGTGAAGTTAAAGTTCAGAGAAGAAACTTAGAACAACATGAGAAAGAAGAAATTCACAAACATCTGAAACTAACAATCACTATTTTGCAGGGTGAAGTAATGAATTTACAAAAAGAGAATGAAGAATTGAGAAGTAATGAATTTGAATCTCAGAGTAAGGTAGTGAAACTGGAAGAGAAAAATGAAGAGTTGAGAGCGAAAATCGTTAATTTAGAAAAGAAGAACGAAGAGTTTCAATTATCGTTACAGGAAAAGAAAGAAGATATGCACAAACATCTGAAACTGACAGTTGAAGAGATTGATCATTTAAAGAGATTCCAATCTTTGTTGATTCCTATGATTTCAAGCGGAGCTAAAGGAAATCTTGAATTAAAAATTAGTGGAGTGAAGAATAGAATATCGCAAAAAGAATGCACATACAGTGATCCGTTCTATGTAGGATTGTACAAGTTCCAAGGATGTATTGAATGGGTTCGTAATGATAATTATGCCGGTGTATTTCTTTCTATTATGAAAGGAGAATTGGATGACATTCTTAAATGGCCTATCAGATACAAATACTCCATGGTAATAATCAGCCAACTTGATGATAAACATAATTACGAAAAGAAAGGTGAAATTACTGCGAAATATTTGAAGAAGTCTCTTCATTGTTTCAATAAGCCAAGCACGAAGAAGAATAAAGGTTTCGGTTATCATGAATTTATCCCTCATGCTGGTCTATTACAAGAGAAATACTCTAAAGACGACTCAATAACGCTCAAAATTTCAGTAGAACTAATTCTAGATACAAATTAATATCCTCGTACCTACTTGTAGTGACAGCTGTGTTTAGTGATTAGTTTCTGTAGACTCTATTTTGATATCTGATTTGAATAAATAAGTCTCATTACTTTTCCTTTTAAGCAGAAATACTCAAAGTGGTATGGGACCTATGCAGATAGTCCTTCGATTTTCTGAGTCATAAATGTGAGTCACTACTGTTTATATCCCAATCAATCTGTATAATAAAATAATCGAATTCCATTGATCAGCACAGTTTGTCGCCTATATCGGCGAGGTTTGATTTCACTTAGATCTTCGAACTTAATCGTAGACTCATTATTATTTACTTGCGCATCAAATTTCACATTTCTAGCACCTCCACGGTCCTCAATCAACTGGCGAAAACATAAGCAACATTGAGTTTTAATATATAAGATTAGTTTCAAATAATTGGATTGTATATCTATCTACAATTTGTAATCGAAAAAATACGGTTTACGTTTTATCAATAAGATTCATTTTGTTTATTGACTTTTGGTGTAATTATCTTTGATAAATTACATCAAAGACCTTTAAATAAAGAAGTAATTTGTTAAACACACTGAATATATTAGAATAGATTCAGGCTAAGTTACCTCTTAGGTGAAGATTAATAGTAAATTACTTTTATTTCCTTCTGGCATTATTAATCGAATCACTCGAATGGTTATAGCCATTGAAATTTTTCCTAGATCTATAAAGGAATATTATGTTACAAGAATATAATATCGCCATTTAAATAGTCACTCATTGAGTAATTAATACTCAGCTTTGTAGTGTTTAGATAAACTAATCCTGTTCTGAATTGTTAGACGAGTGAATAATGGCAGAGAAAACCTCTGTACCAGGACCTAACTCAGAAATAAACAAGTTAGTGTATGTGATACGAGATGATGGTAGTTACGGAGGATGGAGAACAGAGTTGTTAGTGGAAGATATGGCAGGAGAAGGGAGGTTTATACTCTGTAACTACTGTGGAGGATTGTTGAGAGATGCATGTTTGTTTGAGAAAGATGGTAAACACGGAGTTGCTTGTTCTCTTTGTGTTCCAAAAGATGTAAACAGAAAAATTGCGCAATTGAATCGTGAAACAGTCAACGAGAAACAAGTAAGTTTAAATTTAGAATCAGAGGATGGTATCTAAATTTTGTTTCAAACTTCTACATAAATATTTAGGTTTATTGTCCGTTGAAGAAGAAAGGCTGTGATTGGACAAATGAGCTGAGTGAGCTACTCCATCATCTAGAAGAGTGTGAGTTATTTCCTGTGGCGTGTCCTCTGGGATGTAGAGATGAGAAAGGAGAAGTGAGTAGAGTAGAGAGAAGGGGAGTAGAGACACACAGGACAGGTTGTCCCATGAGATCTGTCAAGTGTGAATACTGTAGTGTTAGTGTGAAAGCATGTGACATGAATGGACATCTAGAAGTATGTGAAGAGTTCCCTATTCCATGTCCGAATAAATGCAGTGAAGAATTTCGAGTGAAAAGGAAGGACAAATCTTTTCATCTCAGTCAGGAGTGTCCTCTACAAGAAACAGAGTGTCCTTATTCTCAATACGGGTGTGAAGTTAAAGTTCAGAGAAGAAACTTAGAACAACATGAGAAAGAAGAAATGCACAAACATCTGAAGCAGACAATTACTAATGTACAAAGTGAGGTAATAACATTGCAGAAAGAGAAAGAAGAATTGAGATGTAGTGAATTCAAATCTCAGAGTAAGGTAGTGAAACTGGAAGAGAAAAATGAAGAGTTGAGAGCGAAAATCGTTAATTTAGAAAAGAAGAATGAAGAGTTTCGATCATCGTTACAGGAAGAGAAAGAAGATATGCACAAACATCTGAAACTGACAGTTGAAGAGATTGATCATTTAAAGAGATTCCAATCTTTGTTGATTCCTATAATCTCAAGCTTGGGAGCTAAAGGAAATCTTGAATGGAAAATTAGTGGCATAAAGAATAAATTATCCCAAAAAGAGGTTTCATGCAGTGATCCGTTCTATGTAGGATTGTACAAGTTTGTAGGATGGGTTAGATGGGTTCGTAATGATAATTATGTGGGTTTATATCTTTATATCATGAAAGGAGAATGGGATAACACTCTTAAATGGCCGATCAAATACAAAAGTTATATGACACTTATCAACCAACTTGATGCTAAAGACAATTATGAAAAGAATGATGAAATCACAAAGGGAGATTTAAAGAAGTTTCCTAAATGCTTCAAGCAACCAAGTACTGAAGGGAATGAAGGTTTCGGTTTTCATGAATTTATCTCTCATGCTAATCTATTACAAGAGAAATACTCTAAAGATGACTCAATAATCCTAAAAATTTCTTTGGAACTAGTCTAAGATGCAAATTCATATTCTCGTACCTACTTGTAGTAAACAGTTGTGTTTAGTGATTAGTTTCTATGGATTCTATTTTGATATCTGTTTTGAATAAATAAGTCTCATTACTTTTCCTTTTAAGCAGAAATACTCAAAGTGGTATAATTGTGTCGCTTGAAAATTAAATATTTTATACTGACTACTGAGGTGGTTTTCTGTTTTATCAGTTTATTTGTAGATTAAATAATATTTTAATTGAACTAAACAGTGCTTCCAACTCCACAAATTTACCTACGTAAATCTGACTACTGTCTACGCATCTACTTATTTTCTTAATAATTTAATTTATTACGAGTAGCCCAGAATAATGAGTAATCCAAATATTTCAACAATTTTTGGTCCGGGTCCATGGGACCGCCTGGGTTTCTGATGTGAAAGACCAAGAGGACCAGATCAACCATTTCCGACTTAATTCGTTCGGTTATGTTGATGGTATATTGTCGCTTGCTTGTGCTGCGCGGCTGTGACATTTGTCCACATTTGGTGCAATTTGGTTCAATAGAATTTGTAGCTGCGAGCAGACAGACGTCGCATGCTGTTCATGACATAAAGCATCTCCTATATAGATCCAGCCCTCGAAGAAAATGAGATGGGCTACGTTGTTGTGACCTCTTAGATAAAGATTATAGTAAATTATTTCCTTCTAACATTTATCGAATCACTCGTATGGTTACATCCCTTGATAATTTCCTAGATTTATAAAGGAATATTATGTTACAACAATACAATATACTTTATTTAAATAGTCACTCATTGAGTAATTAATACTCAGCTTTGTAGTGTTTAGACAAACTAATCCTGTTCTGAATTGTTAGACGAGTGAATGATGGCAGAGAAAACCTCTGTACCAGAACCTAACTCAGAAATAAACAAGTTAGTGTATGTGATACGAGATGATGGTAGTTACGGAGGATGGAGAACAGAGTTGTTAGTGGAAGAAATATCTGGAAAAGGAGAAGGGAAGTTTCTACTCTGTAACTACTGCAGAGGAATGTTGAGAGATGCGTGTTTGTTTGAGAAAGATGGTAAACACAACGTAGCATGTTCTCTTTGTATTCCAAAAGATGTAAGCAGAAAAATGGCGCAATTAAATCGTGAAACAGTCAACGAGAAACAAGTGAGTTTAAACTTAGAATCAGGATTGTATATAAATTTTATTTCAAACTTCTAAATAAATACGTATTTAGGTTTATTGTCCATTGAAGAAGAAAGGCTGTGATTGGACAAATGAGCTGAGTGAGCTACTCCATCATCGAGAAGAGTGTGAGTTATTTCCTGTGGCATGTCCTCTGGGATGTAGAGATGAGAAAGGAGAAGTGAGTAGAGTGGAGAGAAGGGGAGTAGAGACACACAGGACATGTTGTCCCATGAGAACTGTCAAGTGTGAATACTGTAGTGTTAGTGTGAAAGCATGTGACATGAATGGACATCTAGAAGTATGTGAAGAGTTCCCTATTCCATGTCCGAATAAATGCAGTGAAGAATTTCGAGTGAAAAAGAAGGACAAATCTATTCATCTCAGTCGGGAGTGTCCTCTACAAGAAACAGAGTGTCCTTATTCTCAATACGGGTGTGAAGTTAAAGTTCAGAGAAGAAACTTAGAACAACATGAGAAAGAAGAAATGCACAAACATATGAAACTAACAATTACTAATGTACAAAGTGAAGTAATAACATTGCAGAAAGTGAAAGAAGAATTGAGAAGTAATGAATTCAAATCTCAGAGTAGAGTAGTGAAACTGGAAGAGAAAAATGAAGAGTTGAGAGCGAAAATCGTTAATTTAGAAAAGAAGAATGAAGAGTTTCAATCATCGTTACAGAAAGAGAAAGAAGAAATGCACAAACATCTGAAACTGACAGTTAAAGAGATTGATCGTTTAAAGGGATTCCAATCTTTGTTAATTCCTATAATCTCAAGCTTGGGAGCTAAAGGAAATCTTGAATGGAAAATTAGTGGCATAAAGAATAAATTATCCCAAGAAGAGGATTCATGCAGTGATCCGTTCTATGTAGGATTGTACAAGTTTGTAGGATGGGTTAGATGGGTTCGTATTGATAATTATGTGGGTTTATATCTTTGTATCGTGAAAGGAGAATGGGATAACACACTTAAATGGCCGATCAGATACAAAAGATCTCTGGTACTAATCAACCAACTTGATGCTAACGATACTTATGAAAATAATTATGAAATTACAGAGGGAGATTTGAAGAATTATTATAAAAGCTTCAAGCAACCAAGTACTGGAGGGAATTTAGGTTTCGGTCTCTGAATTTATCTCCCATACTGATCTACTACAAGAGAAATACTCGAAAGACGACTCAATAATCCTAAAAATTTCTTTGGAATTAATTTTAGATGCAAATTAATATTATTGTGCCTACTTGTAGTAACAGTTGTGTTTAGTGATTAGTTTCTATAGATTCTAGCTTGTATATCTGGATTTGAATTAAAGCGTTTACTAGTCCTTCTTTTCTCTGTTTACTTTGATTGTTAATGTTTAATCTTACTTCAAACAACTTAATTATGTATAAAGCCTCATTCATTACTTGATTCCTCGAAGAGATATACAATGATTTACATAATTGTTGTAATTGCTTAACTGTAAATCTTAGCACGTAGCCTGAAGTAAATTAGTAGTAATACCTACACACACCACTTAACATCGAGAACATACCTATATAGTACTAAATACGCTATTTCACTGCCTGATAGGAAGCTAGCCACTCCTCCCTAACAGCTGACCTATCAGCTGAGAAGGAGAGTTCTCAGAGATTGAGACACAATCTGTCACTCAAGGAAGCAGAAGTGGCACGAATAGGCGCCAGACTGTCGGCTCTAGAGCGACAGCATGCCATGCAGACAATGCGACAGGAACCACTCTCCCTCCGCAGGACTTCTTCTCGGACTTCCATCGACACACGAGACCACTTCTCTGACATTCTATCCCTCCCCTCTCTCCCGAACTTCCCCGTCCTCCCAGACCCCTTAGTGTCGCACCAGACCTCTGTGGCACGGACGGAGACACCGCGTCCTCGCTCCTCCTACCAGCCCGCCAGTCCACACGCTGCCACCCACGACGCTTGGGAGCCACAAATCCGAAGAGACCGCACCCCGAATAGACTTAGTTCCGGGTATAGTTCCAGTTTGCCCCCTGGGAGGTTCCAGGAGACCCCTTCACGCCAGGAGGTCGGGGAAGGTGTGAATTTGTCGCTGAGTCAGCTGGCAGACGACTTGGCTAAAGCTGTGTCGCATCCTCAACCACTTCCATTTCTCAAAAATACTCCGAAAGCATCGCCGAACAGAGCCAACCAATCAATGAATAATATCAGTTAATAGACATTCCACTGCTGTAACATTATCTGAACTCTTGTATTGTAGATGTGCGCCATTCCATATGCATACTTCCATGTTATAGTTCCAATTAATATTTCTTAGTTACGATTGGAATTTCCAATTTGTAGTTAGAAAATAACATTTTGTTTGTTGAAGTTTAGTGGAATTATCTTAGTTACAAAACCTCCGTCATAGATTTCTAAAAGGGAAGAATTTGTCCGAATATTCTAGAATAGATACAGCTTTCGATAATCTCCATTAAGCTGGTGCAGGGATTCCAGAACTGGCAAAAAAAAAGTTGTACGTATTTTCTTTGCCAACCGTTTACTTGCTACTTTATTTTTTCCTCCATTTTAGATTTAGTTTTATTCACTCACTACTTTTTCTTTACTTGCTACTTATTTTTTGACCGACATTTAGTCGTGAGGAGAAGAAATTATTGATTGTACAATATATGACAGAAACGAGGGCGCATCGAGGGATTTGCAGGAATATTTGAGTATTTCAGAAACATAATTTTCTTAATTTAACCATGTCCATTTCATCAGGGTGTCCCAGAAATTTACTTGCTACTTTTTTTTTGCTCGCAATCCAGAGTATTTACTTACTACCTTTTATTTTTCTCCAAAAAAATAAAAAGGTAGTAAGTAGCAAGTAAAATAAAAAGTAGCAAGTAAATCCCTGAGCTGGTGCTACGTTCTTAATCCTTAGGATAAAGATTAACCAATGCTTTCCTTCTAACATTTATCGAATCACTCGTGTGGTTACATACATTGATAAGTTCCTAGATTTATAAAGGAATATTATGTTACAACAATACAATATACTTTATTTAAATAGTCACTCATTGAGTAATTAATCCTCAGCTTTGTAGTGTTTAGACAAACTAATCCTGTTCTGAATTGTTAGACGAGTGAATAATGGCAGAGAAAACCTCTGTACCAGAAACTAACTCAGAAATAAACAAGTTAGTGTATGTGATACGAGATGATGGTAGTTACGGAGGATGGAGAACAGAGTTGTTAGTGGAAGAAATAACAGAAGATGGAGAAGGGAGGTTTCTACTTTGTAACTACTGCAGAGGAATGTTGAGAGAGGCGTGCTTTTATGAGGAAGATGGTAAACACAAAGTAGCTTGTTCCCTTTGTATTCCAAAAGATGTAAACAAACAATTAGCTCAATTGAATCGTGAAACAGTCAGCGAGAAACAAGTGAGTTTAAATTTATATGAATTACATTGCATTTTAATTGACACTGCTACATAAATATTTAGGTTTATTGTCCATTGAAATCTAAGGGCTGTGATTGGACAAATGAACTGAGTGAGCTACTCCATCATCTACAACATTGCGAGTTATTTTCTGTGCCGTGTCCTTATTCTCAATACGGATGTGAAAAAGCTAAAGTTCCGAAAAGAATCGTAGAACAACATGACAGGGAAGATGTGCACAAACACCTGAAACTAGCTGTTAAAGAGAAAAAATTTCAATCTACTTGTATGTTAGCGATTATTGTGATCATTATGATTATTATGATGATCATAATGATTAAGGAAAATGAAGAGTGTCCTCTACAAGAAACAGAGTGTCCTTATTCTCAATACGGCTGTGAAGTTAAATATCTGCGAGGAAACTTGAAACAACATGAGAATGAAGATATTCAAAAAAATCTAAATCTAACACTTACTAATTTACAAAGTGAAGTAACAACGTTACAGAAAGAGAATGAAGAGTATCGATCATCGTTACAGGAAGGGAAGGAAGATATACACAAACAAATGAAACTAGCAGTTATTAAAGAGAGTGATCATTTAAGGCGATTCCAATCTTTGTTAATTCCTATGATCTCAATCTTGGGAGCTGAAGGAAATCTTGAATGGAAAATTAGGAGAGTGAAGAAAAAGATTTCACAGAAAGAAGACACATACAGTGATCCGTTCTATGTAGGAATGTACAAGTTTCAAGGATGGGTTCAGTGGGTTAGTGATGATAATTATGTGGGTTTATTTCTTTCTATTATGAAAGGAGAATGGGATGATGCACTCAAGTGGCCTATCAGATACACAGGATCTCTGGTGTAATCAACCAACTTGATGCTAGCGATAATTATGAACAGAATAGTGAAATTTCAGAGGAAGATTTGGGAAAGTTTCTTGAATGCTTAAGTAAACCAAGTTCTAAGAAGAATATAGGTTTAGGTACAGCTAAATTTATCTCTCATGCTGATCTATTACAAGAGAAATACTCTAAAGACGACTCCATAATGCTAAAGATTTCAGTGGAACTAATTGTGGACTTACAGGAAGGGAAAGAAGGTCTGCGCAAACATCTGGCAGTATCAGGTAACGAAGAGATTGATCAGTTAAAGAAATTCCAATCTTTGTTAATTCCAATGGTTTCTAGCTTGGGAGCTGAAGGAAATCTTGAATGGAAAATCAGTGGAGTAAAGAATAAAATCTTACAAAATGTGGACACATACAGTGATCCGTTCTATGTAGGATTGTACAAGTTTCGAGGATGTGTGGAATGGGTTCATAATGATAATTATATTGGTTTATATCTTATCATCATGAAAGGAGAATGGGATGGCACACTTAAATGGCCGATCAGATACAAAAGATCTTGGGTACTTATCAACCAACTTGATGCTAAAGACAATTATGAAAAGAATGGTGAAATTACAGAGAAAAATTTGAAGAAGTTTCCTGAATGCTTCAAGCAACCAAGTACTGAAGAAATGATGGTTGCGGTCCCCCTGAATTTATCTCCCATACTGATCTACTACAAGAGAAATACTCTAAAGACGACTCAATAATCCTAAAAATTTCTTTGGAATTAATTTTAGATACAAATTAATATTCTCCTACCTACTTGTAGTAACAGTTGTGTTTAGTGATTAGTTTCTATAGACTCTAGCTTGTATATCTGGATTTGAATTAAACGTTTACTAGTCCTTCTTTTCTCCGTTAACTTTGATTGTTAATGTTTAATCTGACTTCAAACAACTTAGACAAGTTTTATTATTTATAATATAAATTATGTATAAAGCCTCATTCATTACTTGTTTCCTCGAAGAGATATACAATGATTTATATAATTGTTGTAATTGCTTAACTGTAAATCTTAGCACGTAGCCGGAAGTGAATGAGTAGTAGTACCTACACACCACTTAACATCGAGAACATACCTATATAGTACTAAATATGCTATTTCACTCCCTGATAGGAGCTCTATAAGGAGCTACAATCTGCGTAGTTGAATTACAGGAAATGGATTTCTTCTGCATTTCCAGATGACGTCACTCCGTCTGGAGATGAGACAGCTGACAGAGAGACACAATTCTGATTCGCGAGGATTCTCTAACTTGAAAGCTAGCCACTCCTCCCTAACAGCTGACCTATCAGCTGAGAAGGAGAGTTCTCAGAGACTGAGACACAATCTGTCACTCAAGGAAGCAGAAGTGGCACGAATAGGCGCCAGACTGTCGGCTCTAGAGCGACAGCATGCAATGCAGACAATGCGACAGGAACCACTCTCCCTAAGCAGGACTTCTTCTCGGACTTCCATCGACACACGAGACCACATCTCTGACATTCCATCCCTCCCCTCTCTCCCGAACTTCCCCGCCCTCCCAGACCCCTTAGTGTCGCACCAGACCTCTGTGGCACGGACGGAGACACCGCGTCCTCGCTCCTCCTACCAGCCCGCCAGTCCACACGCTGCCACCAACGACGCTTGGGAGCCACAAATCCGAAGAGACCGCACCCCGAATAGACTTAGTTCCGGGTATAGTTCCAGTTTGCCCCCTGGGAGGTTCCAGGAGACCCCTTCACGCCAGGAGGTCGGGGAAGGTGTGAATTTGTCGCTGAGTCAGCTGGCAGACGACTTGGCTAAAGCTGTGTCGCATCCTCAACCACTTCCATTTCTCAAAAATACTCCGAAAGCATCGCCGAACAGAGCCAATCAATCAATTAATAATATCAGTTAATAGACATTCCACTGCTGTAACATTATCTGAACTCTTGTATTGTTGATGTGCGCCATTCCATATGCATACTTCCATGTTATAGTTCCAATTTAATATTTCTTAGTTACGATTGGATTATTTATTTATTTCCAATTTGTAATTAGAAAATAACATTTTGTTTATTGAAGTTTTGTGGAATTATCTTGGTTACAAAACCTCCACCATAAAGTTCTAAAAGGGAAGAATTTGTCCGAATATTCTAGAATAGTTACAACTCTCGATAATCTCCATAAAGCTGGTGCTACGTTTTTGTTACTCCTTAAGATAAAGATTAAAGTCAATGCTTTCCTTCTAACATTTATCGAATCTCTCGTGTGATTATATCCATTGACAAGTTCCTAGATTTATAAAGGAATATTACAGTATGTCCCATAATTATTGAGACTAACATAAATGACGATATTTTGCCCCACGATAAATATATGAATGTTTTAACAAATAAATCTAAGAAAGTTTTGTTTACGTTTAATAATCTATCTTTGAACCATTGTTCTCCACCACTAATTTACACCTACGACGCATTGATTTGTAGTATGGAGCTAAAAACTCCGGGGTGATAGAATCCCAAATTTCTTGGATTCTCTTTTCTAGTTGTACCAGGCTAGTAAAGTTGTCTCTATACAGCTTTTGTTTGATCCAACCAAATATATTCTCAATCGGGTTAAGATCGGGACTTTGACTTGGCCATTCTCGTTGATTTTTCTTCATATTTTTCTCCATCCAAGCTTTGGCGATCCTTGAGGTATGCTTAGGGTCATTATCCTGAATAAGAAACCACCTATCACCATGAAAAACTAGAGCTTGTTCAATCAAATGCCACTCCAATATGTTGACGAAGAAGGTAGCGTCCATATTCCGTATAAAAATACATAGCGGGAAGGTCCCCATACTCGAAAAAGCTGCCCAAATGTGTAATTTGGTGGAGTGCTTTGTTGTGGGTTGGATGACTTTCTGATTACCCTTTGTCCACAGTCTAACTCTACCACCTTTCAGCCAGAAAGACGCTTCATCCGCGAACACAGCATGGCACCAGTGAATATTTGATTTTTCTTTCCCCACTCAACACGTAAAAGTCGATTTTTTTCACTTAACATTGGAGCTGAAGTCGCCCAAGGCTTGCTATAGTCCATTTTCTGTAGGCATCTTCCGACTGTGCTCTTGGACACCTTGATATCACTTTTCTTTTCTAGATCATTGACAATTTCACGTACTGACTTTTTCTTATCATGTCTAACATATCGCGCCACACTATGCTTTATAGAATTTCGAAGGCTAGCAGGCCTTCCTGCACCTTTCTTGTGGAGTAAACTTGTTCCTTCGTTGAGAGTCTTCTGAACACGAAATACAGTCGCCCTGCCAACACCAAGGGTTTTAGATATTTGATTTACTGTGTGTTTTCTACCTTGAAGAAGTATTCTGATTTCTTCCCGCTTGCTAAATTGATCCATCTAATGTTTAATATCAAATATTCTAAGATGAAAAGGATTTACGTAATAATTATGACGTCATCATTTTGTAAGTCTTGTAAAAATAAAAATACACTGAAAATAGAAATAAAAATTTGCGTAGCGATAAATCGAATCAACATTATAGGCCTATAAAGAAAAATAAGGTGGCAAAAGAATATTTACTAAAATCGCAAAGGTTGCATAATAATGACTGTAGTCTCAATAATTATGGGACACACTGTATGTTACAACAATAGAATATACTTTATTTAAATAGTCACTCATTGAGTAATTAATACTCAGCTTTGTAGTGTTTAGACAAACTAATTCTGTTCTGAATTGTTAGACGAGTGAATAATGACAGAGAAAACGTCTGTACCAGAACCTAACTCAGAAATAAACAAGTTAGTGTATGTGATACGAGATGATGGTAGTTACGGAGGATGGAGAACAGAGTTGTTGGTGGAAGAGATAACGGAAAAAGGAGAAGGGAAGTTTCTACTCTGTAACTACTGCAGAGGAATGTTGAGAGATGCGTGTTCGTTTGTGAAAGATGGTAAACACGGAGTAGCTTGTTCTCTTTGTATTCCAGAATATGTAGACAAAGAAATGGCTGAATTAAATCGTGAAACAGTCAACGAGAAACAAGTGAGTTAGAATTTATAATCACGAAATTTTTTTAAATCTCTTCATTTGTTTATCTCTTCTTTATAAATATTTAGGTTTATTGTCCATTGAAGAAGAAAGGCTGTGATTGGAAAAATGAAGTGAGTGAGCTACTCCATCATCTAGAAGAGTGTGAGTTATTTCCTGTGGCGTGTCCTCTGGGATGTAGAGATGAAAGGGAAGAAGTGAGTAGAGTGGAGAGAAGGAGAGTAGAGACACACAGGACATGTTGTCCCATGCGAACTGTCAAGTGTGAATACTGTAGTGTTAGTGTGAAAGCATGTGACATGAATGAACATCTAGAAGTATGTGAAGAGTTCCCTATTCCATGTCCGATTGAATGCAGTGAAGAATTTCGAGTGAAAAGGAAGGACAAATCTATCCATCTCAGTCAGGAGTGTCCTCTACAAGAAACAGAGTGTCCTTATTCTCAATACGGGTGTGAAGTTAAAGTTCAGAGAATCTAAAAGTTAAGCAACAGAGTTATTCGAGCATAACTCAGCCATTATAGGAGATAGAAAGCTTAAATTTTAATAGAATCTGTATGCTAACATACCTCACTTATGATGCAACTATTATCAAAAAATGATGACTCATCACAAATTTTAAAATTGATAAATTTGGTGATATTCGAGTGATATCAATTATAACAGTAAGACAGACATATTTTGTAGATGTTATCCCCTATAATTAATCCATGTGACCCCTGGCGACCGAAGGGAGCCTCCGGCGGACACAAAGTGTCCGGCAGCCGCGCAGCGCAAGCAAGCGAAGCGCGCTTGTTCATATAATTGCTTAACTGGAAATCTTAGCATGTAGCCAGAAGTGAATTAGTAGTACTAGTAATACCTACACACACCACTTAACATCGAGAACATGCCTATCTAGTACTAAATACGCTATTTCACTGCCTGATAGGAAGCTCTATGCTACAATCTGCGTAGTTTGTTACAGGAAATGGATTTCTTCCGCATTCCCAGATGACGTCACTCCGTCTGGAGATGAGACAGCAGACAGAGAGACACAATTCTGAGTCGCGAGGATTCTCAAACTTGATAGCTAGCCACTCCTCCCTAACAGCTGACCTATCAGCTGAGAAGGAGAGTTCTCAGAGACTGAGACACAATCTGTCACTCAAGGAAGCAGAAGTGGCACGAATAGGCGCCAGACTGTCGGCTCTAGAGCGACAGCATGCCATGCAGACAATCCGACGGGGGAGCGGAATAAGACCAACTAGCCTGATGCTAGGAATTAGACCAACGTTCAGTTCCCTGTGGGGGGTATAGTGACATTTTCAGAAAATAATGTGGCCAAATGAGAGCGAAAGCAGGCGTTTTATGTCGGAAACATTCATTATAAGAGAAAAGTGAAAGTAAGCCTTTTGAGTTAGGTGCAAAGGAGAAATTTTGTATGGTTGCACTGTTTTCAATTCTAAATCAACATGTTTAATACTGTTAAAAAGTGATCTCATTCCTACCTCTCCGTTGGTCTTGTTCCTACCTTAAACGTTGGTCTAATTCCTACCTCTGAGTTGGTCTAATTCCGGCGTCCCAATGCGACAGGAACCACTCTCCCTCAGCAGGACCTCTTCTCGGACTTCCATCGACACACGAGACCACATCTCTGACATTCCATCCCTCCCCTCTCTCCCGAACTTCCCCGCCCTCCCAGACCTCTTAGTGTCGCACCAGACCTCTGTGGCACGGACGGAGACACCGCGTCCTCGTTCCTCCTACCAGCCCGCCACTCCACACGCTGCCACCCACGACGCCTGGGAGCCACAAATCCGGAGAGACCGCACCCCGAATAGACTTAGTTCCGGGTATAGTTCCAGTTTGCCCCCTGGGAGGTTCCAGGAGACCCCTTCACGACAGGAGGTCGGGGAAGGTGTGAATTTGTCGCTGAGTCAGCTGGCAGACGACTTGGCTAAAGCTGTGTCGCATCCTCAACCACTTCCATTTCTCAAAAATACTCCGAAAGCATCGCCGAACAGAGCCAACCAACCAATTAATAATATCAGTTAATAGACATTCCACTGCTGTAACATTATCTGAACTCTTGTATTGTTGATGTGCGTCATTCCATATGCATACTTCCATGTTATAGTTCCAATCTAATATTTCTTAGTTACGATTGGATTGTATATTTATTTCCAATTTGTAATTAGAAAAAATAACATTCGTTCCTATCAAGATTTTGTTTATTGAAGTTTTGTGGAATTATCTTAATTACAAAACCTCCGCCATAGACAGGGTTGCCATCTCCTCAGTCATAAAAAAAAGGACACTCAGGGATAGATCGAAGATTTAGAAAAACGATGACGACAATAATGGCTGTCTGGGTGCTAGCACCCCAAGGAATTGTTTTGAAAGTTTTCAGTGTGCTTCAATATCATTATATTGGATCTCTGATCCAATATAATGTTATAGTAGCACAGTTCTAAAATGAGTGCTGGTGTCCGGCCGTATGTGGTGTACAGACCTGAGTTTAAGAGATATCGGTTTGAATTTTTTTGTGAAGCTGCGGACATATATGTAAATTCTCACCTAGGGTTTCGATTTCCAAAATATGCTAAATCATCATGATAGCCATTCTAGTATATAATCTACAAGTAAAACGTAAAAGGACAAGAATGAGTTTATAAGAACAAAAAGGACAAAAAGCGAAAAAAAGGACAATAAGGACAAAAAGCGAAAAAAAAGGACAAAAAGGACAGCATATTTTAAAAAGGACAGGTAGCAAAAAAGAAGGACTGTCCTCTCTAAAAAAGGACGTATGGTAACCCTGGCCATAGACTTCTAAAAGGGAAGAATTTGTCCGAATATTCTAGAATAGATACAGCTCTCGATAATCTCCATAAAGCTGGTGCTACGTTCTTGTTATTCCTTAAGATAAAGATTAATAGTCAATGCTTTCCTTCTAACATTTATCGAACCTCTCGTGTGATTATATTCATCGATAAGTTCCTAGATTTATGAAGGAATATTATGTTACACAATATAATAAACCCAATTTAAATAGTCACACATTGAGTGATTAATATTCAGTTTTGTAGTGTTTAGACGAACTAATTCTGTTCTGAATTGTTAGACGAGTGAATAATGGCAGAGAAAACCTCTGTACCAGAACCTAACTCAGAAATAAACAAGTTAGTGTATGTGATACGAGATGATGGTAGTTACGGAGGATGGAGAACGGAGTTGTTAGTGAAAAAAATGACAGAAGGTGGAGAAGGTAAGTTTCTACTCTGTAACTACTGCAGTGGAATGTTGAGAGGTGCGTCATTGTTTGAGAAAGATGGTAAACAAGAACTCAGATGTTCTGTTTGTATACCAAAACATGTATACAAACACAAAGTTCAATTGAATCGTGAAACAGTCAGCGAGAAACAAGTGAGTTTAGAATTTGTATAAATTAAATCATACATGCCAACCTGAGTCATGATTTAAAGCAGGACGCAGCATTGAATTTCGCGGGACATGGCGGGACCAATAGAAAGGTACTATACATAGAAAAAACCCTAAAAAATCGGGATATAATGGGAAAATTTCATGTGAAAGCGGGACACTCATGAAAATTAGCTCAATAGAAGAGTGAAAAACGCGGGACGTCCCGCCAAAAACGGGACAGTTGGCAAGAATGAAATTACATTGTACTTAAATTGATACTGCTACTTAAATATTTAGGTTTATTGTCCATTGAAGAAGAAAGGCTGTGATTGGACAAATAAACTGAGTGAGCTACTCCATCATCTAGAAGAGTGTGAGTTATTTCCTGTGGCGTGTCCTCTGGGATGTAGAGATGAGAAAGGAGAAGTGAGTAGAGTGGAGAGAAGGAGAGTAGAGACACACAGGACATGTTGTCCCATGAGAACTGTCAAGTGTGAATATTGTAGTGTTAGTGTGAAAGTATGTGACATGAATGGACATCTAGAAGTATGTGAAGAATTCCCTATTCCATGTCCAAATAAATGCAGTGAAGAATTTCGAGTGAAAAGGAAGAACAAATCTATTCATCTCAGTCAGGAGTGTCCTCTACAAGAAACAGAGTGTCCTTATTCCCAATACGGGTGTGAAGTTAAAGTTCAGAGAAGAAACTTAGAACAACATGATAAAGAAGATATGCACAAACATATGAAACTAACAATTCATCTAATGCAAAGTGAAGTAATAACGTTACAAAAAGAGAATGGAGAATTGAGAAGTAATGAATTTAATTCTCAGAGTAGAGTATTGAAACTGGAAAAGGAAAACGAAGAGTTGAGAACGAAAATCCTTAATTTAGAAAAGACTAATGAGGAATCTCGATCATCGATACAGGAAGGGAAAGAAGAACATTTGAAACTTACAGCTAAAGAGAGCGATAATTTAAAGCGATTTAAATATTTATTCATCCCTATGATGATTATGATGATTGTGATTATTATGATTACCTCAAGCTCAAGCGAAATTGTTCATTTAAGGAGATTCCAATCTTTGTTAATTCCTATGATCTCAATCTTGGGAGCTGAAGGAAATCTTGAATGGAAAATTAGTGGAGTAAAGAACAAAATTCGGAGAAATGAGAAAACATTCACTGATCCATTCTACGTAGGATTGTACAAGTTTCAAGCACAAATTGAATGGGTTAGTAATGATAATTATGTCGGTTTATTTCTTTGTATTATGAAAGGAGAATGGGATGATGCACTCAAGTGGCCTATCAGATACAAAAGCTCTAAGGTACTTATCAACCAACTTGATGGTGAACATAATTATGAAAATACTGGTGAAATTTCAGAGGAAGGTTTAGGAAAGTTTCCTAAATGCTTCAGTAAACCAAGTACTGAGAAGAATGAAGGTTTCGGTACAACTAAATTTATCTCCCATGCTGATCTATTACAGAAATACTCTAAAGACGACTCAATAATCCTACAAATTTCAGTGGAACTAATTGTGGACTTACAGGAAGGGAAGGAAGGTCTGCGCAAACATCTGGCAGTAGCAGGTAACAAAGAGATTGATCAGTTAAAGAAATTCCAATCTTTCTTAATTCCAATGGTTTCTAGCTTGGGAGCTAAAGGAAATCTTGAATGGAAAATCAGTGGAGTAAAGAATAAAATCTCACAAAATGAGAACACAGTCAGTGATCCGTTCTATGTAGGATTGCACAAGTTTCAAGGATATATGGGTTGGGTTCGTGATGATAATTATGTGGGTTTATATCTTTCTATTATGAAAGGAGAATGGGATGACACACTTAAATGGCCTATCAGATACACAAGCTCTCTGGTACTAATCAACCAACTTGATGCAAACGATAATTATGAAAATAATTATGAAATTACAGAGGAAGATTTAAAGAAGTTTACTCAATGCTTCAAGCAACCAAGCACTGAGAAGAATGTAGGTTTAGGTAAAGCTAAATTTATCTCCCATGCTGATCTATTACAAGAGAAATACTCTAAAGACGACTCAATAATCCTAAAAATTTCAGTTGAACTAATTGTGGACTTACAGGAAGGGAAGGAAGGTCTGCGCAAACATCTGGCAGTAGCAGGTAACGAAGAGATTGATCAGTTAAAGAAATTCCAATCTTTGTTAATCCCAATGGTTTCTAGTTTGGGAGCTAAAGGAAATCTTGAATGGAAAATCAGTGGAGTAAAGAATAAAATCTCACAAAAAGAGGACACATACAGTGATCCGTTCTATGTAGGATTGTACAAGTTTCGAGGATGTGTGGGATGGGTTCATAATGATAATTATGTGGGTTTATATCTTTACATTATGAAGGGAGAATGGGATTACACACTTAAATGGCCTATCAGATACAAAAGATCTACGGTGCTTATCAACCAACTTGATGTTAACGATAATTATGGAGAGAATGGTGAAATTTCAGAAGAAGATTTGAAGAAGTTTACTCAATGCTTTAAGCAACCAAGTACTGAAGAAAATGATGGTTTCGGTCTCCCTGAATTTATCTCCCATGCTAATCTATTACAAGAGAAATACTCTAAAGACGACTCAATAATCCTAAAAATTTCTTTGGAATTGATTTTAGATGCAAATTAATATTCTTGTACTTACTTGTAGTAATAGTTGTGTTTAGTGATTAGTTTCTATAGACTAAAGCTTGTATATCTGGATTTAAATTTAAACGTTTACCACGTCCTTCTTTTCTCCGTTAACTTTGATTGTTAATGTTTAATCTTACTTCAAACAACTTAAACAAGTTTTATCATTTATAATATAAATTATCTATAAAACTCATTAATTATGACTTGTTTCCTCAAAGAGATATACAATGATTTATATAATTGTTGTAATTGCTTAACTGTAAATCTTAGCACGTAGCCGGAAGTGAATTATTAGTAATACAGTAAAACCTCTCAGACCGGGCAGTCCCGTCCGAACAGTGTCCGGATCTTAGAATTGTCGGATCTCAGAATTTTGTCCAGTATAGCATGCGAAACCGGTAAGTGTACAGTAATGGAAACTTATATAGCAGCGAGTTCTATTTCCTTATAAAGCGGCGATTTGTACACTCTTTTGGGAGGATAAGAGTGCTTTTTTCTCTTTGACATTAGGAGAAATCAGCAGATAATTGAAAGTTTATGGATTCAATTCCTCCATATAAGTAATTCAGTGCAGTAGATATTTATGCAAGCTGTATATACTTCTCAGTTTAACATGGACTGGGTTTAATTTCATTATCCAGGTATCAAGCTTGTTGTGCACACAAGAAGCATATTAGTCGAATTCTATTCTGAGAACCGGACAGCTCTAAATTTCAACGCTCTGCGTTCCCGACATTATCCATTTATTTTTTACCCATAATTCTATACTTTTCTTCGATTTCTATTATATCATCTACATGATGTGTGTATTAAACTCAAATTTAATTTTATTCTGAGATCAGGACAGCTCTAAATTTCAATGCTCTGAGATCCGACATTATCCATTTTTACTCTTACATGAACATTAGTGTACCGAATTTTACTTTTTTATGAATTTTTGTGTCGAATATTTTCATTGGTAGTAGAAAAAAATTATTAAATTTCGTGGAAAAATATACCCGGCCTAGGGAGGTGTCAGGATCTCGGAGGTTCGACTGTACCTACACACATCACTTAACATCGTTTTTTGTTGTTTTTTTTGTTTGTCCGAATTGATTGAAGAATTGGCAAGTCGTAGAGATACGAAAATTGGCATGTACGTGTCAAATGATGAATCTAGGATTAAGTTCGAAGATCTAAGCGAAATGTTCACACCTCGCCGAGATAGGTGACAAAATGTGCTGACCAATCAAATTCGATTATTTTACAATGCAAATACATTGGAATAAAATAGTATTGACTTATGCATACAATCAAAATAACTATTTTTGATTGAAATTCATTGGTTTATGTGAACCAATCGATTATCAGCCTTTTATAATGCCATTCACACGATTCTATTTCATATAAATGATTGAATACTGCTATTTTGAGTCTATAATTTGATTGTTCACAAGAATTAAAGTGTGTTATATGCTATGATCAATCAATTCGATCATAAAATAACTTTTAACGACATGGACTGGAATTGATTATTTAGTATAATAATCTTTAGCAATGTGAACTTTGTGTATTCAAATTGAGCTTACATTCAGGATTAGTTGACTTAATACGAAGTAAATTATATTTATCACGAAACAAAATTTCTGCTACAGTTCTGATTTATTAAATGTAACCGTAGACAAATGACAATCCAGCGTACTTAGTAAGAAAGCCTGACGTATTGTTTCTCTCATATCCCCAAGCTCCCACTGGGTAAATCTGCGGACACACAGTGTCCGCAAGCCGCGCAGCGCAAGCAAGCGAAGCGCGCTTGTAGTACTAAATACGCTATTTCACTCCCTGATAGGAGCTCTATAAGGAGCTACAATCAGCGTAGTTTGTTACAGGAAATGGATTTCTTCTGCATTCCCAGATGACGTCACTCCGTCTAGAGATGAGACAGCAGACAGAGAGACACAATTCTGAGTCGCGAGGATTCTCAAACTTGAAAGCTAGCCACTCCTCCCTAACAGCTGACCTATCAGCTGAGAAGGAGAGTTCTCAGAGACTGAGACACAATCTGTCACTCAAGGAAGCAGAAGTGGCACGAATAGGCGCCAGAATGTCGGCTCTAGAGCGACAGCATGCCATGCAGACAATGCGACAGGAACCACTCTCCCTCAGCAGGACCTCTTCTCGGACTTCCATCGACACACGAGACCACTTCTCTGACATTCCATCCCTCCCCTCTCTCCCGAACTTCCCCGCCCTCCCAGACCCCTTAGTGTCGCACCAGACCTCTGTGGCATGGACGGAGACACCGCGTCCTCGCTCCTCCTACCAGCCCGCCAGTCCACACGCTGCCACCCACGACGCTTGGGAGCCACAAATCCGAAGAGACCGCACCCCGAATAGACTTAGTTCCGGGTATAGTTCCAGTTGCCCCCTGGGAGGTTCCAGGAGACCCCTTCACGCCAGGAGGTCGAGGAAGGTGTGAATTTGTCGCTGAGTCAGCTGGCAGAGGACTTGGCTAAAGCTGTGTCGCATCCTCAACCACTTCCATTTCTCAAAAATACTCCGAAAGCATCGCCGAACAGAGCCAACCAATCAATGAATAATATCAGTTAATAGACATTCCACTGCTGTAACATTATCTGAACTCTTGTATTGTTGATGTGCGTCATTCCATATGCATACTTCCATGTTATAGTTCCAATTTAATATTTCTTAGTTACAATTGGATTGGATATGTATTTCCAATTTGTAATTAGAAAATAACATTTTATTTATAACCTCCGTCATAGACTTCTAAAAGGGAAGAATTTGTCTGAATATTCTAGAATAGATACAGCTCTCGATAATCTCCATAAAGCTGGTGCTACGTTCTTAATCCTTAGGATAAAGATTAATAACCAATGCTTTCCTTCTAACATTTATCGAATCACTCGTGTGGTTATATCCATTGATAAGTTCCTAGATTTATAAAGGAATATTATGTTACAACAATACAATATACTTTATTTAAATAGTCACTCATTGAGTAATTAATACTCAGCTTTGTAGTGTTTAGACAAACTAATCCTGTTCTGAATTGTTAGATGAGTGAATAATGGCAGAGAAAACCTCTGTACCAGAACCTAACTCAGAAATAAACAAGTTAGTGTATGTGATACGAGATGATGGTAGTTACGGAGGATGGAGAACAGAGTTGTTAGTGGAAGAAATTTCTGGAAATTTAGGTGAGAAGTTTCTACTCTGTGACTACTGCAGAGGAATGTTGAGAGATGCGTGCTTTTATGAGAAAGATGGTAAACACAAAGTAGCTTGTTCTCTTTGTATTCCGAAAGATATAAACAAACAATTAGCTCAATTGAGTCGTGAAACAGTCAACGAGAAACAAGTGAGTTAGAATTTATATAAATTTCAATTCATTTTACTATTGATTGAAGATTGATGCTTATATACTATACTATACTATATAGGGTGTCTCAAAAGTTCTGCAACAACCAATTTTACTTTGTTAATTTGACTAAGATCACTTGGTTTTAGCCCAAATTAGCCTCCATAAATGAAAACTAGCACCCTTCTTGCATAGAAATGAGCTCAACTCATTACGCAAAAGACATTTCTTATAAAATTTTAAATAATTACATACCATTGACTACAAAATTTGGAACTCAAAAGTGTCAAGTTTGAAGATCTCAATTTTTCTGATTAAATATTACATAAATCACTTCTATATTCTGTAATTGATTCATAATACTAATATAATATTATTACTTTTGATTTATGCAACAGAAATATTCGATAAGATCGAGTATTTTTAAGTATAGCCGTAAAAAGTACCATGGATATGAGTTTTTTATTGAGATAAAAAATATTCTTTATGAGACAACGATATATATAATCCATTATTGCAAATAAATTGAGAAAAGCAGGCCATTGGGAATGTAAAATAATTAAGATAATCCTCCCTATTTTTGATTAAAAAGAGGTGTCGGATATTCGATCTATTTGTCTATGTATAATACATCAGCAAAATTTGTTGCAGAACTTTTGAGACACCCTGTATATAAAGATGTGAAAATAATTGCTACACAGTATAATATAATTGAGACATCTATATAAGTTATTGCTATGGAGTATTAATAACAATGACAGCCTACGATAGTGTTTGACACCTACATGCCAATTTTCGTATCTCTCAAACAAAAACAATCCTAGTGTTTAATATATAAGATACTTGTATTTAGGTTTATTGTCCATTGAAGAAGAAAGGCTGTGATTGGACAAATGAGCTGAGCGAGCTACTCCGTCATCTAGAAGAGTGTGAGTTATTTCCTGTGGCGTGTCCTCTGGGATGTAGAGATGAGAAAGGAGAAGTGAGTAGAGTGGAGAGAAGGAGAGTAGAGACACACAGGACATTTTGTCCCATGAGAACTGTCAGGTGTGAATACTGTACTAATAGTGTGAAACCATGTGACATGAACGAACATCTACTAGAAGTGTGTGAAAATTTCCTTATTCCATGTCCGAATGAATGCAGTGAAGAATTTCGGGTAAAAAGGAAGGACAAATCTATTCATCTCAGTCAGGAGTGTCCTCTACAAGAAACAGAGTGTCCTTATTCTCAATACGGGTGTGAAGTTAAAGTTCAAAGAAGAAACTTAGAACAACATGAGAAAGAAGATATGCACAAACATATTAAACTAACAATTCATCTAATGCAAAGTGAAGTAATAACGTTGCAAAAAGAGAATGGAGAATTGAAAAGTAATGAATTTAAGATTCAGTGTAGGGTTTTGA
Source organism: Aphrocallistes beatrix (assembly GCA_963281255.1). Classification (NCBI taxonomy): domain Eukaryota; kingdom Metazoa; phylum Porifera; class Hexactinellida; order Sceptrulophora; family Aphrocallistidae; genus Aphrocallistes; species Aphrocallistes beatrix. The sequence goes on along the minus strand of OY725492.1, from coordinate 4,630,237 downwards.
AATTGGAAGAGAAAAACGAAGAATTGAGAACGAATATCCTTAATTTAGAAAAGAAGAATGAAGAATCTCGATCATCGCTACAGGAAAGGAAAGAAGATATGGACAAGCATTTGAATCTTAAAGCTAAAGAGAGCGATCATTTAAAGCGATTTAAATATTTATTCATTCCTATGACGATTATAATGATTGTATTGATTGTGATTATTATGATGACCTCAAGCTTGAGAACTATAGGAAATCTTGAATGGGAAATTAGTGGAGTGAATGGCAAAATTCAGAGAGATGATAACACATTCAGTGATCCATTTAATGTAGGATTGTACAAGTTTCAAGCACAAATCTTATGGAAAGAAGAGAGAAATTATGTTGGTTTATATCTTCACATTTTGAAAGGAAAAATGGATGACACACTTAAATGGCCTATCAAGTACAAATTTTCAATGGTACTTATCAACCAACTTGATGCTAGACATAATTTTGAGTTCAATGGTATAATCCCAGAGGAATATTTGAAGAATTTTGCTGAACACTTTAGTAAACCAAGCAGTGAGAAGAATGGAGGTTATCGTATTAAGTTTATCCCTCATGATGTTCTATTACAAGATAAATACTATAAAGATGACTCAATAATGCTAAAAATCTCGGTGGAACTAGTCTAAGACACAAACTAATGTTTTCTTAGATAGCAACAGTTGTGTTTAGTGATTAGTCTCTATAGACTCTGTTTTTGATATCTGATTTGAATAAATAAGTCTCATAGTTTTTTTTTCTGTTTCATTACTTCTTAGTGCAGCTCTTATAGGGAAATGCCCTTATGGCATATCTCGTCCGTCCATATATATATACAAGCACTAATCATTATAAGTAATCGAAATTTTCAATGTATTCACCCTTCAACTTTATGCACTTTTGCCATCGGTCTGGGAGCCTGTCTATCCCAGTGGCGAAGAATTCCCGGGAGGCCCTTTTCCCATTGGTCTAACTGGTACTTGAGACTTTTGAAATCGTCAAATCTTTTTCCACGTAGTGTCCTTTTCATTTCCCCGAACAGCCAATAATCGCTAGGTGCCAGGTCAGGACTATAAGGGGGGCGGGACAAACATTCGAAGCCTAACTCCTTCATTACGTTGATGGTTTGATTGCTTACATGGCGCCTTGCATTGTCATGCTGTAGCAATACTCCTCTGCTAAGTTTGCCTCGCCTCTCAGTTTTTATCTTCTCACCTAAGTTGACTAATTCATTGAAAGATGATGAAGAATTATGAATTATTCAAAGTCTCAAACATTAGTGCAGATTCTATGCCCAAAATCCAGCTGTCCTCGGTTGTATCTACAGAATTGGAGCTGCGTTTATTAGTGTCTGATCATGATCTGACATTGTCTCATGAAATAGTGTTAAGATTGGAAATGTAGAAATGTCATGTAAATGCTTGGGTCTTGCAGAGCACATGGTAGAAAGGACAGATTGGGGAAGTGGACGAGTGTTTTGAAGTTTTCACACCTCATGATCCAAGAATTTGTGAGTGCCATTTGGCTAAGTGTGTTGCCAAGGCGTGATCAATGTCCGATTACTCAATCTATCTTACATTCCATTGACAATTCGAAAATGATCTTTCGTTTCCTCTGTGTGTGGGAGTGTTTTGTGAGGTCTCCACTCTTCCTCGAACATGTGCACTTCATTTCCTTTAAAGCATCTCATTTACAGCCGATCTGTTGGATTGTACCTTGGTTAGTGTATTATTTATTCGATTTGGTATTTGAAGTTGTAAATATTAGCAATTTTGTGCTTCTAAGAATCCTTAGGTGCAGTTCTGAGACTTCAACTAACTCAATAGTTACACTTAATAATATCGTGAATCTGCAACAAGTAATCTGCCAGGTGGAAAAATATTCATAATATTACCTCCCTATGGTATACTACATGATATATAAAATCTGCCATCTCCAATAAGGATTAATTAGCAACAAATACAATATACTTTATTTAAATAGTCACTCATTGAGTAATTAATACTCAGCTTTGTAGTGTTTATACAAACTAATCCTGTTCTGAATTGTTAGACGAGTGAATAATGGCAGAGAAAACCTCTGTACCAGAACCTAACTCAGAAATAAACAAGTTAGTGTATGTGATACGAGATGATGGTAGTTACAGAGGATGGAGAACAGAGTTGTTAGTGGAAAAGATAACAAGCAAAATGGAAGAGAAGTTTCTACTCTGTAACTACTGTGGAGGAATGTTGAGAGATGCGTCTTTGTTTGAGAAGAATGGTAAACAAGAACTCAGATGTTCTGTTTGTATACCAACAGATGTAAACACACACAAAGTTCAATTGAATCGTGAAACAGTCAACGAGAAACAAGTGAGTTTAGAATTTATATAAATTGCATTGTATTTCAATTGACACTGCTACTTAAATATTTAGGTTTATTGTCCATTGAAATCTAAGGGCTGTGATTGGACAAATGAAGTGAGTAGGCTACTCTATCATCTAGAACATTGCGAGTTATTTTCTGTGGCGTGTCCTTATTCTCAATACGGATGTGAAGTCAAAGTTCTGAAAAGAAACTTAGAAGAACATGAGAAAGAAGATATGCACAAACATATGAAACTAACAATTAGCATTATTAGTAATATGCAATGTAAAGTGTCGGAACAAAAGAAAGAGAATGAACAGTTAAGGACGAAGATAGTTCAATTGGAAAAAAATGATGAAGAATTGAAAAAATCTTATTTAGAGCTAAAATCACCATTAACCGCAATTTCGACTTTCTTACTGAGAGGAAATATTGGATGGAATATTATTGGAGTAAAAGATAAAATCTCACAAAATAATGACACATACAGTGATCCATTCTATGTAGGATTGTACAAGTTTCAAGGATGGGTTGGATGGGTTCGTCATGATAATCATATCGGCTTTTATCTTAGTATTATGAAAGGAGAATGGGATGATACCCTTAAATGGCCTATTCTTTACAAATACTCTATGGTGCTAATCAACCAACTTGATGATAAACATAATTATAAATTCAATGATGAAATTACAGAAGAAGATTTCAAGGAGTTTTCTGAATGCTTCAGTAAACCAAGCACTGAGGGGAATAATGGTTTTGGTAGTGTTAACTTTATCTCACATGCTGATCTATTACAGAAGAAATACTCCAATGGCGACAGAATTACTCTCAAAATATCAGTGGAACTAATTTAAAATCCATAATAATAATAATAATACAAACAAATGAGAACAATATCTCATATAGATACATATTTTGTAGTTTCGATACTAATTTGTTAGAGTAGAGACTGAACTAGTCTGCATGAATCTACTGAACTATTCTGGTTGTTAGGCTCTTCCTTCCGATCCTCAATTATTATTCTATCCTAAACATTTTCGATTCATGTATTTTTATGAGATATTTCCTCAGATTACTTTGTATTTAATCTCATTTTCTTCTCTCAACTTCCTTTGTATTTTATCCGTGAGATTCTTAAACGAAACATTAAGTCAGTGCTTAGCACCTTTATTCACTGTAAAATTCCTTCATCGTTTTTGGTTCATCCAACAAACATTCTTAAGACATAGAGAACTGTTCGATAGGTTACCAGATCTTATTTGTGATCATTTAAGTAATCGTTTGATATAGTGAGATTCATCCAACTTAAGTTACATTTCTCAAAAATTCTATCTACAGGCTAGTCTATCAAGGAAACGGATTCCTTTTCATTTGTAGTCTTGGAATCTGAAAGTGGCATTAACACGATAGCTAATAAGTGACTCCATTGTATTTAGTTGTCATTGTCCCATCTCTGTGATTGATTTTATCTGACTGATCTGAGTCTAATTCTAATTTGGATTTTAATTGTTTGAAAGAGAAGTTATATATTCTTTATTTTAGTGAGTACTCTAGGGGTTCGAATAAACGGGCCATTAAATTTTATACTAATTGAAACCTGAATTTTTACCAAACCATAGTTTCTTACTTGATGTTCTGAATCAGTTAGACTTACCCCGTTTATTCCAACCCCCCCGCTTATTAATTATTGAGAATTTTCCACCCCCCGTCTATTCCAACCCCCCCGTTTATTCCGACTCCTAGAGTATGTGTGAGAGATTATCACGATTTTTCATTTTAAGAACAACCCAAATATCACTTTAAAGGAATTATGTTACAATATTTTAATAGTTTCTATTTAATACTCAGCTTTGTAGAATTTAGACAAACTAATCCTGTTCTGAATTGTTAGACGAGTGAATAATGATGCCAAGGAAAACCTCTGTACCAGAACATAACACAGAAATAAACAAGTTAGTGTATGTGAGACGAGATTATGGTTGTTGTTACAGAGGATGGAGAACAGAGTTGTTTGTGAAAAAGATGACAGAAGATGGAGAAGGGAAGTTTCTATTCTGTAACTACTGCAGAGGAGTGTTAAGAGATGCGTGTTTGTTTGAGCAAGATGGTAAACACAAAGTAGCTTGTTCTCTTTGTATTCCAAAATATGTAAACAAACAAATAGCTCAAATGAATCGTGAAACAGTCAACGAGAAACAAGTGAGTTTAAATATAAGTCAATATTTTATTTTAGTTCCTTTGATCCTTCCAGGTAAGGTAATTGTAAATATAGAACTTGATCAACATAAATACAGTCGAACCTGCTATAACGGCCACTCTGTATAACGGTCACCTGTCTATAGCGGTCACCATTGAACAGTCCCGTCCGAAATTCCATAATATTGACCCTGTGTATAGCGGTCACCTGCTCAACGCGGCCAGCGGCCACCCATTTGCAGTCCCTTACTGACCCAAAAACTGTGTATAACGGCCATCATCTGTCTAAATGGTTACTACCTGTCTATAATGACCATCACCTTTTTAACCTTTTTATGTGTTCTATTACTTCTTTCTATCTATTTTATTTTATTCATTTATTAACTTTAGAAAGTATGTGATAATTATTTTCTTGACTTTTCAAGATTCTTTATTTTTTGAAGAATTTAGAACCGTATCTTTACCTTATCTTAATTGCACTTCTCCGCACACCGAACTAGTACATTCCTACTAGGAGACCAAATACTCTATCTATTAATAGCCTGTTGAGATAAAGTATGTGCTATTAGGATATTATTGGCAGGTTCTTATCATTTCTTGTGGTATGAGATGAGTCCTTAATAATTTTATCAAGTATCATTATCTCCATTCCGTGTGTATACTATGTAGCATAGGCGTCGGATCCACCCGGCCACCCAGCATGGGCCGGGCTGCCCGGCTCTACCCGGCATCGTCGGTTATGGGCGGGATAGGCCCGGAGGGCCTACCTGGCTGGGTAAAAGCTTACCCGATACATTCCCAAAGTCCTAGAACCGTGTATCAGGCAGTATTATGTATTGTGCCGTGAATGTAGCGGCCCCGGAATCGATTGGGCCGACCCCGGAGCCTACGGGCCGGTGGGCCCATTTCCGACGCCTATGCTATGTAGATTACAAAATATGAAGGGATTATGACAGAATTGTTCCAAACCGTTTAAAAAGTCCACGCAACTCAACGCAGAAGAATGGAACAATTCCTGGACGAAGAATATATACCAAATTTAGAGATTTATATCACATATCCGAGAATATTCAAACATGAAATATACAAAAACAATCTGAAATACGAAAAGACATTCGATAACAATGTCTTACAGCAACAATTTTCAAAAACAGATACAATCATTTCGATTTCATAAAATAACTCAGTCAATGTGATCCATCAAACGCTGAGATTTGGTGGCTAGCTGTACGCGAGTAATGCCAAAACTATTCTCTGCCACGAAACAGTTTTGAATTAAGAAATAAACAAGTTAGTGTATGTGATACGAGATTATGGTAGTTACGGAGGATGGAGAACTGAGTTGTTAGTGGAAGAGATCTCGAGTAAAATAGAAGGGAAGTTTCTACTCTGTAACTACTGCGGAGGAATGTTGAGAGATGCGTGTTTGACTGAGAAAGATGACAAACAAGAACTCAGATGTTCTGTTTGTATACCAACAGATGTAAACAAGCAAAAAGCTCAAGGCGTGTCCTCTGGGATGTAGAGATGAGAAAGAAACAGAGTGTCCTTATTCTCAATACGGGTGTGAAGTTAAAGTTCAGAGAAGAAACTTAGAACAACATGAGAAAGAAGATATGCACAAACATATGAAACTAACAATTGATAACATGCAAAGTGAGGTAATAACGTTATAGAAATGTAATAACGAATACCAGAGTAAGGTGGTGAAATTGGAAGAGAAAAACGAAGAGTTGAGAACGAAAATCGTTAATTTAGAAAAGAAGAATGAAAAGTTTCAATCATCGTTACAGGAAGAGAAAGAAGATATTCACAAACAAATGAAATTCACAATGACTAAAGTGCTAAAACTGGAAAAAGAGAGTGAACTGACGAGAAATTTGGCATCTACAGGTAGTCTGGAATGGAAAATTAGTGAAGTGAAGAAAAAATCTCACGAAATAGGAACACATACAGTCATCCATTCTATGTAAGATTGCACAAGTTTCAAGGATTTGTGGGTTGGGTTAGTGATAATAATTATGTGGGTTTATATATTTGTTTCATGAAAGGAAAATGGGATAACGCACTCAAATGGCCTATCAGATACAAATACTCTATGGTACTTATCAACCAGCTTGATGGTAAAAATAATTATGAAATGAATTATGAAATTACAGAAGAAGATTTACGTAGGCTCCCTGGGTGCTTTGTTAAACCAAGTGCTGAGAAGAATAGAGGTTTCGGTTGTTCAGAATTTATGTCACATGCTGATATATTCCTAAAGAAATACTCCAAAGGCGATGCAATTACTCTCAAAATAACCGTGGAACTAATTCTAGATCCATAATAATAATAATAATAATAATATAAACAAACGGAAACAGAATAATCTGTACTTTATTCTCTTTTTGATACTTTCTTATTTTGTAGTTTCGATACTAATTTGTTTTAGATTGAACTAGTCTAGCATGAATATACTGAACTATTTAGGTTATTAGACTCTTCCTTCTGATCTTCAATTATTTTCTGTTTTAACATTTTCGATTTGATGTATTTTCTGACATACTCAAACAGCTGACAACTATTCTACACTTCTGCATCTCATATATTATTAATTTCGATACTACGAGTTAATTCGTATACAGTGAACCCCGAATAGCGGCCATTCCGCTATCTATAGGCATTAATATTAATTTATTTCAGAATTACAACCATTGTTTTCGAATGAAGTCCTATTTTTAGCCCGAAATTGCGGTCGATTTTTTGAAACAGTTGGATGTAAGCTCACATCTTATTGATCAGAAACAATTTCTTGATAATTTAATACGGGTGTGTATACCAATACATTACTATGCATATATCATATATGTGCGTATTGTACCGCGAAAGACATTACATATTACTCATTCAGCAATTCTTGTTAAAAATATTGTGACAACAATGCTTTTAATTGGGATCAAACGAAAGGTTATCTTGAAGATAAGATCAATCCAAAGGCCATCTCTACTCATTTCTCAGATATAAGTAATCAGAATGTCCTTTAACTAAAATTTAGTGGAAGTATAGCATTGGAATATCTTATTTATTAAAACTCAATGTTTTTTGTTAGTGCAAGTTGAGTGATGAACTAGGAGGTGCTAGAAATGTGAAATTTGCCACATAGGTAATAGGCAAATTCAGGTATTTTCCTCGATCCTGAGGCTGGCCGTAATTCAGGAATTCCACTGCTATTCTTGTTAAGATTGACGATGGTTAGCTTAACTGTTCATTGAAGAAGAAAGGCTGTGATTGGACAAATGAGCTGAGTGAGCTACTCCATCATCTAGAAGAGTGTGAGTTATTTCCTGTGGCGTGTCCTCTGGGATGTAGAGATGAGAAAGGAGAAGTGAGTAGAGTGGAGAGAAGGGGAGTAGAGACACACAGGACATGTTGTCCCAAGAGAACTGTCAAGTGTGAATACTGTAGTGTTAGTGTGAAAGCATGTGACATGAATGGACATCTAGAAGGAGTTCCCTATTCCATGTCAGAATAAATGCAGTGAAGAATTTCGAGTGAAAAGGAAGAACAAATCTATTCATCTCAGTCAGGAGTGTCCTCTACAAGAAACAGAGTGTCCTTATTCTCAATACGGGTGTGAAGTTAAAGTTCTGAAAAGGAAATTAGAACAACATGAGAAGGAAGATATGCACAAACATTTGAAATTCACAATGAATAAAGTGGTAAAACTGTAAAAGGAGAATGAAATGATGAGAACTTTGGTATCTCCAGGTAGTCTGGAATGGAAAATTAATGGAGTGAACAATAAAATTTTGCAAAAAGAGTGCACGCTCAGTGATCCATTCTATGTAGGATTGTACAAGTTTCAAGCAAAGATTCGATGGGATAAGATAGAAAATGATGTCGGCTTATTTCTTTGCATTATGAAAGGAGAATGGGATGATGCTCTCAAATGGCCTATCAGGTACAAATATCCTCTAGTAATAATCAACCAACTTGATGCTAGCGATAATTATGAACGCAATTATGAAATTACAGTGGAAGATTTAGTAAAGTTCCCTCATTGCTTTAATAAACCAAGCACTAAGAGGACTATAGGTTTCGGCTCAGATGATTTCATTTCACAGGCAGATCTATTAGAAGAGAAATATTCGAAAGATGATAAAATTACTCTCAAAATTTCGGTGGAACTTTTCTAGTTACATAATATCTAGACGCAGATAGAGACTCTTTCAATATTTTATAACTCGATTACTTCTTTCAGTTATATTTTATTCAATTGTTTACTTTTAAAATCTTTAGAACCATCTACTACCAATCCATATAAGCACATTTGTTGTTATTTGGACTCTATTTTGATTTATTATTCAAAGTACACTGCCCTACCAGAAGTATTCGTACATCCCAATAATTCCCATTCAATTTGTATAAATCGTATCTATTTTTAGAGTCAATAATAAAAAATCAGTAACAGTTGGGCTAAATTTGGCTTAAAATACATATTCTACACACTCGATTTACTCATTGTATAGTGTTTCAAATCAATTACTCTATTTAAAAGTTAAATATTTTTGACCCGTGACACATAGTTCCACCAACGCCATCATATATAGTGGCATTAATTTAATATATGTGGCACAATGAAGTAAATATTCAAATATTTATGTTTGAAGGAGAGTTATTGAGTTGAAAGACTATAAAATGAGTAAATCGAGTATGTAGAATATGAATTTTAAGCCAAATTTAGTCAAACTGTTACTGATTTATTACTATTGACTCCAAAAATAGATACGATTTATACAAATTGTATGGGAATTTTTGGGGTGTACGAATACTTTTGGTAGGGCAGTGTATTTTTTAACTGGACTACTATTATTTTAGTTTATTCATTTGTTATCTTTCGAGCCATCTAGAGCCAATCCGTATAACACATTTGTTGTTAATTCGACTCTTTTGATTTATTATTCAAAGTTTGTAGAGCTGTATATTTATATTTACTTTATCTTTATTACACTTGTCCGCACACCGAACTGCTATAGAAGACGGAATTCTCTATCTACTAATCTGTTAGAGATAATTATCATAGGTCCCAAGTATCCCGCATTATTGGTAGTAAATTCCGCAATTAATATGTTTTCCCTCTCAATTATATTGAATTTGAATGGGGATACCGACAGTTCGATGCGGGACAATTCGATACAATGACATTAATGCCACTGTCGGATGCTGTCATCCAAAGCAGGCCAAATACATCGCTGGTGAAAAACCTGCGAAACGGTATATAAACCATCACCATGAAGAATGTAAAAAATTTGGTCAGAGATTACTTTAATCGTCCAATTATGGAGTTTTTGCGTGGTATTATTGCTCATCACATTGGCTTAGATTAATTCACCACTTTATTATGTTCTTTCTTTTTGCTAAATTTGTATATACAGTAAAGTCGACCTCGTTTAATCGGGACAAACTTCGCTTAATTGATACAAAATTCTGGAACGAGGGTGTCCCGATTAAGCTGAGTCGACTGTGCTCTTTCATTGTTATTGTATCGAATTGTCGGTATCCCATTTGAGTGTATAAGCTGATTGAACTATTTATTAGGCATTTATGGCTGTCATTTGTCTGCTAGAACCATTCAATTTGGCCCTAAATAGTCTCAGAATTCAGAAAATACCTTTTCAGTTGAGGATAATTTTAAAAAAAATTGTTTGAGAGCATGACCAGAATCTCCTATGCGAATAATTCTTAATAAACAAAGTTCGGAAAATATTTCCAAACCTGGAGCCAGAGTTTGATGGTCCCCCAGAATTATAAACCTTGCAGATCCTAGTGACTAGAGTAACCCGCATAGAGACCACTCAAACTTGAAACCTATGACATTTGTTAAAATCGGGATTCTCATCCAAAAGGTTTCGTGTCAAAACTATATTAATTAACATATCAGGTGACCAAGAATAACATTACTATCTTATGGATTCATTCTGATATTATCCCATTGTATTATGTAAGTGAAATAATTAATTAACAGCACGCTATATCTTAGGAAATAGTTAAAAATTTGGAAATCTGATTTAAGATTTGATCTTTTAGAATAAAAATACCCTATGAACAAAAATTCAGAAGGCTACGAGGTATTTGTTACCCAGGTTACACTTCGGCAGTCGTGGTTTAGTGCTAAATGAATGAATTAATCCTTAAGAATTACATCAAATAATAATTATCTCCATTAAGTGTGTATACTGTGTAGATTAAAATTATGGAAGAGAATATGACAGAGTTGTTCCAAGCCGTTAGCGACGGATGAGTTGACGAGTTCACCAAAGCAGTTCCTTCCATCTCACTCTCCTCTACCTCCTCCTCACTCGGAGAACTCTCCCTGATCCACCGTCCTAGCGACCAGCCGCCTTGTGCCTATATTTCCATCTCTTCTTCAGTCTGATTGTGCATAGACCGTCTCTATCAGGTTCTAGCATACTCCTATCAAACTCTAAATCTCTGTTTCGTCCTTCAACTCTCTCAGAGCTGAAACTGAAACAGTTTGAAGAAGTATTCTACTTCCACGAAGAGTTGAAGCATCTCTCTCTCTCTCTCTCTCTCTCTCTCTCTCTCTCAATGCCTCTCTATTCTCAGATCTGATTCGGAGATCTGTCCATGCGACCGCACTCACACTCACAGACTTCCACACCGAACTCATCGCATTCCTCGTCCGTCGCCCGTTGTCACGGATGGGTTTGAAAGAAATGTAGTGTCTGATCATGATCTGACATTGTCTCATGAAATAGTGTTAAGGTTTGAAATGTGGAAATGCCATGCAAATGCTTGGGTCTTGCTGAGAAACATGTTAGAAAGGACAGATTAGGGAAGTGGATGAGTGTTTGGAAGTTTTCACACCTCACGATCCAAGAATTCGTGAGTGCCATTTGGCTGAGTGGTTGCCAAGGAGTTATCAATGTCTAATTACTCGATCTACATATCTTACATTTCATTAATAATTTCAAAATTTTCTTTCGTTTGTTCTGTGGTTTGTTGTCAGACGATGCAGCTCTATTATGTTTATATTGTACATCGGTTTGGAGGTGGATACAACGTAACAACGCCTATGGAACATATGCCATGTCTCCATCAATTCAAGTGTGAGGCTTTAACTGGGATTCATTGGCTAGGTTTATGGGTTGAATGGAATTTACCAGAAAATTCGTTTTATTATCCGAAATGGTATTCGTGTGTCAATCTTATTCCATAACTGTTTATTTTCTCTATTTCGAACTATTCATTCCTCACAATCGTTGTTTCTACTTCGACAGTTCCATCTCTCCGAATGCTTGGGACTGTTTTGTGACGTCTCTACTCTTCCTCGATTATGCGCACCTCATCTCCTTAAAAGCATCTCCACTCCACACCTCTCCATCTCAGCTATGGTAGTTACTAGCACAGTTGCATTCCTTCTCACTCACTCACTCACTCACCTCTCCATTTACTTCCACCAGTTCGATTCTCCTTATAGGGATGATGTGTATGGTTGATTTGACTTTGTGTTTGATTCTATTGGAACTCTATCACAGCTGACTGCTATTCACTTGTGTCAGTTTCCATTAGACTGGTGGAGTTCTGAAACTTCAACCAACTCCATAGTTACAACGAATAATATCCTGAATCTGCAATAACTAATATACCAGATGCAAAACTTCGTATCTCCCTGGTATACATAATATGGATATAAATTGTTTAAGGATTTAGTTACAGCAATATAATTTACTCAATTTAAATAGTCACTCATTGAGTAATTAACAGCTTTATGGTGTTTAGACAAACTAATTCTGTTCTGAATTGTTAGAGGAGTGAATAATGGCAGAGAAAACCTCTGTACCAGAACCTAACTCAGAAATAAACAAGTTAGTGTATGTGATACGAGATGATGGTAGTTACGGAGGATGGAGAACAGAGTTGTTAGTGGAAGAAATAACAGACAAAGAAGGGAGGTTTCTACTCTGTAGCTACTGCAGAGGAATGTTGAGAAATGCGTATGTGTTTGAGAAGAATGGTAAACAAGAACTCAGATGTTCTGTTTGTATACCAACAGTTGTAAACAAACACAAAGCTCAATTGAATCATGAAACAGTCAACGAGAAACAAGTGAGTTAGAATTTATATACATTACATTGTATTTCAATTGACACTGCTATTTAAATATTTAGGTTTATTGTCCATTGAAATCTAAGGGCTGTGATTGGGCAAATAAGGTGAGTGAGCTGCTCCATCATCTAGAAGATTGTGAGTTATTTTCTGTGGCGTGTCCTTATTCTCAATACGGATGTGAAAAAGCTAAAGTTCTGAAAAGAAACTTAGAATAACATGAGAGGGAAGATGTGCACAAACATCTGAAACTAGCTGTTAAAGAAATTGATTATTTTAAAAAATTTCGAACTATGTTAACGATTATTGTCATCACTATGATTATTATGATGATTGAGATGATTAAGGAAAATGAAGAGTGTCCTCTACAAGAAGCAGAATGTCCTTATTCTCAATACGGGTGCGAAGATAAATATCAGAGAAGAAGCTTAGAACATGAGAAAGAAGATATTCACAAACAAATGAAACTAACAATTACTAATATACAAAGTGAAGTAATAACGTTACAAAAAGAGAATGGAGAGTTGAGAAGTAATGAATTTAAATCTCAGAGTAGGGTAGTGAAACTGGAAAAGAAAAATGAAGATATGAGTACGAAAATCGTTAACTTAGAAAAGAAGAATGAAGAATTTCGATCATCGTTACAGGAAGAGAAAGAAGAAATGCACAAACATCTCAAACTGACAATTGATAATATGCAAAGTGATATGATAACGTCACAGAAATGTATTGGAGAATACCAGAGCAGGGTAGTGAAACTAGAAGAGAAAAATGAAGAGTTGAGAACGAAAATCGTTAATTTGGAAGAGAAGGATGAAGAGTTTCGATCATCGTTACAGGAAGGGAAAGAAGATATCCGCAAACATCTGGCACTAGCAGGGGAAGGAAATATTGAATGGAAAATTAGTGGAGTGGAGAATAAAATTTCACAAAAAGAAAACACATCCAGTGATCCGTTCTATGTAGGATTGTACAAGTTTCAAAGTTATGTGGGATGGGTTCGTAATGATAATTATGTGGGTTTATTTCTTTCTATTTTGAAAGGAGAATAGGATGATACTCTCAAATGGCCGATCAGATACACAAGTTCTATGACACTTATCAACCAACTCGATGGTAATCATCATTATGATTTGAATTATGAAGTTACAAAGGGAATTTTAACGAAGTTTCCTCATTGTTTAAATAAACCAGGTACTGAGAAGAATAAAGGTTTAGGCAGAGCTAAATTTATCTCTCATGCTGATCTATTACAAGAAAAATACTCTAAAGATGACTCAATAATGTTAAATATTTCAGTGGAACTAATTTTAGAGATGTAAATTAGTATTGTAACAGCTAGTAACAGTTGTGTTAGTGATTTGTTTCTATAGACTCTATTTTGATATCTGGATTTTATTTCAAAGGATTTACTAGTCTTTCTTTTCTCCGTTAACTTTGATTGTTATGTTTAATCGTACTTCAAACAACTTAACACAGTGGGCATTTTATGGGGTGAAATGTAAGTAGGAAAAATATGCAAGATAGAGATACATATGTATTATTAACCTTATTTCCTTCTAACGCTTATCGAATCACTCGTATGGTTATATATTCATTGAAATTTTCCTAGAACTATAAATATTATGTTACAACAATATAATAAACTCGATTTAAATAGTCACTCATTGAGTAATTAATACTCAGCTTTGTAGTCTTTAGACAAACTAATCCTGTTCTGAATTGTTAGACGAGTGAATAATAGAAAACCTCTGCACCAGAACCTAACTCAGAAATAAACAAGTTAGTGTATGTGATACGAGATGATGGTAGTTACGGAGGATGGAGAACAGAGTTGTTGGTGGAAGAAATAACAGAAAATTTGGGTGAGAAGTTTCTACTCTGTAACTACTGCAGAGGAGTGTTGAGAGATGCGTGCTTTTATGAGAAAGATGGTAAACAAAGAAATAGCCCAAATGAATCGTGAAACAGTCAACGAGAAACAAGTGAGTTTTAAATGTTAAGTTAAGATTATATTAGTATTATTACTTTGACTTTTATATACTACATGGCAACTGTTAATAGAAAATTAATCTACGTTCATATTTAGGTTTATTGTCCATTGAGGAAGAAAGGCTGTGATTGGACAAATGAGCTGAGTGAGCTACTCCATCATCTAGAAGAGTGTGAGTTATTTCCTGTGGCATGTCCTCTGGGATGTAGAGATGAGAAAGGAGAAGTGAGTAGAGTGGAGAGAAGGGAAGTAGAGACACACAGGACATGTTGTCCCATGAGAACTGTCAAGTGTGAATACTGTAGTGTTAGTGTGAAAGCATGTGACATGGATGGACATCTAGAAGTATGTGAAGAGTTCCCTATTCCATGTCCGAATAAATGCAGTGAAGAATTTCGAGTGAAAAGGAAGGACAAATCTATTCATCTCAGTCAGAAGTGTCCTCTGCAAGAAACAGAGTGTCCTTATTCTCAATACGGGTGTGAAGTTAAAGTTCAGAGAAGAAACTTAGAACAACATGAGAAAGAAGATATGCACAAACATATGAAGGTGACAGTTAAAGAGATTGAATATTTGAAGAATAAAGAATTTAAATTCCAATCTTTGTTAATTCCTATGATCTCAAGCTTGGGAGCTAAAGGAAATCTTGAATGGACAATTAGTGGAATGAAAAATATGATCTCACAAAAAGAAAACACATTTAGTGATCCGTTCTATGTAGGATTGTGCAAGTTTCAGGGATATATTAAATTCAATGAAATAAAAGATTATATAACTTTATTTCTTTTCATTATGAAAGGAGAATGGGATGACGCACTGAAGTGGCCTATCAAGTATAAATCATCTCTAGTTCTTATCAACCAGCTTGATCCTGGAAATAATTATTATCTGAAATTTGAAATTACAGATAAAATATTAGAAGAAACACCTAAAAGCTTCGAAAAGCCAAAACTATTCAAGAATGAAAGAGGTTATGGATTCTCTCAATTTATCTCACAAGCTGATATATTAAAAGAGAAATACTGCAAAGACGATTCAATAGAGTTGAACATCTCTGTGGAGTTAGTTTAGAGTCTTAGCTACAGAATGTATTGGATTCACTAGTCATAATTCTATAGTTTCTTATTCTTACTATTCAGTTCTGGATTTCAAGCAAACATTGAAATATTTTGTAG
This sequence comes from Aphrocallistes beatrix, assembly GCA_963281255.1. Classification (NCBI taxonomy): domain Eukaryota; kingdom Metazoa; phylum Porifera; class Hexactinellida; order Sceptrulophora; family Aphrocallistidae; genus Aphrocallistes; species Aphrocallistes beatrix. The sequence continues at coordinate 4,614,403 of OY725492.1, read as the reverse complement.
TTTGTATGCCTTTTTCCCGAGACAGAATAGATCAAAATTATAGAACTTGGTTTCAAGGTCGGTCTCATTTTGCTAAAATGACGTTTAAGCAATTTCGGACAGTCCTGTTTTGTGCCTCCTGGAATTTGTCATGTCTAAAATATGAGTAAAACATTGATATTATCCTTTCCTTAAAAGGTGATTAATTATTGAAACATTTTCAACCTGATAGAAATATTCATTTTATGATTGATGATTCTTTGATTGTGATCTATCCATACAATATCGAAAATACGACATTAGGAACCTACACCTCTAAAAACCCAGGTCAAACAATTGAAAGTTAGTCTCTACCTTATTTTTAGGATTTGTTTACTTTATGTGTCAACTGTAAACAAAAGTGAACAAATAATTTATCATATAGAATCCAGGGGTTCTCACACTGGGGTACGCGTACCCCTGGGGGTACGTCAACACTTTTTATAGGAGTACGCCGATGTTTAACAAAATAATATCAATTCGGTTATAATAAATTTCGCCCCACTCCAGCATCCCAACAGACCAGCACTTACAAAGTAAATTGATATTAGTATACTTAGTTAAAATATATCGGTTGCAATGGTTTCTTCAATAATTATAAAGCACTACACCTAGTGTAATTTAGCAATAATATAATTCATGGCGTCCTGTCAACATTTTAAAATCGATGTTAGACTGTATCATTCTGTCACGAATTGTATGTACCCTAGTGTATAATCTGAAATTAAAACTCAATATTTACAATTCATAATATCTTGAATCTGGCAAAGCTAATCCAGCAGTCGAACCAAACTCAAATCCCTGGTATACATCTTATGACTATAATTTTAAAAAGGATCTTGGTTCCAAGAATCTAATGGATATATACAATTACAGCATAATAGTCACTCTTTCTGTTATTAATACTCAGTTTTGTAGTGTTTAGACAAACTAATCCTGTTCTGAATTGTTAGACGAGTGAATAATGGCAGAGAAAACCTCTGTACCAGAACCTAACTCAGAAATAAACAAGTTAGTGTATGTGATACGAGATGATGGTAGTTACGGAGGATGGAGAACAGAGTTGTTAGTGAAAGATGTAACAGAAGATGGAGAAGGGTTTCTACTTTGTAACTACTGCGGAGGAATGTTGAGAGATGCGTGTTTGTTTGAGAAAGATGGTAAACATAAAGTAGCTTGTTCTGTTTGTATTCCAAAAGATGTAAACAAACAAATAGCTCAATTGAATCGTGAAGCAGTCAACGAGAAACAAGTGAGTTAGAATTTATATAAATTACTTGTGTTTCAATTGACACTGCTACATAAATATTTAGGTTTATTGTCCATTGAAATCTAAGGGCTGTGGTTGGACAAATGAACTGGGTGAGTTACTCCATCATCTACAACATTGCGAGTTATATTCTGTGCCGTGTCCTTATTTTCAATACGGATGTGAAAAAGCTAAAGTTCCGAAAAGAATCGTAGAACAACATGAGAGGGAAAATGTGCACAAACATCCGAAACTAGCTGTTAAAGAGAAAAAATTTCAATCTATATTAACGATTATTGTGATCATTGCGATTATTGTGGTCATTATTATTATTATTATTATGATTAAGATGATTAAGGAAAATGAAGGGTGTCCTCTACAAGAAACAGAGTGTCCTTATTCTCAATACGGGTGTGAAGATAAATATATGCGAAGAAACTCAGAACAACATGAGAAAGAAGATATTCACAATTATCTAAATCTAACACTTACTAATATACAAGGTGAAGTAATAAAGTTACAAAAAGCGAATGAAGAATCGAAAAGTAATGAATTTAAACCTCAGAGTAGGGTAGTGAAACTGGAAAAGAAAAATGAAGAATTGATTGCGAAAATCGTTAACTTAGAAAAAAAGAATGAAGAGTTTCGATCATCGTTACAGGAAGGGAAGGAAGATATGCACAAACAAATGGAGTTAGCAGTTATTAAAGAGATTGATCAGTTAAAGAAATTCCAATCTTTGTTAATTCCTATGGTTTCTAGTTTGGGAGCTAAAGGAAATCTTGAATGGAAAATTAGTGGAGTAAAGAATAAAATCTCACAAAAAGAAAACACAAGCAGTGATCCATTCTATGTAGGATTGTACAAGTTTCGAGGATGTGTGGGATGGGTTCATAATGATAATTATGTGGGTTTATTTCTTTATATTATGAAAGGAGAATGGGATGACACACTTAAATGGCCTATCAGATACAAATACTCTGTGGTACTTATCAAACAACTTGATGGTGAAGATTTTTATGAAATGTTATTTAATGCTGAACATAATTATGAAAAAAATAGTGAAATTACAGAAGAAGATTTAAAGAAGTTTCCTCAATGCTTCAAGCAACCAAGTGCTGAAGGGAATTTAGGTTGCGGTCTCCCTGAATTTATCTCCCATACTAATCTATTACAAGAGAAATACTCTAAAGACGACTCAATAATCCTAAAGATTTCTTTGGAAGTAATTTTAGATGCAAATTAATATTATTGTGCCTACTTGTAGTAACAGTTGTGTTTAGTGATTAGTTTTTATAGATTCTAGCTTGTATATCTGGATTTGAATTAAAGCGTTTAATAGTCCTTCTTTTCTCCGTTAACTTTGATTGTCAATATTTAATCTTACTTCAAACAACTTAATTATGTATAAAACTCATTGATTACGACTTGTTTCCTCAAAGAGATATACGATGATTTATATAATTGTTGTAATTGCTAAACTGTATATCTTAGCACGTAGCCTGAAGTAAATTAGTAATAATACCAACACACACCACTTAACATCGAGAACATGCATATCTAGTACTAAACGCGCTATTTCACTGCCTGATAGGAGCTCTATAAGGAGCTACAATCTGCGTAGTTGAGTTACAAGAAATGGATTTCTTCTCTCTTCCCAGATGACGTCACTCCGTCTGGAAATGAGACAGCAGACAGAGAGACCCAATTCTGAGTCGCGAGGATTCTCAAACTTGAAAGCTAGCCACTCCTCCCTAACAGCTGACCTATCAGCTGAGAAGGAGAGTTCTCAGAGACTGAGACACAATCTGTCACTCAAGGAAGCAGAAGTGGCACGAATAGGCGCCAGACTGTCGGCTCTAGAGCGACAGCATGCAGGGTTGCCATCTCCTCAGTCATAAAAAAAAGGACACTCAGGGATAGATCGAAGATTTAGAAAAACGATGTAAAGATAGAGCGTAGCGAACGACAATAATGGCTGTCTGGGTGCTAGCACCCAAGGAAATGTTTTTAGTGTGCTTCTATATCATTATATTGGATCTCTGATCCAATATAATGATATAGTAGCACAGTTCTAAAATGAGTGCTGGTGTCCGGCCGTATGTGGTGTACAGATCTGAGTTTAAGAGATATCGGTTTGAATTCTAAATTATGCTAAATCATCATGATAGCCATTCTAGTATATAATCTACAAGTAAAACGTAAAAGGACAAGAATGAGTTTATAAGAACAAAAAGGACAAAAAGCGAAAAAAAAGGACAATAAGGACAAAAAGCGAAAAAAAGGACAAAAAGGTCAGCATATTTTAAAAAGGACAGGTAGCAAAAAAGAAGGACTGTCCTTTCTAAAAAAAGGACGTATGGTAACCCTGGACAGCATGCCATGCAGACAATGCGACAGGAACCACTCTCCCTCAGCAGGACTTCTTCTCGGACTTCCATCGACACACGAGACCACATCTCTGACATTCCATCCCTCCCCTCTCTCCCGAACTTCCCCGTCCTCCCAGACCCCTTAGTGTCGCACCAGACCTCTGTGGCATGGACGGAGACACCGCGTCCTCGCTCCTCCTACCAGCCCGCCAGTCCACACGCTGCCACCCACGACGCTTGGGAGCCGCAAGTCCGAAGAGAACGCACCCCGAATAGACTTAGTTCCCGGTATAGTTCCAGTTTGCCCCCTGGGAGGTTCCAGGAGACCCCTTCACGCCAGGAGGTCGGGGAAGGTGTGAATTTGTCGCTGAGTCAGCTGGCAGACGACTTGGCTAAAGCTGTGTCGCATCCTCAACCACTTCCATTTCTCAAAAATACTCCGAAAGCATCGCCGAACAGAGCCAACCAATCAATGAATAATATCAGTTAATAGACATTCCACTGCTGTAACATTATCTGAACTCTTGTATTGTTGATGTGCGTCATTCCATATGCATACTTCCATGTTATAGTTCCAATCTAATATTTCTTAGTTACGATTGGATTGCATATTTATTTCTAACAAGCGCGCTTCGCTTGCTTCCGCTGCGCGGCTTGCGGACACTGCGTGTCCGCAGATTTACCCAGTGGGTGCTTGGGAATATACGTCGCTTTCTTGTTTTATACTAAGTACGCTGAATTGTCATTTGTCTACGGTTCCATTAATGAAATCAGAACTGTAGCAGAAATTTTATTTCTTGATAAATATAATTTACTTCGTATTAAGTCAACTATCCTGAATGTAAGCTCAATTTGAATACACAAAGTCACATTGCTAAAGATTATGATACTTAATAAATAATCAATTCCAGTCCCTGTCGTTAAAAGTTATTTTTTGATCGAATTGATTGATCGTAGCATATAACACACTTTAATTGTTGTTAACAATCAAATTATAGACTCAAAATAGCAGTATTCAATCATTTATATGAAATAGGATCGTGTGAATGGCATTATAAAAGGCTGATATTTGATTGGTTCACATAAACCAATGAATTTCAATCACAAATAGTCCTTTGGATTGTAGGCATAAGTCACCACTATTTTATTCCAATGTATTTGCATTATAAAATAATCGAATTTGATTGGTCAGCACATTTTGTCACCTATCTCGGCGAGGTGTGAACATTTCGCTTAGATCTTCGAACTTAATCCTAGATTCATCATTTGACACATACATGCCAATTTTCGTATCTCTACGACTTGCCAATTCTTCAATCAATTCGGACAAACAAACAAACAAACAAACAAACAAACAAACAAACAAACAAACAAACAAACAAACAAAAATCCTGGAGTTTTAATATACAAGATTCATCATTTGACACCTACATGCCAATTTTCGTATCTCTACGACTTCCCAATTCTTCAATCAATTCGGACAAACAAAAAAAACAAAAAAAATCCTGGAGTTTTAATATATAAGACAAGCGCGCTTCGCTTGCTTGCGCTGCGCGGCTTGCGGACACTGCGTGTCCGCAGATTTACCCAGTGGGAGCTTGGGGATATTAGAGAAACAATACGTCGTTTTCTTGATCTATACTAAGTACGCTGATTGTCATTTGTCTACGGTTACATTAATGAAATCAGAACTATAGCAGAAATTTTGTTTCGTGATAAATATAATTTACTTCGTATTAAGTCTTAAGTCAACTATCCTGAATGTAAGCTCAATTTGAATACACAAAGTTCACATGCTTAAGATTATTATACTTAAATAATCAATTCCAGTCCATGTCGTTAAAAGTTATTGTATGATCGAATTGATTGATCGTAGCATATAACACGCTTTAATTGTTGTTAACAATCAAATAATAGACTCAAAATAGCAGTATTCAATCATTTATATGAAATAGAATCGTGTGAATGGCATTATAAAAGGCTGATAATTGATTGGTTCACATAAACCAATGAATTTCAATCAAAAATAGTTCTTTTGATTGTATGCATAAGTCACTACTATTTTATTCCAATGTATTTGCATTATAAAATAATCGAATTTGATTGGTCAGCACATTTTGTCACCTATCTCGGCGAGGTGTGAACATTTCGCTTAGATCTTCGAACTTAATCCTAGATTCATCATTTGACACGTACATGCCAATTTTCGTATCTCTACGACTTGCCAATTCTTCAATCAATTCGGACAAACGAAAAAAAAAAAAAAAAAAAAATCCTGGAGTTTTAATATATAAGATTTGTAATTAGAAAATAACATTTTGTTTATTGAAGTTTTGTGGAATTATCTTAATTACAAGTACAAAACCTCAGTCATAGACTTATGAAAGGGAAGAATTTGTCTGAATATTCTAGAATAGCTACAGCTCTCTCTAATCTCCATAAAGCTGGTGCTACGCTCTTACTCCTTAGGATAAAGATTAACCAATGCTTTCCTTCTAGCATTTACGAATCACTCGTGTGGTTACATACATTGATAAGTTCCTATATTTATGAAGGAATATTATGTTACAACAATACTAATAAACTTTATTTAAATAGTCATTCATTGAGTAATTAATACTCAGCTTTGTAGTGTTTAGACAAACTAATCCTGTTCTGAATTGTTAGACGAGTGAATAATGGCAGAGAAAACCTCTGTACCAGAACCTAACTCAGAAATAAACAAGTTAGTGTATGTGATACGAGATGATGGTGGTTACGGAGGATGGAGAACAGAGTTGTTAGTGCTAATGGAAGAAATTTCTGGAAATTTAGGTGAGAAGTTTCTACTCTGTAACTACTGCAGAGGAATGTTGAGAGATGCGTGTTTGTTTGAGAAAGATTGTAGACACGGAATTGCTTGTTCTCTTTGTATTCCGAAAGGGATAAACAAACAATTAGCTCAATTAAATCGTGAAACAGTCAGCGAGAAACAAGTGAGTTAGAATTTTTATAAATTTCAATGTATTTTACCATTGATTGAAGATTGACGCTTCTATATGAACAAACTCTTAAAACTTCATGTCAACCGTTGGAAGCTAGTCTCTACTGAATTTTTAGAATTCATCGAATAGTGTTAAAATAGATAGATAGATATATAAAGGTGTGAAAATAGACACAAAACCTTTTTTATTGCTATACACCATAATATAATTGAGACATCTACATGTATATAAGTTATTACTATGGTGTATTAATAACAATGACAGCCTACGATAATGTTTAACACCTACATGCCAATTTTCGTATCTCTCAAACAAAAACAATCCTAGTGTTTAATATATAAGATACTTGTATTTAGGTTTATTGTCCATTGAAGAAGAAAGGCTGTGATTGGACAAATGAGCTGAGTGAGCTACTCCATCATCTAGAAGAGTGTGAGTTATTTCCTGTGGCGTGTCCTCTGGGATGTAGAGATGAGAAAGGAGAAGTGAGTAGAGTGGAGAGAAGGAGAGTAGAGACACACAGGACATTTTGTCCCATGAGAACTGTCAGGTGTGAATACTGTACTAATAGTGTGAAACCATGTGACATGAACGAACATCTACTAGAAGTGTGTGAAAATTTCCTTATTCCATGTCCGAATGAATGCAGTGAAGAATTTCGGGTAAAAAGGAAGGACAAATCTATTCATCTCAGTCAGGAGTGTCCTCTACAAGAAACAGAGTGTCCTTATTCTCAATACGGGTGTGAATTTAAAGTTCAGAGAGGAAACTTAGAACAACATGAGAAAGAGTACATGCACAAACATATGAAACTAACGATTCATCTAATGAAAAGCGAGGTAATAACGTTACAGAAAGAGAATTGAGAATTGAGAAGTAATGGATTTATGATTCAGAGTAAGGTATTGAAATTGGAAGAGAAAAAAACAGAGTTGAGAACGAATATCCTTAATTTAGAAAAGAAGAATGAAGAATCTCGATCATCGCTACAGGAAAGGAAAGAAGTTATGTACAAACATTTGAATCTTAAAGCTAAAGAGAGCGATCATTTAAAGCGATTTAAATATTTATTCATTCCTATGACGATTATAATGATTGTATTGATTGTGATTATTATGATGACCTCAAGCTTGAGAACTATAGGAAATCTTGAATGGGAAATTAGTGGAGTGAATGGCAAAATTCAGAGAGATGATAACACATTCAGTGATCCATTTAATGTAGGATTGTACAAGTTTCAAGCACAAATCTTATGGAAAGAAGAGAGAAATTATATTGGTTTATATCTTCACATTTTGAAAGGAAAAATGGATGACACACTTAAATGGCCTATCAAGTACAAATTTTCAATGGTACTTATCAACCAACTTGATGCTAGACATAATTTTGAGTTCAATGGTATAATCCCAGAGGAATATTTGAAGAATTTTGCTGAACACTTTAGTAAACCAAGCAGTGAGAAGAATGGAGGTTATCGTATTAGGTTTATCCCCCATGATGTTCTATTACAAGATAAATACTATAAAGATAACTCAATAATGCTAAAAATCTCGGTGGAACTAGTCTAAGACACAAACTAATGTTTTCTTAGATAGCAACAGTTGTGTTTAGTGATTAGTCTCTATAGACTCTTTTGTTTTTGATATCTGATTTGAATAAATAAGTCTCATAGTTTTTTTTTCTGTTTCATTACTTCTTAGTGCAGCTCTTATAGGGAAATGCCCTTATGGCATATCTCGTCCGTCCATATATATATATACAAGCACTAATCATTATAAGTAATCGAAATTTTCAATGTATTCACCCTTCAACTTTATGCACTTTTGCCATCGGTCTGGGAGCCTGTCTATCCCAGTGGCGAAGAATTCCCGGGAGGCCCTTTTCCCATTGGTCTAACTGGTACTTGAGACTTTTGAAATCGTCAAATCTTTTTCCACGTAGTAGCCTTTTCATTTCCCCGAACAACCAATAATCGCTAGGTGCCAGGTCAGGACTATAAGGGGGTGGGACAAACATTCGAAGCCTAACTCCCTCATTACGTTGATAGTTTTCTTGCTTACATGGGGCCTTGCATTGTCATGCTGTAGCAATACTCCTCTGCTAAGTTTGCCTCGCCTCTCAGTTTTTAGTGCAGCTCCTATAGGGAGATGCCCTTATGGCATGGACGGAGTATCTCGTCCGTCCGTATGTATGTATGTATGTATGTATGTATGTATGTATGTATGTATGTATGTATGTATGTATGTATGTATGTATGTATGTATGTATGTATGTATGTATGTATGTATGTATGTATGTATGTATGTATGTATGTATGTATGTATGTATGTATGTATGTATGTATGTATGTATGTATGTATGTATGTATGTATGTATGTATGTATGTATGTATGTATGTATGTATGTATGTATGTATGTATGTATGTATGTATGTATGTATGTATGTATGTATGTATGTATGTATGTATGTCCGTACGCACGCTTCTGCGAAATCTAACAGTCCGAATTTTACCAAATTTCGCATGTAGGATCTCTTTATGGTGTAGATGTGTACCGTCGACTTTTTATCGCAAAATCTCATCATTTCCGGTTTTTATGAGTATATATTCATATTTTAACACCTCCCACCGCAAAGCTTTGCTTAAAGATGTAAGTAAGATCTCAACGACCAATGTAGGGTATTTCACCACGTAGGATCTGATTTTAACACTTTGAAAGTAATAATATGAATATTTTTGGAAAAAATCTTATTTTGAGCTAGAAGCGAGTTCTCAACGGCTAATATAGGATATTTGAACATGTAGATTCCAATTTTTGTACATAGAAAGTGGTAACCTAACTATTTTATGAGTTCCTAACATGTGTATATATACACATTTTCACACCTTTTGGAAAAAATCTTATTTTGAGCTAAAAGGGAGTTCTCAACGGCTAATATAGGATATTTGAATATGTAGATTCCAAATTTCACACTTAGAATGCTCTAAAATGAGTATTTCCCGACGTATTCCGATATTTACATTTCATATTCCTTCGAGTCACTCCCTGGAGCTGCACTATCGGTCTGTCGACCGACATTTTTTAATCTTCTCACCTAAGTTGACCAATTCATTGAAAGATGATGAAGAATTATGAGTTATTCAATTAATGAATTATTAAAAGTCTCAAACATTAGTGCAGATTCTATGCCCAAAATCCAGCTGTCCTCGATTGTGTCTACAGAATTGGTGGAGCTGCGTTTAGTGAGTGTCTGATCATGATCTGACATTGTCTCATGAAATAGTGTCAAGGTTTGAAATGTGTAAATTCCATGCAAATGCTTGAGTCTTGCAGAGAAACATGTTAGAAAGGATAGATTGCGAAAGTGGACGAGTATTTGGAAGTTTTCACACCTCACGATCCAAGAATTCATGAGTGCCATTTAGCTAAGTGGTTGCCATGGAGTGATCAATGTCTGATTACTCGATCTATCTTACATTCCATTGACAATTTGAAAATGTTCTTTCGTTTCTTCCTTGGTTTGTTGTCAGACAGTGCCAGCTCTATCCAGTTGATATTGTACAGAGGTTTGAAGTGGATACAACGCCTATGGAACATATGCCATGTCTCCATCAATTCAATTGTGAGGCTTTAACTGGAATTCATTGGCTAGGTTTATGGGTTGGATGGAATTTACCAGAAAATTCGTTTTATTATCCGAAATGCTATTCGAGTATCAATATTATTCCATAGCTGACTATTACCTCTACTTCAAACTATTCATTCTTTACATTCCCTGTTTCTACTTCGACGGTTCCATCTCTCCGAATGCTTGGGACTGTTTTGTGAGGTCTCTACTCTTCCTCGATTATGTGCACCTCATATCCTTAAAAGCATCTCCACTCCACACCTCTCCATCTCAGCTATGGTAGTTACTAACACAGTTACATTCCTTCTCACTCACTCACTCACTCACTCACCTCTCCATTTACTTCTACCAGATCGATTCTCCTTATAGGGATGATGTGTATGATCGATTTGACTTTGTATTTGATTCTATTGGAACTCTATCACAGCTGACTGCTATTCACTTGTGTCAGTTTCCATTAGACTGTAGTTATGGAATGTCATCTAAGTTCCAACTCTTGTATATTCCACTCTAACCTCATTTCTACTCTATCTCCGATCGAGGAACTTTTCTTGTTGAGAAGTGAACTCTTTGAAACAGATCACAACTAATGTTCTCCAACACACAGCTGATTTATATTATGTTTTGTTGTTCCTTAATTAGTGTAGTATTTGTTTATCCCATCGAGTATTTATAGTTTTAAATATTAGCTATTTTGTGCTTCTAAGAATACCAAAGGTGCACTTCTGAAACTTCAACCAACTCAATAGTTACACTAACAATATCCTGGATCTGCAATAACTAATATACAATATGCAAAACCTCGTATCTCCCTGGTATGCATAATATGGATATATGTACATTGTTTAAGGATTTAGTTACAACAATATAATAAACTCAATTTAAATAGTCACTCATTGAGTAATTAATACTCAGCTTTATAGTGTTTGGACAAACTAATTCTGTTCTGAATTGTTAGACGAGTGAATAATGGCAGAGAAAACCTCTGTACCAGAACCTAACTCAGAAACGAACAAGTTAGTGTATGTGATACGAGATGATGGTAGTTACGGAGGATGGAGAACAGAGTTGGTAGTTCTATTCTGTAACTACTGCAGAGGAATGTTGAGAGATGCGTGCTTTTATGAGAAAGATGGTAAACACAAGGTAGCTTGTTCTCTTTGTATTCCGAAAGGGATAAACAAACAAATAGCTCAATTGAATCGTGAAACAGTCAACGAGAAACAAGTGAGTTTAAATTTATATAAATTTCAATATATTTTACTATTGATTGAAGATTGACATTTCTATTTAAACAAGCGCACTTCGCTTGCTTGCGCTGTGCGGTTTGCGGGCACTGCGTAGTAGCAGAGTCGTTCTATCAAAGAGACGATTGATTATTTCATAATTCACTACTGACAAAAACTTCATTCATCTATGGTGAATCATGAATTCATAACCGGAGAAGGAAAGTTAAGTCCATGATAAAAAGAATTCGAAATCTACACCCCTGAAAACCCCCCATGTCAATCGTTGGCAACTACTCTCTAGCATACTTTTCAAAGTTCGTAAAATGGTATTAAAAATTTATATAAGGTGTGAAAATTTATTGCTCTACACTATGATAAAATTAAGATATCTAACGTAAGTTGTGGCTTTGAAGTATTAATAACTATGGCAATCGATTGTAGTGTCGTACAATGAGGGAGTGAAGTCATACGCTCGTATACATTGTATAGAGAAGGTGTGAAAATTTGTTTTCCATTTTTGCAGATTCAATTCAATCAATTCAGACAAACACAAACATACAAAAATTCCTAGTTTTTAATATATAAGATACTTGTATTTAGGTTTATTGTCCATTGAAGAAGAAAGGCTGTGATTGGACAAATGAAGTGAGTGAGCTACTCCATCATCTAGAAGAGTGTGAGTTATTTCCTGTGGCGTGTCCTCTGGGATGTAGAGATGAGAAAGGAGAAGTGAGTAGAGTGGAGAGAAGGGGAGTAGAGACACACAGGACATGTTGTCCCATGAGAACTGTCAAGTGTGAATACTGTAGTATTAATGTGAAAGCATGTGACATGAATGGACATCTAGAAGTATGTGAAGAGTTCCCTATTCCATGTCCGAATAAATGCAGCGAAGAATTTCGAGTGAAAAGGAAGAACAAATCTTTTCATCTCAGTCAGGAGTGTCCTCTACAAGAAACAGAGTGTCCTTATTCTCAATACGGGTGTGAATTTAAAGTTCAGAGAGGAAACTTAGAACAACATGAGAAAGAGTACATGCACAAACATATGAAACTAACGATTCATCTAATGAAAAGCGAGGTAATAACGTTACAGAAAGAGAATTGAGAAGTAATGGATTTATGATTCAGAGTAAGGTAGTGAAATTGGAAGAGAAAAAAACAGAGTTGAGTACGAAGATCCTTAATTTAGAAAAGAAGAATGAAGAATCTCGATCATCGTTACAGGAAAGGAAAGGAGATATGGACAAGCATTTGAATCGTACAGCTAAAGAGAACGGTCATTTAAATCGATTTAAATCTTTATTCATTCCTATGATGATTATGATGACTGTGTTGATTGTTATTATTATGATGACCTCAAGCTCAAGCGAAATTGGTCATTTAAAGATATTCCAATCTTTGTTAATTCCTACGATCTCAAGCTTCGGAGCTGAAGGAAATCTTGAATGGACAATTAGTGGAGCGAAGAACAGAATTTGGTGGAATAGGAACACATTCAGTGATCCATTTGATGTAGGATTGTACAAGTTTCAAGCACAAATCTTATGGAATGAAGAGAGAAATTATGTTGGTTTATATCTTCACATTTTGAAAGGAAAAATGGATGACACACTTAAATGGCCTATCAAGTACAAATTTTCAATGGTACTTATCAACCAACTTGATGCTAGACATAATTTTGAGTTCAATGGTATAATCCCAGAGGAATATTTGAAGAATTTTGCTGAACACTTTAGTAAACCAAGCAGTGAGAGGAATGGAGGTTATCGTATTAAGTTTATCCCTCATGATGTTCTATTACAAGATAAATACTATAAAGATGACTCAATAATGCTAAACATCTCGGTGGAGCTAGTCTAAGATACAAACTAATATTTTCTTAGATAGCAACAGTTGTGTTTAGTGATTAGTCTCTATAGACTTTTTGATATCTGATTTGAATAAATAAGTCTCATTGTTTTTTTTCTGTTTCATTACTTCTTAGTGCAGCTCTTATAGGGAAATGCCCTTATGGCATATCTCCTCCGTCCATATATATATACAAGCACTAATCAATAAAAGTAATCGAAATTTTCAATGTAATCACCCTTCAACTTTATGCACTTTTACCATCGGTCTGAGAGCCTGTCTATCCCAGTGGCGAAGAATTCCGGGGAGGCCCTTTTCCCATTGGTCTAACTGGTACTTAAGACTTTTGAAATCGTCAAATCTTTTTCCACGTAGTAGCCTTTTCATTTCCCCGAACAACCAATAATCGCTAGGTGCCAGGTCAGGACTATAATGGGGGTGGGACAAACATTCGAAGCCTAACTCCTTCATTACGTTGATAGTTTTCTTGCTTACATGGCGCCTTGCATTGTCATGCTGTAGCAATACTCCTCTGCTCAAGTTTGACTCGCCTCTCAGTTTTTGTCTTCTCACCTAAGTTGACTAATTCATTGAAAGATGATGAAGAATTATGAATTATTCAAAGTCTCAAACATTAGTGCAGATTCTATGACCAAAATCCAGCTGTCCTCGGTTGTATCTACAGAATTGGTGTAGCTGCGTTTATTAGTGTCTGATCATGATCTGACATTGTCTCATGAAATAGTGTTAAGGTTTGGAAATGTGGAAATGCCATGCAAATGATTGGGTCTTGCAGAGGGACATGATAGAAAGGACAGATTAAGAAAGTGGACGAGTGTTTGGAAGTTTTCACACCTCACGATCCAAGAATTCATGAGTGCCATTTGGCTAAGTGGTTGCCATGGAGTGATCAATGTCCGATGACTCGATCTATCTTGCATTCCATTGACAATTTCAAATGGTCCTTCGTTTCCTCTGTTTTGTTGTCAGACAGTGCTATCTCTATCCTGTTGATATTGTACAGAGGTTTGAAGTGGATACAACGCCTATGGAACATATGCCATGTCTCCATCAATTCAACTATGAGGCTTTAACTGGGAATTCATTGGCTAGGTTTATGGGTTGGATGGAATTTACCAGAAAATATGTTTTATTATCCGAAATGCTATTCGAGTATCAATATTATTCCATAGCTGACTACTTTCTCTATTTCGAACTATTCTTTCCTCACATTCGTTGTTTCTACTTCGACAGTTTCATCTCTTCGATTGCTTGGGACTGTTTTGTGAGGTCTCTACCCTTCCTCGATTATGTGCATCTCACATCCTTAAAAGCATCTCCACTTCACACCTCTCCATCTCAGCTAAGGTCGTTACTAGCACAGTTACATTCCTTCTCACTCACTCACTCATCTCTCCATTTCCTTCCATCAGATCGATTCTCCTTATATGGATGATGTGTATGATCAATTTGACTTTGTGTTTGATTCTATTGGAACTCTATTACAGCTGGCTGCTATTCATTTTCCATTAGACTGCTGTTATAGATGCTAAGTTCCAATTCTTGTATATTCCTCTCTAACCTCATTTCTACTCTATCTCCGATCGGGGAACTTTTCCTGGGAACTTTTCCCGCGTTGCTATGGTAAAGCATTTTGGTCAGTTTGGGCCATTTCATGCAAACTGTAATGATTAGAGCTCCAAATTTGATCGTGTTTGATAGGCAATGGACTACTTCCTATTAGGTGATAATACAACTTGAACTTCTAAATTCAGCGAGTTTTGAGTTATGGGTTGATTTTAAGAATGTGACCAAAACACTAAATTGTCGCATAACTCTGTAGTCTGTGAATTTAGAAGTAAAATTTGTATTATTACCTAATAGGAAGTAGCCAATTGCCTATCAAATACGATCAAATTTGAAGACCTAGTTCTTACAGTTTGCAGGATATGGCTCAAACTGATCAAAATGCTTTACCATAGCAACGCGGGAATGTAACAACATTCCATTGAAAAATTCTAAATTTTTCAGATCAACTCGTACTAATCTTAGTTCTAAACAAAAATTATACCTTAATGACATTTAGAAGTAGGCTTAAAACAGCTTTAAAAATTGCCAAAATCCTCCATATAATGACCTGTTGCGCAATGATATGATGACTAATCGAAATTTTGACAACGGATATATGTACTTTGATGCCATGTTTATATATGCTGGTAATATTTTCTTAATGCCTATTCTGCATGGTTAACGATTTTAGGCTAATCGTGTATTAATCCATTCGGCTATTACTTCATCCCTAGTCCATGATTTTCAGTCTACTGTGAGGCATTATTAGAGTAGGCTATGATATTAGCTATTTTGTACTCAACTAACTCATTACAGTCCACCCTCGCTAATCCGAGCACTTCATTCCTACAATCCGAACAGTCGAAATATAATCTTATCTACTTAATGCTTTGAATCAACGTTTGTAATAGTATATCTTTCAATAAGTTTGAGAATCCTAGTTAAAAAGCAATCGTAACTAAATAGCACCCTTAATATTCTAACAATGCAAATTTATTATGTAGTAATAATCCCCATTGAATTAGTGTTAATTCATTAATCGGAACAAATTCACTAATCCGAACTTTTTTTGGTTTATTGGTACAGAACTGTTCGGATTAGCGAGGGTGCACTGTAGTTACAACTAATAATATCCTGGATCTGCAATAACTACTTGTAATATACCAGATGCAAAACCTCGTAACTCCCTGGTATAGATAACATGGATATAAGTTGTTTAAGGATTTTGTTACAACAATTTAATAAACTCAATTTAAATAGTCACTCATTGAGTAATTAATACTCAGTTTTGTAGTGTTTAGACAAACTAATTCTGTTCTGAATTGTTAGACGAGTGAATAATGGCGGAGAAAACCTCTGTACCAGAACCTAACTCAGAAATAAACAAGTTAGTGTATGTGATACGAGATGATGGTAGTTACGGAGGATGGAGAACAGAGTTGTTAGTGGAAGAAATCTCAGGTAAAATAGAAGGGAAGTTTCTACTCTGTAACTACTGCAGAGGAATGTTGAGAGATGCGTGTTTGTTTGAAAAAGATGAGAAACAAGAACTCAGATGTTCCGATTGTATACCAACAGATGTAAACAAGCAACGAGTTCAATTGAATCGCGAAACAGTCAATGATAAACAAGTGAGTTTAAATTTAAGCTAAGATTTTATTTTAGTTCCCTTGACCCTTCCAGGTCAGGTAACTGTAGATATAGAACTTGATCAACATAAATATTTAGGTTTATTGTCCATTGAAGAAGAAAGGCTGTGATTGGACAAATGAGCTGAGTGAGCTACTCCATCATCTAGAAGAGTGTGAGTTATTTCCTGTGGCGTGTCCTCTGGGATGTAGAGATGAGAAAGGAGAAGTGAGTAGAGTGGAGAGAAGGGAAGTAGAGACACACAGGACATGTTGTCCCATGAGAAATTTCAAGTGTGAATACTGTAGTGATAGTGCGAAAGCATGTGACATGAATGGACATCTAGAAGTATGTGAAGAGTTCCCTATTCCATGTCCGAATAAATGCAGTGAGGAATTTCGAGTGAAAGGGAAGGAGAAATCTATTCATCTCCGTCAGGAGTGTCCTCTACAAGAAACAGAGTGTCCTTATTCTCAATACGGGTGTGAAGTTAAATTTCAGAGAAGAAACTTAGAACAACATGAGAAAGAAGATATGCACAAACATATGAAACTAACAATTAATATGATTAGTGATGTACAAATATTAGTTGAGAGTATGCAGAATAAAATAGTTAAATTAGAAGAGGAGAATGAAGTGTTTAGAAAATTGATACCAAGAGGTAGCTTGGAATGGAAAATTGGTGGAATTAGAAATAAGATATCAGAAAATAAAAACTCATACAGTGACCCGTTCTATGTAGGATTGTACAAGTTTCAAGGACGTGTTGAATGGCTTTGTGGTGATAATTGTGTTGGTTTATTTCTTTGTATTATGAAAGGAAAATGGGATGATGCTCTCAAATGGCCTGTCCAGTACAAATTCTCTATGATACTTATCAACCAACTTGATAATAAAAATAATTATGAAATAAATTATGAAATGACGGAAGAAGATTTACGTAGGCTTCCTGAGTGCTTTGTTAAACCAAGTGCTGAGAAGAATAGAAGTTTCGGTTATACAGAATTTGTGTCACATGCTGATCTATTACTAGAGGAATACTCCAAAGGCGACTCAATAATGCTAAAAATTTCTGTGGAGCTAATTTTAGATCCATAATAATAATAATAATAATACAAACAAACGAAAACAGAATAATCTGTACCGTGACCTACGTTATAATTATAACGTAGGTCACGTCTGTACTTTGTTTTCTTATCTGATACTTTCTTATTTTGTAGTTTCGATACTAGTTTATTAGAGTAGGCTGAACCATTCTAGTATGAATCTACAGAACTATTTAGGTTATTAGGTTCTTCCTTCTGAATTCCAATTATTTTCTGTTTTGACACTTTCGATTTGATGTATTTTCTGACAAGTCAAACAGCTGACAACAATTCTATACTTCCCTGCATCTCATATATTATTTATTTCGATACTACGAGTTAATGTATATAGAGTAAACCCGGAATAGCGGCCATTCCGCTACTTATAGGCATTAATATTAATTTATTTCAGAATTACGACCATTGTTTTCGAATGAAGTCCTATTTTTAACCGCGAAATTGCGGTCGATTTTTAAAACAGTTGGATGTAAGCTCACATCTTATTGATCAGAAACAATTTCTTGATAATTTAATACAACGGGGTGTGTATACCAATACATTACTATGCATATAAGTATACAAGTTAGTGTATGTGATACGAGATGATGGTAGTTACGGAGGATGGAGAACAGAGTTGTTAGTGGAAGAGTATCTGGAAGGGTGGAATCGAGGTTTATACTCTGTAACTACTGCGGTGGAATGTCGAGGGATGCGTATTTAACTGAGAAAGATGGTAAACAAGAACTCAGATGCTCTGACTGCATTCCAACAGTTGTAAACAAACAAACAGTTCAATTAAATCGTGAAACAGTCAATGATAAGCAAGTGAGTTTAAATGTAAAATTATGACAAGTTGCACATCCTCAGTCGACCTTTGTACTCTCGAATAATCTTACTGACTCAAAAATTAACTTTTCGAACAAAATTTTCGAAGTACTAAGTATGATCCAGAATATGATGTATTTATGATATGGTGGAAATAGTTTGCACAAAAACCGGTATAGTTCACATGAAAACCACCATTAATCCTAATGATGAAAAGTCGAACTATTTCCTAAATCTGCAATTCGAATTATTTCCTTTTTCGAAAAGGCGAACCATTTCCGCATTACCGTTTAATTCATGTCAAACAAACAAAATATATGTAAACTAGTTTCGAATATATGATGTTCAGAATCTATACGGCATGATACGGTGTGCACCCCTAAAACTCCATAGTCACTTGTTGAAACCGAGTCTCTAGCATACTGTCGAATTTGTTTACTAAGCGCGCTTCGCTTGCTTGCGCTGCGCGGCTGGCGGACACTTTGTGTCCGCTGGAGGCTCCCTTCGGTCGCCTGGGGTCACATTGGTTAATTATAAGGGAGATAGCATTTCTAAATATGTCCATCTTAGTGCTTTAGAATCGATATCACTCGAAAAATCACCAAATTTGTCAATTTTAAAAATTTTGATGCGTAGTGATGACGTCATAACAAAGCGATGAGTCATCATTTTTTGATGATAGTTGTATCATATGTGAGGTATGCTAGTATACAGATTCTATTAAAATTTCAGCCTTCTATCTCCTATAATGGCTGAGTTATGCTCGAATAACTGTGTTGCTTTTTTTACTTTTAAAATGTGACAATGACGTCATAATTCCATGATGAATCGACATTTTGCTCTGAGCTCAGAACTTACTGGAGCCATAGCCAAAAAACTCCCACGTGCCAAAAATAAGCTTTCTGCGCCTGGCAGTTTCTTCAATCAATTCGTTACATATATATATATATATATATATATATATATATATATACAAGCGCGCTTCGCTTGCTTGCGCTGCGTGCATGTAGGTGTCAAATGACAGCAAAAAAATGAAAAACAATTTTTCGCACCTTTTCTATACAAAATAAATGACTACACGATTACAATAGAAATCATTGTACCAGTACGACACTACAATAAATAGATCGTCATTGTTATTAATACTTCAAAGCCACAACTTATGTTTGATATCTTAAATATATTATAGTATATGGCTATAAAAAAGATTATCTGCATATTTTCACACCTTTATATACATATTTTCACACCATTTGATGAATTTTGAAAATAATGCTAGAGACTAGCTTCCAACGGGTGACATGGGGTTTTCAGGGATGTAGATTTCGAATATCATATTTTCGAGTAAATTTGATCATCAATTTGTTTACTTTTATTTACAATATATACATAAAGTAAACAAATTACAAAAATGGGCTAGAATCTAGCTTCCAATGGTTGACATGGGGTTTGTAGTGCTGTAGATTTTGAATATTATATTTTCAGATCCATATGAGAAATTATTCGTCGACATTTGTTTACAATATTTATTTGAAGGAAAAAATATCCAAAATATGTTTGATTGAGTGACTCCAGGCGCCCGCAGGGCGACTCTGCGGACACACAGTGTCCGCCAGCCGCGCAGCGCAAGCAAGCGAAGCGTGCTTGTATACATATACACTGAGCGGACAAAAGTATTTCAACACTTGATTCTTTCCCATACAAATAATACTAAATCGGATTTTTTAATGAAGGGCAATACGTTCAAATTCAAAAGGATACTAAAAATCTGATTTCAGATAATAATAATAATAATAATAATATACATTTATATAGCGCAGATTCCATATTAATATGTTCAAGTGCGCTGTACAATTCAATAAAAGTAGGTGTGTGTTATGTATGTACGTATGTATGTGTATGTATGCTTGTAAGGTATGTATGTATATGCATTGAAATTAATTTAATAAGTATTTATTTAAGTGGATGTGTCGTGCGCGATACGGAAAAGATGAGTTTTCAAGAGTTTTTTGAAGAGAAGAAGTGAGGGGGCATTCCGAATGCTCGGAGGCAGAAGATTCCACTCAACAGGCGCAGCTAAAGTGAATGCACGATCACCCATAGTTTTGGAAGATTTGATAGTAGGATGCTCAAGGAGGATGGCGTTGGATGATCGTAGAGTACGATTGGATGACTTAACCTGTATGAGCTGGATGATATAGTCCGGAGCAAGAGAATGGATGGCTTTGTAAGTTATGAGGAGGATTTTGAAGAGGATACGATGTTTAACAGGCAGCCAGTGGAGGTTAATAAGGAGAGGAGATGACGAAAAGGTACGAAAGACATTGTAGATAAGCCTGGCTGCACTGTTCTGGACTCGCTGGAGTCGAGCTAAGAGGGATGAGGGGCAACCATACAAGAGACTGTTACAATAATCAAGACGAGATGTGATAAGAGAATTAACAAGAGTTTCACAGACTTCCCTAGAGAGATATTTTCTAATACGCCGGATGTTATAGATGTAGTAGAAGCAGGAGGAGGCAACTTTGCTGACCTGAGTAGACATTGAGAGGGTATTGTCGAGCCAAGTTCCAAGATTCCGTACTTCTTTGGAAGAAGAGATTCTCGACTCACCAACAGAGATGCTATCAGTTTGAACCTTAGATAGTTGTTGACGAGTCCCTATTATAAGGAACTCAGTCTTGGTGTCATTGATAAGCAACTTGTTGGTGAGGAGCCAGGAACGGATCGCGGAGATGCAATATTGGATGGCGGAGAAAGCAGATTCTTCAGAAGAGATGGAACCGGGTTTAAAAGAAAGATAGACCTGAGTATCGTCGGCATAGCAGTGCATGTCGGGGAGGTGGGACCTAATGAGGTCGAATAGAGGACTAGTATAGAGGCTAAAGAGAAGCGGACCGAGACAAGAACCCTGAGGAACTCCGTGTTGGACCGGGATATTGGAGGAACTAGAACCCTTAATCGAGACGAATTGAGTCCTACCAGAGAGGTAAGATTCAAACCAAGACAGAGAAGAGCCGCAGATGCCGAAATGAGACTGGAGACGGTTGAGTAAGATGGTTTGGTCGACGGTGTCGAAGGCTGAACTAAGATCAAGAAGAACCAGAAGAGATACGTGTTGGCGATTCATGCTGAGGAGGATGTCGTTTGTGACCTTCAGGAGCGCAGTCTCCGTACTGTGGTGTTTACGATAGGCAGACTGCGTCCCGGGGAAGAGATGATGTAATGTAAGATGATTCACGACCTGGATGGAAGCGGCCCTCTCAGTGATCTTAGAAATGAAAGAAAGATTGCTAAGTGGACGATAGTTAGAGAAGATGGGATCAAGATTTGGTCTTTTAAGTTTGGGTAAGATGATGGCGCGCTTCCAGGGAGAAGGAAAATGACCAGTGGAGAGGGAACTATTTACGATTTTCGTAAGGATGGGCGCTAGGATGGGTAGAGATGATTTGACCAAGGATGCTGGGATATGATCGAGGATGCAAGATTTATTAGGAGCAGAGGAAACAAGGGAAACAATTTCTTCCTCAGATAATTCTTTGAATTGGTGGAAAGTATGTTGGAATTCGATGTTTGAATTATCTGAGGGGGTAACGGAAGACGACGATGCACTTGAATCAATGGTGGAACGGATGTTATCTACCTTAAGAACAAATAAGTTGGCGAGTTCCTGAGAAAGAGCAAAAGATATGGCCAATGACGTACATCAAGGGCTGTTTCTTTCATTTATCCCAGTCAGTTTATAGGAAGGTACAGGAATTAGGTTTGCAGAGCCAGTATTTGAGCGACCCTGAATTTTCCGTCTGGATTCGGATGTTGCCAGCATCGGCTTATCTACCTCCGCAGTTTGTGCTATCAACCTTCGAAACGCTGAAGATGCAATTTCCAGTTGAAGCGCTACCTCTGCATTCTTATTTTGAGAATACCTATGTTGGGAGAAGAGGTGAATTTGGCAATAATATTCAGCCTTCATTCCCAATACAAATGTAGAATAATTTCACTTAGTTGCATATGAAATTCCGACAACTACCAATGCAGTGGAAGCATGGCATCGTGCTTTCGGAGTTACGGTGGCTTGTCATCATCCTACATTCTGGAAGTTCTGTGACTCATTAATAATCGAATATTCAAGCGTTGAACTGAGGCAGGCACAGTATTATACCGGAAAGCCACCGAAAAAATCCAAAAAATCCCTTGAAAACGAATCTACACTAGTACACCTTGTAATAAATTACTTCACAAGGCCTGTTATAACCTACCTTAGAAGTATTGCCTTCAAATTTTCAATGTAAAATGAAGTTTTAGGTGTGAGATCAAAAGTAGTGATAACAAAAGGTTATTTAGCACTCTAGCTTTTGCAATCTGTAATATTGTATTTACTGTAATTGCAATATATTATCTCTCCACCTTAATGAAAATGCATATACTGCCATCAATTGTGATGCGAACATGGCGAGGGGTAAATATTGAGAAATAGGGAGGATACATCTTTTCGCAATTTGGAGTGGAAAATAGATTGCATAAAATCACATTTCACGTCTCCAAACTTTTTGCAAACGAATAAGGTCTCGTAAACTTAGAGGACTTTATCAAGTAAGCAAAACAGATATACCTATTATTCTGGCATTGACAGCGAGGCTATGAGGAACGTAACGAGCAATAATAATGGGTCTGAGGGGCTTGCTCCCAGAAATCTTTTACATTTTAGATGCTCAAATTCAATCTACAGCTATTCTAACGAGAAACAACTTTAAAATTAAGTACGGTCGGACCGATTTTTTCTTACTATTTCTTTTCAGATCAAAATAGTAAGAATAAACCGCGAGTAATAAAAAAACGATGGAATATACTAGTAAACTAGGAATTTCTGGCAACATCAAAAGTAGGAAAAAGGGATTTGAAGGATAACCTGGTGTAAGGAAAAACGGTTTCGACTGTATGTTGCAGTGCAAACGCGAGATTGGTGTACACGCATGTACACCAACTAGCTGGTGTACTCGCGTTTACACTGGTGTAAACGCGAGATTATCAAACTTAATGGAAACACGGGTTTACACCAGTGTACACGCGTGTACACCAATCTCGCGTTTGCACTGCAACATAAAATGCGTATTTGGATATCGTGCAGACGAACTATTTATAGAAACAATTATGGATTTGAGTGTTTAATTAAGATATCTAAATCCTTAGAATTTAGTTTAAGGACTACTCAGTCGCTACTTTTCTTGTAGTCGATTTCTCGTTACGAGTAATTTATACTACAAAAATACCACTCAATATTTATTAAATAATTAGCTTAGAGGGACTCCTTTACTTTGACTTACACACACAAACAAATCTCAAATTCCTGGTGTATATCTTAAGACTAGAATTGTAAAAGGATAAGTTACAAGAGTCCAATGAATATACGTATACTATTACAGTAGTATAGTCACTCTTACAGTAATTAATATTCAGTTTTATAGTGTTTAGACAAACTAATCCTGTTCTGAATTGTTAGACGAGTGAATAATGGCAGAGAAAACCTCTGTATCAGAACCTAACTCAGAAATAAACAAGTTAGTGTATGTGACACGAGATGATGGTAGTTACGGAGGATGGAAAACAGAGTTGTTAGTGGAAAAGATCTCGAGTAAAATAGAAGAGAAGTTTCTACTCTGTAACTACTGCAGAGGAATGTTGAGAGATGCGTGTTTTTATGAGAAAGATGGTAAACACAAAGTAGCTTGTTCTCTCTGCATTCCGAAGGATGTAAACAAACAAATAGCTCAATTGAATAGTGAAACAGTCAACGAGAAACAAGTGAGTTTACATCTTAATTGATCAGAATTGTAGCTTAATTTTATCTAACTCTTCTGCATAAATATTTAGGTTTATTGTCCTTTGAAGAAGGAGGGCTGTGATTGGACAAATGAGCTGAGTGAGCTACTCCATCATCTAGAAGAGTGTAAGTTATTTCTTGTGGCGTGTCCTCTGAAGTGTGAATACTGTAGTGTTAGTGTGAAAGCGTGTAACATGAATAGACATCTTGAAGTCTGTGAAGAGTTCCCTATTCCATGTCCGAATAAATGCAGTGAAGAAAATCGAGTGAAAAGGAAGGACAAATCTATTCATCTCAGTCAGGAGTGTCCTCTACAAGAAACAGAGTGTCCTTATTCTCAATACGGGTGTGAAGTTAAAGTTCAGAGAAGAAACTTAGAACAACATGAGAAAGAAGATATTCACAAACATCTGAAATTCACAATGAATAAAGTGGTAAAACTGGAAAAAGAAAATGAACTGATGAGAGATTTGGTATCTAGAGGTATTCTGGTACAGACAATTAGTGGAGTGAAGAGTAAAATTTTACAAAAAGAAGAAACATACACTGATCCATTCTATGTGGGATTGTACAAGTTTCAAGGACTTGTTCACTGGAATAAAGACAATAGTTATGTTGGTTTATATATTCACATTATGAAGGGAGAATGGGATGAAACTCTCAAATGGCCTATCAGGTACAAATTGCTTCAAGCAATATTCAACCGACTTGATGCTAGCATTAGTTATGTACGTAATATTGAAATTACAGAGGAAGATTCGCAGAAGTTTCCTGGGTGCTTTATTAAGCCAATCACAGAGAGAAATGGTAGTTTCGGCTTAGTTAAATTCATTTCACATGCTGATCTATTGCAGGAGAAATATTCGAAAGATGATGAAGTTGTTCTCATAATTAAGGTGGAACTTTTATAACTACATAATATCTAGACACAGGTGGACATTTTCTATAACTCTTTACTTCTTTCTATTACTTCTTTTATTTGTTTATTTTTATTCTTTTGTTAACTTTAGATACATATTTTAACTCAGTGCTGTAATCAGGTTCGGGTTTCAGTACATTTTCGCAGCCTAAGCAAGCGCAGCACTTGTTTACATTAATTTTATAGAACTGTTTTGAAAAGAAGTACATATGTGATAATTATTTTCTTAATTTTCATAAATATTAAACCGTATCTTCACCAACCCTATCTTAATTACACTTCTCCGCACTCCAAACTAGTATATTCCTACTAGGTGAGCAAATCTATCTATTAAAAGCCTGTTGAGATAAATTATGTGCCATTGTGATATTATTGGCAGTTTCTTCACATTTCTTATAATATAAGATGAGTCCTTAATAATCTCATCAAATATAATTATCTCTATTCCCTGTGTATAATATGTAGAGTATAAAAACACTGTGTCCGTCGGAGGTACCCTTCAGGCGCCTAGGCTCATATTGATTAATTAAAAGCGAGATAACATCTCTAAATGCGTCTGTCCTATTGTTATAATCGATATCGCATGAAAAATGACCAAATTTGTCCATTTTTAATATTTTGATGCATAATGATGAGTCATAATTTTTTGATGATAGTTGTATCACATGTGAATAATATGAATATACACTCTATTAAAATTTGAGACTTCTATCACTTAAAATGGCTGAGTTATGGTCGAAAAACTGAAATTTCTAATTATAAAAATGTGGCAATGACGTCATAATTCCATAATGAGTCGACTTTTTCGTCTGAGCTCAGAACTTAGTGGAGCCATAACCAAAAGACTCCCACATGCCATAAATCAACTTTCTGTTTCTGGCAGTTTATTCAATCAATTCGTTATATATATATACAAGCGCGCTTCGCTTGCTTGCACTGCGCGGCTGGCGGACACTCCCCTTCGGTCGCCTGGGGTCACATTGGTTTATTATAAGGTAGATAGCATCTCTAATAATGTCTGTCCTACTGTGATAATCGATATCGCACGAAAAATCACCAAAATTATCAATTTTTAAAATTTTGATGAGTAATGATGGCGTCATAACAAAGTGATGAGTTGTCATTTTTGATGATAGTTGCAGCATATGTTAGCATACAGATTCTATTAAAATTTCAGCCTTCTATCTCCTATAATGGCTGAGTTATGCTCGAATAACTCTGTTGCTTAACTTTTTAAAATGTGACAATGACGTCATAATTCTATGATGAGTTGACATTTTGCTCTGAGGTCAGAACTTACTGGAGCCATAGCCAAAAGACTCCCGCATGCCAAAAAACTTTCTGTACCTTGCAATTTCTTCAATCAATTCGTTACAGATATATTGTTATATATATATATTATACGTATACACACACATACAAAAACATTAATCGAGTTTTAATAGTAAGGGATATATACGTATATACGTATATAAACACATAAACATTAATCGAGCTTTAATAATAAGGATCTTGAAGAGAATATGACAGATTTGTTCCAAGCCGTTAGCGACGGAATTCCATTCCATTCCATTCCTTCCTTCAAGATTGATAAGAGAAGAATCCTGATTTGGTCCGTCAAGGACTCGACACAATACGACCCGACCTGACAGACACAACCTCAGAGATTGATTGGCTGTCAGATCTTCCACACAAATCCGCTCTAGCATGTCACATCTGTGTTGAGACTTCTCAGATCTGGAATAGACTCAGAATAATGAGATTTGATTGACTCCAAAATCTCAGGACTTAAATCCGAGCTAAAAATTAAAAAAAGAGTATTCACTCCGCATTAGTACTTCGTTTCTCAGACTGTTTTTTGCCTACTTGGTTTTTTGCCTACAGAGCCAGCGGATTAGTTTATGATCAGTCAAGAATATGACCTTGCGTGCTGCCATCTTTGATATTCGGGAAACATCTGACAGCAAAATTTCCTTCACTATACTTTCAAACTGTAAGCTTAGACTGATCGTTTGGTTCACTCGATCTTCTTCCTTTGAATCATATATGAAAGGCGACGATGTCCATGCACTATTTTACAGGGCTGCTATTATAGCGATAAACAGGTTTCTCTAATTCAATAGTGTACACCAATATTTAAAATAAAGTAACAGTAAGTGTAAGAAAATAATATTATATATATATACACTATATGCATATTAGTTCTCATTGGCGGGTAATCTGTACCCAAAAATGTTGGTGCCCCACTGGAAATGATTTGTGCCCCCAGTGGCGGCGTCCTGGCGCCGCCTCTGGCAAGGATAGAGTTTCTTTCAAAAGTTTCACAATTCTGACCACTCCAAAATACGGTATTTTCCTTGGCCGTAATTCAGGAATTCCACTGCACTTCTTGTTAAGATTGACGATGGTTAGCTTAACCGAATCCAGCCTAGCTTTAATTAACTCAATAGTGTTACATTCAATAAGACTCTGCATCTGACAACAACTAATATGCCTGATGCAAAGACTTGTGACTCCTTGGTACACATAATATAACTGTAAATTGTTTAAGGGTTTATGTTACAACAATATAATATACTTTATTTAAATAGTCACTCATTGAGTAATTAATACTCAGTTTTTGTAGTGTTTAGATAAACTAATCCTGTTCTGAATTGTTAGACGAGTGAATCATGGCAGAGAAAACCTCTGTACCAGAACCTAACTCAGAAATAAACAAGTTAGTGTATGTGATACAAGATTATGGTAGTTACGGAGGATGGAGAACAGAGTTGTTAGTGGAAAAGATCTCGAGTAAAATAGAAGAGAAGTTTCTACTCTGTAACTACTGCAGAGGAATGTTGAGAGATGCGTGTTTTTATGAGAAAGATGGTAAACACAAAGTTGCTTGCTCTCTCTGCATTCCGAAGGATGTGAGCAAACAAATAGCTCAATTGAATCGTGAAACTGTCAACGAGAAACAAGTGAGTTTACATCTTAATTGATCAGAATTGTAGCTTAATTTTATTTAACTCTTCTGCATAAATATTTAGGTTTATTGTCCATTCAAATATTGAAGAAGGAGGGCTGTGATTGGACAAATGAGCTGAGTGAGCTACTCCATCATCTAAAAGAGTAAGTTATTTATTGTGCCGTGTCCTCTGAAGTGTGAATACTGTAGTGCTATTAGTGTGAAAGCATGTGACATGGATGGACATCTAGAAGTATGTGAAGAGTTCCCTATTCCATGTCCGAATAAATGCAGTGAAGAAAATCGAGTGAAAAGGAAGGACAAATCTATTCATCTCAGTCAGGAGTGTCCTCTACAAGAAACAGAGTGTCCTTATTCTCAATACGGATGTGAAGTTAAAGTTCAGAGAAGAAACTTAGAACAACATGAGAAAGAAAATATTCACAAACATCTGAAATTCACAATGAATAAAATGGTAAAGCTGGAAAAAGAAAATGAACTGATGAGAAATTTGCTATCTAGAGGTACTCTGGTACAGACAATTAGTGGAGTGAAGAGTAAAATTTTACAAAAAGAAGAAACATACACTGATCCATTCTATGTGGGATTGTACAAGTTTCAAGGACTTGTTCACTGGAATAAAGACAATAGTTATGTTGGTTTATATATTCACATTATGAAGGGAGAATGGGATGAAACTCTCAAATGGCCTATCAGGTACAAATTGCTTCAAGCAATATTCAACCGACTTGATGCTAGCATTAGTTATGTACGTGATATTGAAATTACAGAGAAAGATTCGCAGAAGTTTCCTGGGTGCTTTATTAAGCCAATCACAGAGAGAAATGATGGTTTCGGCTCAGTTAAATTCATTTCACATGCTGATCTATTGCAGGAGAAATATTCGAAAGATGATGAAGTTGTTCTCATAATTAAGGTGGAACTTTTATAACTACATAATATCTAGACACAGATGCAAATTATTTTATGACTCTACTTGTTTTATTTCCTTATTTTTATTCATTTGTTAACTTTAAATACATATAGCTCAGAGTTGGAATCAGATTCGGGTTTCAGTACATTTGCGCAACCTATGCAAAATAGTAGCACTTGTATACATTAATTTTATAATAGTGTTGTGTAAAAGAAGAACATATGTGATTATTATTTTCTTAACTTTTCATAAATACAAGCGCGCTTCGCTTGCTTGTGCTGCATTGCTGGCGAACACTGTGTCCGTCGGAGGCGCCCTTCAGGCGCCTGGGCTCATATTAATTAATTTAAAGCGAGATAATATCTCTATGTCTGTCTTACTACTAAAATCGATATCGCTCGAAAAATCATCCAATTTGTTAACTTGTCAATTTTTGATGCTAATGATGACGTCATAACAGTGATTTGCCATCATCTTTTGATGATAGTTGTATCATTCTATTAAAATTTCAGCCTTCTACCTAAAATGGCTGAGTTATAGTAAAAAGACTGAAATTTCTAATTATTAAAAAAAGGTGATAATGACTCATAATTCTATGATGAGTCGACATTTTAGTCTGCAGAGGTCAGAATTTGATGGCACAATAGCCAAAAAGACAATTTCAATAGTAAAGATATATATACATATATATATATCTGTAAGGAATTGATTGAAGAAACTACCAGGCACAGAAAACTGATTTTGGCTAAGGCTCCACTAAGTTCTGAGCTCAGATGAAAATTCCGACTCAACATGGAATTATCACTCACCTTTTTATAATTATAAATTTGTTTTTCGACCATAATTTAGCCATTAAAAGTGATAGAATATTCATCACTCTGTAATGACGTCATCATTGCGCATCAAAATTCAAAAAATAGCCGTTAGCTACGGAATTTCATTCCATTCCTCTCTTCAAGTTTGGGAAGAGAAGAATCCTGATTTGGTCCATCAAGGACTGAACACAATAAGACCCGACCTGACAGAAACAACCTCAGAGATTGATTGGCTGTCAGGACGGAGATGGACTTCTGATCATCGATGAGTTGACGAGTTCACCAAAGCAGTTCCTTCCATCTCACTCTCTTCTACCTCCTCACTCAGAGAATTCTCCCCGATCCACCGTCCTAACGTCCAGCCGCCTTGTGCATATATTTTCATCTCTTCTTCCGTCTGATTGAGCATATACCGTCTCTATCAGGTTCTAGCATACTCCTATCAAACTCTAAATCTCTGTTTCGTCCTTCAACTCTCTGATAGCTGAAACTGAAACAGTTTTAACTATTCGGCTTTCACGAAGAATTGAAACAGCTCTCCTCTCTCAGCTCAATGCCTCTCTATCCTCAGATCTGATTCGGAGACCACACTCACACTCATCGACTTCTACACCGAACTCGTCGCATTCCTCGTCCGTCGCCAGTTGTCACGGATTGATTTGAAAAAAATGTCAGAGAGAAAATTCTCTTTCAACTCCATCCAGCTGTCCTCAATTGTATCTACAGAATTGGTGGAGCTGCGTTTATTGACATTGTCTCATGAAATAGTGTTAAGGTTTGAAATGTGGGAATGCCATGCAAATGCTTGGGTCTTGCAGAAGAACATGTTAGAAAGGACAGATTGGGAAAGTGAATGAGTGTTTGGAAGTTTTCACACCTCACGATCCAAGAATTCGTAAGTGCCATTTGGCTGTGTGTTGCCATGGAGTGATCAATGTGTAATTACTCGATATTTCTTGCATTCCATTGACAATTTAAAAATAATATTTCGTTTCATCTGTGGTTTGTTGTCAGACAATGCTAACTCGATCCTGTTGATATGTACAGAGGCTTGGAGGTTTGTGGGTTGGATAGAATTTACTAGAAAATACGTTTTATTATCCGAAATGCTATTCGAGTGTCAATCTTATTCCATAACTGACTATTTTCTCTATTTCGAACTATTCATTCCTCACATTCGTTGCTTCTACTTCGACGGTTTCATCTTTCCGAATGATTGGCATTGTTTTGTGAGGTCTCTACCCTTCCTCGATTATGTGCACCTCATATCCTTAAAAGCATCTCCACTCGACACCTATCCATCTCAGCTAAGGTTGTTACTAACACAGTTACATTCCTTTTCACATTCTCACCTCTCCATTTACTTCCACCAGATCGACTATGACTTTCTCGCAACTTACAAAGAAGTGTTTGAAGATTGCGAACTGCAATTTGATACCAAAATTAGTTTCACCTTTAAGCTGTGCAACTTCTCAATCCTACATAGAAAGGGACACAGAAAGGAACGAAGAAGAATCCTTGTCTCTTTGTCAGCATTCCACGAGTTTAATCTTGTATCGAACTAGCTTATCGAAGCAGGGGTTTGGAATGTTAGCTTCCTGCATACATCTTTACATTCTCTTCATCGATTCTCCTTTTAAGGATGATCTGTATGGTTAATTTGAAATTGTGTTTGATTATATTCGAACTCTGTCACAGCTGACATCTATTTACTCGTCTCAGTTTCCGTTAGACTGTGGTTATGGAGAGTATGATAAGCTACTGCCTCATATGTGCTATCTCGAGGAGATAACTCGACCTCACATCAGAAGTGTGCCTGATTATTTACTGTCTATAGTAGAACCATTCTGTTCACTGCTAAAACATCTCAATTCTCGAACCAGCCTCAAATACTTGTGCATGGACTGTACTCTAAAGTCTGCTGATCTTGAAGGTATGAACCAATTAATGCCGCTAGTTCAAATAATATCTCACTGAATTCTTTGATATTATTTCGTCTAGTGGACATTCTTTGTAGATTGGACTCTTCCTCACTACTATCCAATCCTGTGCTATTTTAGTCAAGTTGAAATCACCCTGATACTAAGTTAGGATCTGATGACGTCACTTTTTTTCTTGGTTTAGGTCTGGGTGAATTCATTTCTCGTGCTGATCTATTAGATAGTATTCTAAGAACGATTAAATCACTCTCAAAATTTCATTGGAGCTAATCCTAAATATATAACAATGCATGTAAGTTGTGAGAATATGTCCTTACATTATTTTTAGTGCAGCTCCTATAGGGAGATGCTCCTATAGGGAGATATGGCATGGACGGAGTATCTCGTCCGTCCGTATGTATGTATGTATGTATGTCCGTACGCGCGCTACTGCGAAATCTAACAGTCCGATTTTTACCAAATTTCGCATGTAGGATCTGTTTATGCTGTAGATGTGCACCGTCAACATTTTTTCGCAAAATCTCATCACTTCCGGTTTTTATAAGTACAGTAGACTCCGCTTAATAGGGCCACTGTTTAATCGGGTCAGCCGCTTAATCGGGACACTTTTGGCAGGACCGGAATAGCTCTCACACATAGAAGTTAATACAAAAAAATTTCGGTTAATAGGGTCCTCCGCTTAATCGGGGCAAAATGTTCTCTGACCGATGTGGCCCTATTAAGCGGAGTCGACTGTATATATTCATATTTTAATACCTCCACTGCAAAGCTTTATTTAAAGATATAAATAAGATCTTAACGACTAATGTAGGGTATTTCACCATGTAGGATCTGATTTTCGCGCTTTGAAAGTAATAACATGAATAATTTATGAGTTATTAACATATTGATATATACATATTTTCACACCTTTTAAAAAAAGTTTTATTTTGAACTTAAAGCGAGTTCTCAACGGCTAATATAGGATATTTTAATATGTAAATTCCGATTTTCACACTTTGAAAGTGGTAATCTAAATATTTTATCAGTTTCTAACATATGTACGAATACATATTTTCACACCTTTTGAAAAAAATCTTATTTTGAGCTAAAACCGAGTTCTCAACAGCTAATATAGGATATTTTAATATGTAGATTCCGATTTTCGCACTTTGAAAGAAATAATGTGAATATTTTATGAGCTAATAAATATTGATATATAAAGTACATATTCTCACACCTTTTAAAAAAAGTTTTATTTTGAACTTAAAGCGAGTTCTCAACGGCTAATATAGGATATTTTAATATGTAGATTCCGATTTTCACACTTTGAAAGTGGTAATCTAAATATTTTATCAGTTTCTAACATATGTACGAATACATATTTTCACACCTTTTGAAAAAAATCTTATTTTAAGCTAAAAGCGAGCTCTCAACGGATATTATATGGTACAAGCGCGCTTCGCTTGCTTGCGCTGCACGGCTTGCAGACACTGCGTGTCTGCAGATTTACCCAGTGGGCGCTTGCGGATATTAGAGAAACAATACGTCGTATTCTTGTTTTATACTAAGTACGCTGGATTGTCATTTATCTACGGTTACATTAATTAAATCAGAACTGTAGCAGAAATTTTGTTTCGTGATAAATATAATGTACTTAGTATTAAGTCAACTATCCTGAATTTAAGCTCAATTTGAATACACAAAGTTCACATTGCTAAAGATTATCATACTTAAATAATCAATTCCAGTCCATGTCGTTAAAAGTTATTTTATGATCGAATTGATTGATCGTAGCATACTATAACACACTTTAATTGTTGAATTATATCAAATTATAGACTCAAAATAGCAGTATTCAATCATTTATATGAAATAGAATCAAAATAAAATCGTGTGAATGGCATTATAAAAGGCTGATAATTGATTGGTTCACATAAACCAATGAATTTCAATCACAAATAGTTATTTTGATTGTATGCATAAGTCACTACGATTTTATTCCAATGTATTTGCATTATAAAATAATCGAATTTGATTGGTCAGCACATTTTGTCACCTATCTCGGCGAGGTGTGAACATTTCGCTTAGATCTTCGAAATTAATCCTAGATTCACCATTTGACACGCACATGCCAATTTTCGTATCTCTACGACTTACCAATTCTTCAATCAATTCGGACAAACAAACAAACAAAAAAAAATCCTGGAGTTTTAATATATAAGATTTTAATATGTATATTCCAAATTTCACACTTAAAATGTCCTAAAATGAGTATTTCCCGACGTATTCCGATATTCACATTTCATGTTCCATCGAGTCACTTCCTGGAGCTGCACTATCGGTCTGTCGACCGACATTTTTTATCATTACATTCGTATTTCATTATTCCAATCATTTGTATTGCATACTTAACCTGTCTAGTACGAATGTGTTACAAACCCTTATTTCATTATCAATTTATTTCTGCTTCAAAATTCAATTTCTATCTAATTCTAAAGTATTATCGATTTGCATGCTTCTCTTCAGTCCTCGCATTCTCTTTTGTGCAGCTCCTATTGGGAGCTACACTATGACATGTACGGCCTTTGTATGTATATATATTTGCATACATGCCAACTATCCCGTTTTTGTTACTCTCTAATTAATACTTTTCTATTGCATCCCACAACTCAACACTGCGTCCCGCTTTCTCATGTCTCAGTTGGCATGTACATATGTCCACCTGTACGCACGCTCAGACGAAATCTATAATTCCTAGCCCAATTGATGAAACCATATTTTTCTTACTTTTTGATATATAATGCGTATTTTGATATCGTGCAGACGAACTATTTATAGAAACAATTATGGATTTGAGTGTTTAATTAAGATATCTAAATCCTTAGAATTTAGTTGAGAATTTAAGGACTACTCAGTCGCTTCTTTTCTTGTAGTCGATTTCTCGTTACCAGGAATTTATACTACAAAATACAAGTCAATATTTAATAAATAATTAGCTTAGAGGGACTCCTTTACTTTGACTTACACACACAAACAAATCTCAAATTCCTGGTGTATATCTTAAGACTAGAATTGTAAAAGGATAAGTTACAAGAGTCCAATGAATATACGTATACTATTACAGTAGTATAGTCACTCTTACAGTAATTAATATTCAGTTTTGTAGTGTTTAGACAAACTAATCCTGTTCTGAATTGTTAGACGAGTGAATAATGGCAGAGAAAACCTCTGTATCAGAACCTAACTCAGAAATAAACAAGTTAGTGTATGTGACACGAGATGATGGTAGTTACGGAGGATGGAAAACAGAGTTGTTAGTGGAAAAGATCTCGAGTAAAACAGAAGAGAAGTTTCTACTCTGTTACTACTGTGGAGGAATGTTGAGAGATGCGTGCTTTTATGAGAAAGATGGTAAACACAAAGTAGCTTGTTCTCTCTGTATTCCGAAGGATGTGAACAAACAAATAGCTCAATTGAATCGTGAAACAATCAACGAGAAACAAGTGAGTTTACAGCTTATTTGATCAGAATTGTAGCTTATTTTTATTTAACTCTTCTGTATAAATATTTAGGTTCATTGTCCATTGAAGAAGGAGGGCTGTGATTGGACAAATGAGCTGAGTGAGCTACTCCATCATCTAGAAGAGTGTAAGTTATTTCTTGTGGCGTGTCCTCTGAAATGTGAATACTGTAGTGTTAGTGTGAAAGCATGTGACATGAATGGACATCTAGAAGTATGTGAAGAGTTCCCTATTCCATGTCCGAATAAATGCAGTGAAGAAAATCGAGTGAAAAGGAAGGACAAATCTATTCATCTCAGTCAGGAGTGTCCTCTACAAGAAACAGAGTGTCCTTATTCTCAATACGGGTGTGAAGTTAAAGTTCAGAGAAGAAACTTAGAACAACATGAGAAAGAAGATATTCACAAACATCTGAAATTCACAATGAATAAAGTGGTAAAACTGGAAAAAGACAATAAAATGGTAAGAGATTTGGTATCTACAGGTATTCTGGTACGGAAAATTAGCGGAGTGAAGAGTAAAATTTTACAAAAAGAAGAAACATACACTGATCCATTCTATGTAGGATTGTACAAGTTTCAAGGATGTGTTCACTGGAATAAAGAGCATAATTATGTTGGTTTATATCTTCACATTATGAAGGGAGAATGGGATGAAGCTCTTAAATGGCCTATCAAGTACAAATTTCGTCAAGCAATAGTCAGCCAACTTGATGCTAGCAATAGTTATATATGCAATGTTGAAATTCCAGAGAAAATTTTGGAGGAGGTTCCTGGGTGCTTTATTAAGCCGAACACAGAGAGAAATGGTGGCATCGGCTCAGATAAATTCATTTCGCATGGTGATCTATTGCAGGAGAAGTATTCGAAAGATGATGAAATTGTTTTCATAATTAGGGTGGAACTTTTATGATTGCATAATATCTAGACACAGATAGAAATTTTTTTATAACTCTTTTCTTCTTTCTATTATTTCTTTTATTTGTTTATTTTTATTTTTTTGTTAATACATATAGCTCAGAGCTGGAATCAGGTTTGGATTTCAGTACATTTGCGCAACCTAAGCAAAATAGTAGCACTTGCTTGTATACATTAATTTTATAATAGTGTTTATAAAAGAAGTACATATGTGATTATTATTTTCTTAACTTTTCATAAATACAAGCGCGCTTCGCTTGGTTGTGCTGCGTTGCTGGCAGACACTGTGTCCATCGGAGGCTCCCTTCAGGCGCCTGGGCTCAGATTGATTAATTATAAGCGAGATAATATCTCTAAATATGTCTGCATAGTAGCTAGCGCTTAGGATTCTAGAATCTTCTATTATTTGTTTATCTAATGTTGCCTAGATACCTTATTACTTTTGTTTAGTTTAATCGAGTCAACCGCTTAATCGGGCCACTTTGGCAGGACTGGAATAACTCTCACACATAGAAACTAATACAAAATATTTTCGGTTAATAGGGTTCTCCGCTTAATCGGGCCAAAATGCCCTCTGACCGATGTGACCCTATTAAGCGGAGTCGACTATATATATATAATAGAAATTCTAAGCGTCGTTTATTCATTAAAGTCGATGGATTATTTGAATATTCCTTGGCAATCTTTTATTGAGCACAAATGGATTGAAATTGAACAGTTCGAACACATAGCACTTTCACATTGCCTCGATGTAGTCACAGCGTCTTCTAATCGGATTTTGTCTGAACTTTTGGAGAGACCACTCCACTCGAAGTTTTGATTGCACTGACTTTTCCCCCTCGCAATACTAAATTTCTTTTCGAACAACTTTCTTCTACCCTGGATGGTGCATTTATTTCCCTTGGCAATCCCTGTCTGAGAAACTGAGAATGACTGAAATACCTCTCAAAGTCGCTATTTTGAAATGGGGAGATAACCAAGAAGAAGGGGGGCTTATTGCTTGGACAGGTGGAAGCAATGTTAATTTGATCTCCGATGTTTTCAGTATACTTTCAGATCTTCACATATATTGCCATGGTCGACTGCAACAAAACGAGCAGTTAAATCGAGATGCTCACGAAAACGCGTTAGAATTGCAGCAAGTTTTACAAGAAATGCTGGTTCACACTCCTAGCTCTGAAAATATGTTCAGATTTACCTGAAATTCCATCAATTCAACAGAGTGAAAATAGTCCTCATTCACTTGTAGCTCCCGAAATGAGGATGATTAAATCTTCAAAAGGAAGAGATAAATTAGCTTTCGATGGCTTTATCTACACCTTTCAACGTGAAAGTAATGACAAGAAGCAATGGCGCTGCGAAGTGAAGAGTTGCAAGGCTCGTCTGCATACAGCTGGCTTTGATGTTTTCGGAGGGGTCTACCCATTTCGTGATGGGCACTTGCTCCCTTGTATCTAGATTTGAAGGATAAGCCGTAAGGAAAAACGGTTTCGACTGTATATTACTTTTCGCGCACGAAGTCGTCATTAGTACAAAAGTACGAATATCTCAAGAACATTTTTTATATAACCTTACATTCAGAAAATTAATACTTGCTGCAATAAGGTTGGAATAATTCATGATCTTTTAAATACTCACATTTATTTCACCACCCCTGCTCGACTAGGATATCGGGGGTGAATACATATGTTCCTATATGAAGTATGGGAGCAAATGTAGACAACCACGAAATATCCTACAATACAGTTGAAGATACATTCAAAATTGCTCAATAAATTATTCCAATTTTGTTTCGCCGAGGGTGAATTCTTACTTACAAGTTCCTACTTGGATCATATTTTTTCAGTTCAAATGTATCAGTTTATCATGCCGGTGGATGTGAATAGTAAGTATAGCATAGCCTTTCAATCTATTGAGTAGGTTATGTAGTATACAGGTATGACGCTTTACATGCTGTGGAGTAAAATAATCGATCAGCAGGCAACTATCACTTCATCCTGCAAACAATTGTTCATCTGCTAGTTGGGAATTTAGTTACGTAAATCACAAAAGAACTGAATATAATAGGCGGTAGAATGTCCACATATTTTTTTTATTAGAATGAATAACTACATGTCACTGCACCCACAGTGATGACTACCTTCACATTCGATAATCTGCCGTTCCGTAATATAACTTAATGAAGCACATAAATTATTAAATATTTCTTTGATAATATTCCAAAGAGAGGGGTGATTATTCGAGGGTCGATTAATATTCGGATATATACGGTATGCTCACCGTCACATGAAGGATAGGTACGGTTCCATCATAAAATCGGCGGGGGGCCTTTTTAAGACGGGGTAGAACTGGACGATCAATCTGAAGATTTTCTGCTGAAGCAGTGATCTTCTGCCAGAATAGATCAAAACTGGCATCATTGCGGGAGGACCTCAAGGTGGAAACGGTCATGGCTGTTATAACTTGACCTTCTGCTGCCGACATATCTGCTTTCTGCAACATTCTGCTGAGGTTATCGGTGTGGTGTAAGATCAGCAGACCAAGAGAAACGCCAAAGAAGTAGTCAAATTTAATCATCTGAGCAGCAACACCTTGTATCCTCGCCTTCAATTCCGTATCCTTGACACGCTCCAAAGACTCAGCCCAAAGCTCCAAAAGCACATTTAAATTGTCGAGAATGCTCTTCAAGGCCTCAGCTCGGACTGTCCACCTGGTCGGACATAAAACTCGTATTCCAGGAGACTCAGAATCACTAGTGTTACGCCCTAATCTGTAGCTACCAATCAAGCCGATGTAGATAAATCAATAGCACAATTAAGAACGGTAGAATTATCAAGTTTAGACAATTAACAATAAGTGAATACGTTGGTAAAATCTACTAGCCTACAGCTTGAATATATAAGTCTACGAATCCTAATCGACGTGGGAGGTAAACTAATACTAAACTAAGCTAAGATTATAAATAAC
Source organism: Aphrocallistes beatrix (assembly GCA_963281255.1). Taxonomy (NCBI): domain Eukaryota; kingdom Metazoa; phylum Porifera; class Hexactinellida; order Sceptrulophora; family Aphrocallistidae; genus Aphrocallistes; species Aphrocallistes beatrix. The sequence continues at coordinate 4,575,199 of OY725492.1, read as the reverse complement.
CTATTACACTAGCCAACTCTTCCTTCAGTCGCTTAAATATTGCATTACGAGCAGGTGATCTCTTGATCAATTTCGTGATTTCACGTGTGGTATCTAATGCATCTTGCATTATTTTGCACCGCTTAAGCTCCTGTCGATGCCACTTCATATATCCGACGAACTCCTCCCGAATTTCGAACCCTTCACTAACCCATCTAAGACAAACTACAACCTGCTCTACGTTAGACACGTCTGTTGTTTCATCAACCATGACCGTGAAAAATGATGAACTCTGGAGATTTGCAGCAATTTCTCGTAGAATACGCAAAGCCATTACTTTCACCATATCGTCCTGAATGTCATGGGACGTATACTTGTCTGTCTTTTGATGAACCCAGTCGACAAGCTTGCGGTTGTCTTCAGAACGGAGATAAATCAGTTGCATGAAATTGGAATCAGACTCCTCAACGTCACCACGAAAGTTAAGTCCTTGTCTTGAAAGAAAGCGAGCATTTGATAACAAATTGAAGAGACACTTGCGACGCTCCAACCACTCCTTTGCGAGTTGCGAAGACAGCATTTCACCGATAGCACTTGTTGTAGCGGGAATGGTAACCGTCTTTAGCACGGAATCTTTGTGACACAGACTACATTCATGCTTTCAAAATTTTGCTATAGCATCCTTCCAATTAGAAAAGCCAGTCGATATAACAGTCGATTCCAAGCAATGAGCAGATTGCAGGAGATTATTTTGGTAAGCAATGACACACGTAAAACAGAAGGCAAGGTCTAGGTTTTCTTCGTAGTGCAGCCATGACCACCTGTCGAACCACTTCCGTTGAAACGAACGTTTCATCACTAAGGTATTTCCAAACTCACGTTTGGGAAAGCGAAAAGAGGAAGGTTGGTGCGGCTTGTCACCGATCGCCGGTGTTTGTAGTCGGCTATTGCCATCAAATGAAGCCATCGCGCTAACTCAAATATATAACTGATATTTCATCTTTTTCTTTTCATTTTATACAATTAGATCTGTTATTTATTTGTCAATTTAGTATTGTATTGTTTCCTATTGCCCAAGTTTTGGAAATATTGATCAATAGAAAACAATACTAATTTGACAAATAAATAACAATCTAAATCTGGAAGAATTAATTGTGATTTCATTCTTCCAGATTTAGATTGACAATGTTCGTTATTTTGAGGTGGTCGCTAAGAGGGGTTCCGCTGTACGTCCTGTACCAAAGATTCACACAAAAAGTGGGGCGGCCCGGGCCGCCCCACTTCCGCCGGCCCTGATTTGCATACATGCCAACTGTCCCGTTTTTGTTATCTCTAATTAATACTTTTCTATTACATCCCACAACTCAACACTGCGTCCCGCTTTCTCATGTCTCAGTTGGCATGTACATATGTCCACCTGTACGCACGCTCAAACGAAATCTACAATTCCTAGCCCAATTGATGAAACCATATTTTTCTTACTTTTTGATATATAATGCGTATTTTGATATCGTGCAGACGAACTATTTATAGAAACAATTATGGATTTGAGTGTTTAATTAAGATATCTAAATCCTTAGAATTTAGTTGAGAATTTAAGGACTACTCAGTCGCTTCTTTTCTTGTAGTCGATTTCTCGTTACCAGGAATTTATACTACAAAATACAAGTCAAAATTTAATAAACACTTAGCTTAGAGGGACTCCTTTACTTCTTTACTTGCACACAAACAAAACTCAAATCCCTGGTATACATCTTATGACTAGAATTTTGAAAGGATAAGTTACAAGAGTCTAATGGATATATGATATTACATTATAATAGTCATTCATTGAGTAATTATTAGTCAGCTTTGTAGTGTTTAGACAAACTAATCCTGTTCTGAATTGTTAGACGAGTGAATAATGGCTGAGAAAATCTCTGTACCAGAACCTAACTCAGAAATAAATAAGTTAGTGTATGTGATACGAGATGATGGTAGTTACGGAGGATGGAGAACAGAGTTGTTAGTGGAAAAGATCTCGAGTAAAACAGGAGAGAAGTTTCTACTCTGTAACTACTGTGGAGGAATGTTGAGAGATGCGTGTTTTTATGAGAAAGATGGTAAACACAAAGTAGCTTGTTCTCTCTGCATTCCGAAGGATGTAAACAAACAAATAGCTCAATTGAATCGTGAAACAGTCAACGAGAAACAAGTAAGTTTACATCTTAATTGATCAGAATTGTAGCTTAATTTTATCTAACTCTTCTGCATAAATATTTAGGTTTATTGTCCTTTGAAGAAGGAGGGCTGTGATTGGACAAATGAGCTGAGTGAGCTACTCCATCATCTAGAAGAGTGTAAGTTATTTCTTGTGGCGTGTCCTCTGAAGTGTGAATACTGTAGTGTTAGTGTGAAAGCGTGTAACATGAATAGACATCTTGAAGTCTGTGAAGAGTTCCCTATTCCATGTCCGAATAAATGCAGTGAAGAAATTCGAGTGAAAAGGAAGGACAAATCTATTCATCTCAGTCAGGAGTGTCCTCTACAAGAAACAGAGTGTCCTTATTCTCAATACGGGTGTGAAGTTAAAGTTCAGAGAAGAAACTTAGAACAACATGAGAAAGAAGATGTGCACAAACATCTGAAATTCACAATGAATAAAGTGGTAAAACTGGAAAAGGAGAATGATGTGATGAGAAATTTGGTATCTAGAGGTACTCTGGTACAGATAATTAATGGAGTGAAGAGTAAAATTTTACAAAAAGAAGAAACATATACTGATCCATTCTATGTAGGATTGTATAAGTTTCAGGGACTTGTTCACTGGAATAAGGACAATAATTATGTTGGTTTATATCTTCACATTATGAAGGGAGAATGGGATGAAGCTCTCAAATGGCCTATCAGGTACACATTTATTCAAGGAATATTCAACCAACTTGATGCTAGCCATAGTTATTTTCGCAATATGGTAATTACAGAGGAATATTCGCAGAAGTTTCCTGGGTGCTTTATTAAGCCAAGCACAGAGAGAAGTAATAGCTTCGGCTCAGTTAATTTCATTTCACATGCTGATCTATTGCAGGAGAAGTATTCGAAAGATGATAACATTGCTCTCATAATTAAGGTGGAACTTTTCTAAACTACATAGTATTTGGACACAAATTGGATTTATTTCATTATTTTATAACTCTATTGCTTCTTTTTGTTTGTTTTATATTGTTCATTGTTAACTTTAGATACATATTTTAACTCAGATTTGGGATCAGATTCGGGTTTCATTACATTTTCTAAGCCTAAGCAAGCGTAGCACTTGTTTACATCAATTTTCTAATAGTGTTTAGAGAATAAGTATGTGATAATTATTTTCTTAATTTTCACAAATATTAAAGCCGTATTTTCCAGCACTAATTACACTTCTCCGCACACCGAACTAGTATATTCCTACTAGGTGAGCAAATCTATCTATTAATAGCCTGTTGAGATAAATTATGTGCCATTGTGATATTATTGGCAACTTCTTACCATTTCTTATAATATAAGATGAGTCCTTAATAATCTCATCAAATATAATTATCTCTGTTCCCTGTGTATACTATGTAGATTATAAAACAAGCGCACTTCGTTTGCTTGGGCTGCGCGGTTGGCGGACACTTTGGGAAGGCGCCCTGCTGGTGCCTGTGGTCACTATTGGTTAATTATAAGGGAGATAACATCTCTAAATACGTCTGTCCTACTGTTATAATCGATATCGCATGAAAAATGACCAAATTTGTCCATTTTTAATATTTTGATGCGTAATCATGACGTCATAACAGAGTGTTGAGTCATCATTTTTTGAAGCTAGTTGCATCATAAGTGAGGGATATTAATATACACATTCTATTAAAATTTCAGCCTTCTATCACTGCTGAGTTATGGTCGAAAAACTGAAATTTATAATTATAAAAAGGTGACAATGACGTCATAATTCCATGATGAGTTGAGATTATCGTCTGGGCTCAGAACTTAGTAGAACCATAGCCAAATGACTCCCACATACCAAAAATCAACTTTCTATGCATGGTACTGTCTTCAATCAATTTGTTACAGACATATATATTATACAGTATATATTAATTGAGTTTTAATAGTAAGAATAGAGTTTCTTTGAAAAGTTTCACAATTCTGACAACTCCCAAGTTACGGTCATTTCCTCGGTCCCGAGGCTGGCCGTAATTCAGTGATTCCACTGCACTTCTTGTTAAGATTGACGATGGTTTGCTTAACCGAATCCAGCCTAGCTTCAATCAACTCAATAGTGTTACATTCAATAAGACTCTGCATCAGACAACATTTAATATGCCTGATGCAAAACTCGCAACTCCTTGGTACACATAATATGACTGTAAATTGTTTAAGGGTTTACATACAAGAATATAATAAACTCAATTTAAATAGTCACTCATTGAGTAATTAATCTCAGTTTTGTAGTGTTTAGACAAACTAATTCTGTTCTGAATTGTTAGACGAGTGAATAATGGCAGAGAAAACCTCTGTACCAGAACCTAACTCAGAAATAAACAAGTTAGTGTATGTGATACGAGATGATGGTAGTTACGGAGGATGGAGAACATAGTTGTTAGTGGAAGAAATCTCAGGTAAAATAGAAGGGAAGTTTCTACTCTGTAACTACTGCAGAGGAATGTTGAGAGATGCTTGCTTGACTGAGAAAGATGGTAGACCTGGAGTTGCTTGTTCTCTTTGCATTTCAAAAGATACAAACAAACAAATAGCTCAATTGAATCGTGAAACAGTCAACGAGAAACAAGTGAGTTTAAATTTATATAAATTGCTTGTATTTTATTTGACACTGCTACATAAATATTTAGGTTTATTGTCCATTGAAATCTAAGGGGTGTGATTGGACAAATGAGCTGAGTGAGCTACTCCATCATCTAGAAGAGTGTGAGTTATTTCCTGTGGCGTGTCCTCTGGGATGTAGAGATGAGAAAGGAGAAGTGAGTAGAGTGGAGAGAAGGGGAGTAGAGACACACAGGACATGTTGTCCCATGAGAACTGTCAAGTGTGAATACTGTAGTGATAGTGTGAAAGCCTGTGACATGAATGGACATCTAGAAGTATGTGAAGAGTTCCCTATTCCATGTCCGAATAAATGCAGTGAAGAATTTCGAGTGAAAAGGAAGAACAAATCTATTCATCTCAGTCAGGAGTGTCCTCTACAAGAAACAGAGTGTCCTTATTCTCAATACGGGTGTGAAGTTAAAGTTCAGAGAAGAAACTTAGATCAACATGAGAAATAAGATATGCACAAACATCTGAGACTGACAATTAAAGAAATTAACCATTTAAGGAGGGTGCAATCTTTGTTAATTCCTAAAGGAAATCTTGAATGGACAATTAGCACAAAATAAGAACACATCAGTGATCCGTTCTATGTAGGATTTTTCAAGTTTCAAGGTTGTGTTGAATGGAATGCTAGAGAAAGTTTTATGGGTTTATTTCTTCACATTATGAAAGGAGAATAGGATAACACTCTCAAATGGCCTATTCAGTACAAATACTCGATGGTGCTTATTAACCAACTTGATTCTAAACATAATTCTGAAATCAATGATGAAATGACAGAAGAATATTTACTTAGGCTTCCTGAGTGCTTTGTTAAACCAAGTGCTGGGAAGAATAGAGGTTTCGGTTATCCAGAATTTATGTCACATGCTGATCTATTCCTAGAGGAATACTCCAAAGGCGATGCAATTACTCTCAAAATAACCGTGGAACTAATTCCAGATCCATAATAATAACGATATAAACAAACGAAAACAGAATAATCTGTACTTTATTCTCTAATCTGATACTTTCTTATTTTGTAGTTTCGATACTAATTTGTTTTAGATTGAACTAGCCTTGCATGAATCTACTGAACTATTTAGGTTGTTAGGTTCTTCCTTCTGATCTTCAATTATTTTCTGTTTTAACATTTTCGATTTGATATATTTTCTGACAAGTCAAACAGCTGACAACAATTCTACACGTTCCTGCATCTCATATATTATTAATTCCGATACTACGAGTTAATGCATATACAGTGAACCCCGAATAGCGGCCATTCCGCTACCTATGGACATTAATGTTAATTTATTTCAGAATTACAACCATTGTTTTCGAATGAAGTCCTATTTTTAGCCCGAAATTGCGGTCGATTTTTAAAACAGTTGGATGCAAACTCACATCTTATTAATCATAAACAATTTCTTGATAATTTAATACAACGAAGTGTGTGTACAAATACATTACTATGCATATAGGTATTGTACCTCGGATGGCATTACATTCTGGAATACAATCAGGGTCGCTTATTGTGAACCACCAGGGGACCAAAATATTTGTTCATAATAGAGATACTTCATATTAAGCGAACTTGATCCAATACAATTCCTATCTAAAATGAAATTGGGACCAGGAGGTTAGTCCATTATAAACCAATGTTCATATTAAGCGACCCTGACTGTAGTTAGCTTAATATTAAGCAAATTCCATTTATCATGGCCTAATTTTTCTTTTCCAGTTCTGAATTCATGATTAACCGTAGATAAATGACATTTTTTAGTAGAAAATTCCAGGCAATCAACCGTTTCTTTCACATCCCTGGCAAATGCAAGGAGACTCTACGGACACAGCGCTAGTACTAATTAATGAAATAGAGTTTCTTTCAAAAGTTTCACAATTCTGGACACTCCCAAATTCGGTATTTTCCTCGGTCCCGAGGCTGGCCGTAATTCAGGGATTCCACTGCACTTCTTGCTAAGATAGACGATGGTTAGTCGAATCCAGCCTAGCTTCGACTAACTCAATAGTGTTACATTTAATAAAACCCTGGATCTGACAACAACTAATATGCCTGATGCAAAAACTCACAACTCCTTGGTATAGATAATATGACTGTAAATTGTTTAGGGGTTTATGTTACAAGAATATAATATACTCAAATTAAATAGTCACTCATTGAGTAATTAATACTCAGTTTTGTAGTGTTTAGACAAACTAATCCTGTTCTGAATTGTTAGACGAGTGAATAATGGCAGAGAAAACCTCTGTACCAGAACCTAACTCAGAAATAAACAAGTTAGTGTATGTGATACGAGATGATGGTAGTTACGGAGGATGGAGAACAGAGTTGTTAGTGGAAGAAATAACAGAAAAAGAAAGGAAGTTTCTACTTTGTAACTACTGCAGAGGAATGTTGAGAGATGCGTGTTTGACTGAAAAAGATGGTAAACAAGAACTCAGATGTTCTGTTTGTATACCAAAACATGTATACAAACACAAAGTTCAATTGAATCGTGAAACAGTCAGCGAGAAACAAGTGAGTTTAGAATTTATATAAATTACATTGTATTTCAATTGACACTGTCACTTAAATATTTAGGTTTATTGTCCATTGGAGAAGAAAGGCTGTGATTGGACGAATGAGCTGAGTGAGCTACTCCATCATCTAGAAGAGTGTGAGTTATTTCCTGTGGCGTGTCCTCTGGGATGTAGAGATGAGAAAGGAGAAGTGAGTAGAGTGGAGAGAAGGAGAGTAGAGACACACAGGACATGTTGTCCCATGAGAACTGTCAAGTGTGAATACTGTAGTAATAGTGTGAAACCATGTGACATGAATGGACATCTTGAAGTATGTGAAAATTTCCCTATTCCATGTCCGAATAAATGCAGTGAAGAATTTCGAATGAAAAGGAAGGACAAATCTAATCATCTCAGTCAGGAGTGTCCTCTACAAGAAACAGAGTGTCCTTATTCTCAATACGGGTGTGAAGTTAAAGTTCAGAGAAGAAACTTAGATCAGCATGCGAAAGAAGATATTCACAAACATATGAAACTAACAGTTCATCTAATGCAAAGTGAAGTAATAACGTTGCAAAAAGAGAATGAAGAATTGAGAAGTAATGAATTTAGGATTCAGAGTAGGGTATTGAAATTGGAAGAGAAAAACGAAGAGTTAATTACGAAGATCCTTAATTTAACAAAAAATAATGAGGAATTTCGATCATTGCTACCGGAAAGGAAAGAAGATATGGACAAACATTTGAGTCTTAGAGCTAAAGAGAGCGATCATTTAAAGCGATTTAGATCTTTATTCATCCCTATGACGATTATGATGATTGTGTTGATTGTGATTATTATGATGACCTCAAGCTTGAAACCTAAAGGAAATCTTGAATGGACAATTAGTGGATTGCATTACAAAATTCGGTGGAATGAGGACACATTCAGTGATCCATTCTATGTAGGATTATACAAGTTTCAAGCACAAATCTTATGGAGGGAAGAATACAATTATGGTGTTCTATATCTATACATTTTGAAAGGAAAAATGGATGACACACTTAAATGGCCTATCAAGTACAAATTTTCAATGGTACTTATCAACCAACTTGATGCTAGACATAATTACGAGTTCAATGATGTAATCCCAGAGGAAGATTTGAAGAATTTTCCTGAACACTTTAGTAAACCAAACAGTGAGAGGAATGGAGGTTATCGTATTAACCTTCTTTCCCAAGCTGATCTATTTCATGAGAAATACTATAAAGATGACTCAATAATGCTAAAAATCTCGGTGGAACTAGTCTAAGATACAAACTAATGTTTTCTTAGATAATAACAGTTGTGTTTAGTGATTAGTCTCTATAGACTCTGTTTTTGATATCTGATTTGAATAAATAAGTCTCATTGTTTTTTCTTTTTCATTACTTCTTAGTGCAGCTCTTATAGGGAGATGCCCTTATGGCATATCTCCTCAGTCCATACATATATACAAGTACTAATCAATAAAAGTAATCGAAATTTTCAATGTATTCACCCTTCAACTTTATGCACTTTTGCCATCGGTCTGGGGGCCTGTCTATCCCAGTGGCGAAGAATTCCCGGGAGGCCCTTTTCCCATTGGTCTAACTGGTACTTGAAACTTTTGAAATCGTCAAACCTTTTCCACGTAGTGGCCTTTTCATTTCCCCGAACAGCCAATAATCGCTAGGTGCCAGGTCAGGACTATAAGGGGGTGGGACAAACATTCGAAGCCTAACTCCTTCATTACGTTGATAGTTTTCTTGCTTACATGGGGCCTTGCATTGTCTGCTGTAGCAATACTCCTCTGCTAAGTTTGCCTCGCCTCTCAGTTTTATCTTCTCACCTAGGTTGACTAATTCATTGAAAGATGATGAAGAATTATGAATTATTCAAAGTCTCAAACATTAGTGCAGATTCTATGCCCAAAATCCAGCTGTCCTCGGTTGTATCTACAGAATTGGTGTAGCTGCGTTTATTAGTGTCTGATCATGATCTGACATTGTCTCATGAAATAGTGTTAAGATTGGAAATGTGGAAATGCCATGTGAATGCTTGGGTCTTGCTGAGGAACATGTTAGAAAGGACAGATTGGGGAAGTTGACGAGTGTTTTGAAGTTTTCACACCTCACGATCCAAGAATTCGTGAGTGCCATTTGGCTAAGTGTGTTGCCATGGAGTGATCAATGTCTAATTACTCGATCTATCTTCCATTCCATTGACAATTTCAAAATGGTCTTTCGTTTCCTTCTGTGGTTTGTTGTCAGACAATGCCAGCTCTATCCTGTTGATATTGTACAGAGGTTTGACGTGGATACAACGCCTATGGAACATATGCCATGTCTCCACCAATTCAACTGTGAGGCTTTAACTGGGAATACATTGGCTAGGTTTATGGGTTGGATGGAATTTACCAGAAAATACGTTTTATTATCTGAAGTGCTATTCGAGTATCAATATTATTCCATAGCTGACTACTTTCTCTATTTCGAACTATTCTTTCTTCACATTCGTTGTTTTTACTTCGACAGTTTCATCTCTCCGATTGCTTGGGACTGTTTTGTGAGGTCTCTACCCTTCCTCGATTATGTGCATCTCACATCCTTAAAAGCATCTCCACTTCACACCTCTCCATCTCAGCTAAGGTTGTTACTAACACAGTTACATTCCTTCCCACTCACTCACTCACCTCTCCATTTCCTTCCACCAGATCGATTCTCCTTATATGGATGATGTGTATGATCAATTTGACTTTGTTTGATTCTATTGGAACTCTATTACAGCTGGCTGCTATTCATTTTCCATTAGACTGCTGTTATAGATGCTAAGTTCCAATTCTTGTATATTCCTCTCTAACCTCATTTCTACTCTATCTCCGATCGGGAAACTTTTCTTGTTGAGAACTGAACTCTTTGAAACAGATCACAACTAATGTTCTCCAACACACAGCTGGTTTATATTATGTTTTGTTGTTCCTTAATTATTGTATTTGTTTATTCCCCATCGAGTATTTATAGTTTTAAATATTAGCTATTTTGTACTCAACTAACTCATTACAGTCCACCCTCGCTAATCCGAGCACTTCATTCCTACAATCCGAACAGTCGAAATATAATCTTATCTACTTAATGCTTTGAATCAACGTTTGTAATAGTATATCTTTCAATAAGTTTGAGAATCCTAGTTAAAAAGCAATCGTAGCTAAATAGCACCCTTAATATTCTAACAATGCAAATTTATTATGTTGTAATAATACTCCATTGAATTAATGTTAATTCATTAATCGGAACAAATTCACTAATCCGAACTTTTTTTGGTTTATTGGTACAGAACTGTTCGGATTAGCGAGGGTGCACTATAGTTACAACTAATAATATCCTGGATCTGCAATAACTACTTGTAATATACCAGATGCAAAACCTCGTAACTCCCTGGTATAGATAACATGGATATAAGTTGTTCAAGGATTTTGTTACAAGAATATAATAAACTCAATTAAAATAGTTACTCATTGAGTAATTAATACTCAGTTTTGTAGTGTTTATACAAACTAATCCTGTTCTGAATTGTTAGACGAGTGAATGATGGCAGAGAAAACCTCTGTACCAGAACCTAACTCAGAAATAAACAAGTTAGTGTTTGTGATACGAGATGATGGTAGTTACGGAGGATGGAGAACAGAGTTGTTAGTGGAAGAAATCTCAGGTAAAATAGAAGGGAAGTTTCTACTCTGTAACTACTGCAGAGGAATGTTGAGAGATCCGTGTTTGTTTGAAAAAGATGAGAAACAAGAACTCAGATGTTCCGATTGTATACCAACAGATGTAAACAAGCAACGAGTTCAATTGAATCGCGAAACAGTCAATGATAAACAAGTGAGTTTAAATCTAAGTTAATATTTAATTTTAGTTCCTTTGACCCTTCCAGGTCAGGTAGCTGTAAATATAGAACTTGATCAACATAAATATTTAGGTTTATTGTCCATTGAAGAAGAAAGGCTGTGATTGGACAAATGAGCTGAGTGGGATACTCCATCATCTAGAAGAGTGTGAGTTATTTCCTGTGGCGTGTCCTCTGGGATGTAGAGATGAGAAAGGAGAAGTGAGTAGAGTGGAGAGAAGGGAAGTAGAGATACACAAGACATGTTGTCCCATGAGATCTGTCAAGTGTGAATACTGTAGTGTTAGTGTGAAAGCATGTGACATGAATGGACATCTAGAAGTATGTAAAGAGTTCTCTATTCCATGTCCGAATAAATGCAGTGAAGAATTTCGAGTGAAAAGGAAGAACAAATCTATTCATCTCAGTCAGGAGTGTCCTCTACAAGAAACAGAGTGTCCTTATTCTCAATACGGGTGTGAAGTTAAAGTTAAGAGAAGAAACTTGGAACAACATGAGAAAGAGGATATTCACAAACATATGAAATTCACAATTGATAATATGCAAAGTGAGGTAATAACGTTACAGAAATGTAATAACGAATACCAGAATAAGGTTGTGAAACTGGAAGAGAAAAATGAAAAGTTGAGAACGAAAATCGTTCATTTAGAAAATAAGAATGAAGAGTTTCGATCATCGTTACGGGAGGAGAAAGAAGATATACACAAACATCTGAAATTCACAATGAATAAAGTGGTAAACCTGGAAAAGGAAAATGAAATGATGAGAAATTTGGTATCTACAGGTAGTCTGAAATGGACAATAAGTGGAGTGAGGAGTAAAATTTCCCAAAAAAGAGGCACATACAGTGATCCATTCTATGTGGGATTGTACAAGTTTCAGGGATGTGTTCAATGGAATGAAGAGGGAAATCATGTTGGTTTATATCTTCACATTATGAAAGGAGAATGGGATGATGCACTCAAATGGCCTATCAGGTACAAATCTCCTCAATTAATAATCAACCAACTTGATGCTAACGATAACTATGTACGCAATGATGAAATCACAGAGGAAGATTTAGAGAATTTTACTGAGTCCTTGATTAAACCAAGTACTGAGATGAATAGAGGTTTAGGTCGATATAATTTCATTTCACATGCTGATCTATTACGGGAGAAATATTCGAAGGATGATAAAGTTACTCTCAAAATTTCAGTGGAACTTTTCTAATTTAATAATATTTAGACACATATAGATACTACGTGTATTTCAATATTTTATACCTCGATTACTTCTATCAGCTCTATTTTATTCATTTCTTAACTTTTAAAATCTGTAGAGCAATCTATTACGAATCCAAAAACAAACATTTGTTGTTAATTGGGCTCTATTTTGATTTATTATTCAATGACTTTCTATTTCTGAGTATACCTTTTGTTTGTCTGTATTTTTTCTCAAATGAGTTTTATTATTGAGGGTGATGTAGATGCTGATACAAAATATTTTAACGTTAACCTGTTCAATAACGTAGCACTTTAATATATTAAGTTCTAATAGTGTCTAGAAATGAAATATGTGATAATTAGTTTGATAACTTTATTTAAAATATATCTTGGAATCGGACGAGGAGGGACTTCTTTTTATGATCTATCAACCTGCCGCTTTGTGTGTATATTTCCATCTCTTCTTCCGTCCGATTGTGCATAGACCGTCTCTATCAGGTTCTAGCATACTCCTATCAAACTCTAAATCTCTGTTTCGTTCTTCAACTCTCTGAGAGTGTGAAACTGAAACAGTTTGAAGAACTATTCTACTTCCACGAAGAGTTGGAACAGCACTCTCTCTCTCTCTTCAATGTCTCTCTATTCTCAGATCTGATTCGGAGACCGCACTCACACTCACCGACTTCTACACCGAACTCGTCGCATTCCTCGTCCGTTGTCAGTTGTCACGGATGGATTTGAAGAAATGTCAGAGAGAAAGTTCCCTTCCAACTCCATCCAGCTGTCCTCGATTGTATCTACAGAATTGGTGGAGCTGCGTTTATTGAGTGGTTGCCAAAGAGTGACCAATGTCTGGTTACTCGATCTATCTTTCATTCCATTGACAATTTCAAAATGGTCTTTAGTTTCCTCTGTGGTTTGTTGTCAGACAATGCCAGCTCTATCCTGTTGATATTGTACAGAGGTTTGACGTGGATACAACACCTATGGAACATATGTCATGTCTCCATCAATTCAATTATGTGGCTTTAGCTGGAAATTCATTGACTAGGTTTATGGGTTGGATGGAATTTACCAGAAAATACGTTTTATTATCTGAAATGCTATTTGAGTATCAATCTTATTCCATAGCTGACTACTTTCGCTATTTCGAACTATTCATTCTTTACATTCGTTGTTTCTACTTCGACGGTTCCATCTCTCCGAATGCTTGGGACTGTTTTGTGAGGTCTCTACTCTTCCTCGATTATGTGCACCTCACATCCTTAAAAGCATCTCCACTTCACACCTCTCCATCTCAGCTAAGGTAGTTACTAACACAGTTACATTCCTTCTCACTCACTCATCTCTCTATTTACTTCCACCAGATCGATTCTCCTTATAAGGATGATGTGTATGATTGATTTGACTTTGTGTTTGATTCTATTGGAACTTTATCACAGCTGACTGCTATTCACTTGTGTCAGTTTCCATTAGACTGTGGTTATAGATGCCAAGTTCCAATTCTTGTATATTCCTCTCTAACCTAATTTCTACTCTATCTTCGATCGAGGAACTTTTCCTGTTGAGAAGTGAACCGTTTGATACAGATCACAACTAATGTTCTCCAACACACAGCTGGTTTATATTCGGTTCTGTTGTTCCTCAATTAGCGTATTTGTTTATTCCATCGAGTACAGTGTTTATAGTTTTAAATATTGGCTATTTTGTACTTCTAAGAATACCTAAGGTGCAATTCTGAAACTTCAACCAACTCAATAGTTACAACGAATAATATCCTGAATCTGCAATACCAATATACCAAATGCAAAACCTCGTATCTCCCTGGTAGTATACATAATATGGATATAAATTGTTTAAGGATTTAGTTACAGCAATATAAAAACTCAATTTAAATAGTCACTCATTGAGTAATTAATATTCAGCTTTGTAGTGTTTAGACAAACTAATCCTGTTCTGAATTGTTAGACGAGTGAATAATGGCAAAGGAAACCTCTGTACCAGAACCTAACTCAGAAATAAACAAGTTAGTGTATATGATACGAGATGATGGTAGTTACAGAGGATGGAGAACAGAGTTGTTAGTGGAAGAGATCTCGGGTAAAATAGAAGGGAAGTTTCTACTCTGTAACTACTGCGGAGGAATGTTGAGAGATGCGTGTTTGACAGAGAAAGATGACAAACAAGAACTCAGATGTTCTGTTTGTATACCAACAGATGTAAACAAGCAAAAAGCTCAATTGAATCGCGAAACAGTCAACGAGAAACAAGTGAGTTTAAATTTTAATCAGGATTGTCGCTTAATTCTATTTAACTCTTCTACATAAATATTTAGGTTTATTGTCCATTGAAGAAGAAAGGCTGTGATTGGACAAATGAACTGAGGGAGCTACTCCATCATCTAGAAGAGTGTGAGTTATTTCCTGTGGCGTGTCCTCTGGGATGTAGAGGTGAGAAAGGAGAAGTAAGTAGAGTGGAGAGAAGGGAAGTAGAGACACACAGGACATGTTGTCCCATGAGAGCTGTCAAGTGTGAACACTGTAGTGTTAGTGTGAAAGCCTGTGACATGAATGGACATCTAGAAGTATGTAAAGAGTTCCCTATTCCATGTCCGAATAAATGCAGCGAAGAATTTCGAGTGAAAAGGAAGGGAAAATCTATTCATCTCAGTCAGGAGTGTCCTCTACAAGAAACAGAGTGTCCTTATTCTCAATACGGGTGTGAAGTTAAAGTTCAGAGAAGAAACTTAGAACAACATGAGAAAGAAGATATTCACAAACATCTGAAACTTACTGTTAAAGAAATTGATCATTTAAAGAGGTTCCAGTATTTATTAATTCCTAAAGGAAATCTTGATTGGACAATTGTTGGAGTGAAGAATAAAATCTCACAAAATGCTACCACATTCAGTGATCCATTCTATGTAGGATTGTACAAGTTTCAAGGAAAAATTTCCTGGAATGGAGCCGAAAATTGTGTCGGTCTATATCTGATCGTTATGAAAGGAGAATGGGATGACACACTTAAATGGCCTATTAGATACAAAAGGTCTATGACAATTTTTAACCTACTTGATGGTAAAGATAGTAACGGAAATAATGATGAAATTACAGAGGAAGATCTAGAGAAGTATCCTAAATGCTTCAGTAAACCAATTACTGGGAAGAATCTAGGTTTAGGTACAACTAAATTTATCTCCCATGCTGATCTATTACAAGAGAAATACTATAAACATGACTCAGTAATGCTAAACTTTTCAGTGGAACTAATTTTAACTGAAAATTAATATTCTTGTAGCTAGTAACATTTGTGCTGTTTCTGCCGAGTGTTCAATAAGTTCGAGTAAAAGTATATTTCCTGAATTAGTATCGAAGTCAAATTAAGTAATTATGATAAACTACCCTATCAAGATGTTTTTTGTGGATTTTGAGACAAAAGTCCTTGTTTCATGAATTATACGCCACAAAACATTTTGTGTCTTCCAACATAACGCCACATTTCAAGTCATTTCCTATGGAAAGTTTGAATTTTATGCTACTTCACAAATATCAGAATTCAAGCTGATTTGGGAATATTACACAAATAATGACTCATACTTACCATCGGGGAGGTTTGTTTCCATTTAATGAAAAAGCAAAATATAAAAAATATCGCTCATTTCTAATTATTGTGGTTGTGTTGCCATAGAAGCTAATATTAAAATGTCTTGGATATATTGGATATAAATCGTGCTACGAATCAATTGAGGCTTACACCACTTTAATAAAAATCCACAAAACATCTTGATAGGAGAAGGTTATCATATATACTTAATTTGAACTTGATCCTGATTCAGAAAATATCCTTTTACTCGAACTTATCGAACACTCAGTATAGATTCCATTTTTATCTTTTTATTTTGATAATTTAGATTTGGATAAATAAGTTTCATTACTTTTCCTTTTAAGCAGAAACACTCAAAGTGGTATAATTGTGTCGTTTGAGAATTTAAAAATATTTCATACTGACTACTGAGGTGGTTTTCTGTCGTATCAGTTTATTTGTGAGATTTAAGAATATTTTAATTGAACTAAGCAGTGCTTCCAACTCTCCTAATTTACCAGACTACTTAAATCTGACTACTGTCCACGTATCTACGTATTTATCCCAAGTCAACTTATTTCGCGAACTCAATGAGTGGTGTGATGTAGCTGGAGTAGATTTGGTACTACTTGATGGGGCGGAAGATACTATTGGAAGAAGGGTTCGTATACGTTAAAGTTCTCAAAAAGATCCGGGCAGGTGATCGACCACGATAAGGTAGAATACTTAATTGTAGATTCATTAAAAGAATATCTATCTATCTATCTATCGTTGTGAATAAACTAGTGCAAATGCAAATGCAGTGATTAGAGTTTTGCGGGAAATGTTAATTGAGGGCAAGATGATATCAAATTACTTGCCATGGCTTATCCCATCTTTCATGGCTCCTTGGTTTAACCTAGAGTTCTTCGAGGGGACGAAACAGTTCAGATGAATTGAGAAAAAGTCTTTCTGCAGACCAGGCGGCAATCGCGGTAAGAATGATGCTCCCAGAACACTTAAAACTCGCAGCCTCATCGCGTACACTGTCCATGAGCATTGTGGAACATGTGTAAATTTATTCTCACACAGTACACTACTTATATTGAGTATGTACTACCAATAATTGACAGGTGTCGTCCCCCAGATTTTCAGGAATTTTTATATAACTTTCCGCCTGTGCTGTGGAGAGATCCTTTTCTACGATGGGACGTATCCAGTATCCTATTGGCAATCGCCTTTCTAACAGAAGTATCAATGTTTGGTGCACATTTTGAAAGAGAAAAAAGACCTAGCTGTGAATTTCTGGACGAGGTAATAGAAACGTGGTTAGGTAGTAAACCTAGAAGGATCTAGAGTTGAAGGACAAAGCTTCTGGTTCACGTTACGCATTTTACATATCTTGTTTTTATCCTTCTATTTATTTATTATGATTTAGAAGATGTTATTCTTACGACAATTTAGACTAATCATTTTGCCTGCTTATTTCTGGTTAAGTCATTTTGGATGGGAGCCAAATAACGATCTTGACTACTTGTATAGATAGAATAGACCCAATACATATTTAATACATATCTACGATTTATAGTGTTATCGTGAATATTTTATGTACCCAATTGACTATTGCAAAATTAGGCATAGATTTAAACCCCCCTGAAAATATTTTAGACCACTTACCCCCTGGGATACCAGGCTAGATCAACCCTGATACGATATAAAACGTTTTATGTCAAAGTTGTTCCAGGCGGCCAAAGGGCGCCTTTATGGACACAAAGTATTCGCGCTAGTCGCGAATAGTAGCCCTACAATAATCCCTCCAAAGATAGTGCTCCATTTTTGTTACCCATTTAGAAAAAAAGATTAGAATCAAATTATTCCTTATGAATCACTCGTGTGATTATATCATTGAAAATTTTGTATCTATTAAGTATTATGTTACAACAATACAATTTACTCAATTTAAATAGTCACTCATTGAGTAATTAATACTCAGCTTTGTAGTATTTAGACAAACTAATCCTGTTCTGAATTGTTAGACGAGTGAATAATGGCAGAGAAAACCTCTGTACCAGAACCTAACTCAGAAATAAACAAGTTAGTGTATGTGATACGAGATGATGGTAGTTACGGAGGATGGAGAACAGAGTTGTTAGTGGAAAAGATAACAGAAAAAGAGGGTAAGTTTCTACTCTGTAACTACTGCAGAGGAATGTTGAGAGATGCGTGTTTGTTTGAGAAAGATGGTAAACACGGCGTAGTTTGTTCTCTTTGCATTCCGAAAGATGTAAACAAACAAATAGCTCAATTGAATCGTGAAACAGTCAACGAGAAACAAGTGAGTTAGAATTTATATAAATTTCAATGTATTTACTATTGATTGAAGATTGACGCTTCTACAGGGTGGCTAGTAAGTTCTTTCCCAAGCTTTATTAGGTATAACATTTCTTATACTCAACAATCTTAGTTATTATGATCTTTAGAGATTGTAATTCAATATTCTCAATAATTTTAAAAGATTTTTCGAGTCTAAGACCTAGAACTGTGTTTTGTATGGTGAGTTTTGTGAAGAAAATATGTGTCCTGGAGGGCAGCGAAATTCGAGAATCAGGGCCCACTGTTTTCAAATTATCTTTCTAGAGTCTTCAAATTCTAGGACAAATTAGCTCTCACATTTTCCTCGAAAACTCTAAATTTGTAGAAATATAGGTTGTTTAAATGGGTATATATTGAGAACCATTTGGATCAGATTTTTGGTGATGTGAAAAAAAGTACCATTTTGGTGATTTTGCAAAATATAGCTTATTTGAATTCGTGAAATAGTAACTTTATCTCGTTTCTGATAATGAATTCAATGGATTTGTGAAATATTTTCATGGTGAATGAAAGGTATACGGTGCTAAATCGTCATGGAACATCGATTATAGAGATATTTTTTACAGAAGAAGTGACCCTGATTCTCGAATTTCGCTGCGCGCCAGGACACATATTTTCTCCACAAAACTCACCATACAAAACACAGTTCTAGGTCTTAGACTCGAAAAATATTTTAAAATCATTGTGAATATTTGAATTGCAATCTCTAAAGACCATAATAACTAAGATTGTTGAGTATAAGAAATTTTATACCTAATCAAGCAAGGGAAATAACTTAAAAGCCACCCTGTATATAAACAAGCTCTTAAAAATTCATGTCAACCGTTGGAAGCTGTCTCTACTGAATTTTTAGAATTCATCGAATAGTGTTAACATATATAGACATATATATAAAGGTGTGAAAATATACACAAAATCTTTTTTATTGCTATACACTATAATATAATTGAGACATCTATAGTTATTGCTATGGAGTATTAATAACAATGACAGCCTACAATAGTGTTTGACACCTACATGGCAACTTTCCTATCTCTCAAACAAAAACAATCCTAGTGTTTAATATATAAGATACTTGTATTTAGGTTTATTGTCCATTGAAGAAGAAAGGCTGTGATTGGACGAATGAGCTGAGTGAGCTACTCCATCATCTAGAAGAGTGTGAGTTATTTCCTGTGGCGTGTCCTCTGGGATGTAGAGATGAGAAAGGAGAAGTGAGTAGAGTGGAGAGAAGGGGAGTAGAGACACACAGGACATGTTGTCCCATGAGAACTGTCAAGTGTGAATACTGTAGTGTTAGTGTGAGAGCATGTGACATGAATGGACATCTTGAAGTATGTGAAGAGTTCCTTATTCCATGTCCGAACAAATGCAGCAAAAAATTTCGAGTGAAAAAGAAGGACAAATCTATTCATCTCAGTCAGGAGTGTCCTCTACAAGAAACAGTGTCCTTATTCTCAATACGGGTGTGAAGTTAAAGTTCAGAGAAGAAACTTAGAACAACATGAGAAAGAAGATATGCACAAACATATGAAACTAACAATTCATCTGATGCAAAGTGAAGTAATAACGTTGCAAAAAGAGAATGGAGAATTGAAAAGTAATGAATTTAAGATTCAAAGTAGGGTATTGAAATTGGAAGAGAAAAACGAAGAGTTGAGAACGAAGATCCTTAATTTAGAAAGGAAGAATGAAGAATCTCGATCATCGCTGCAGGAAAAGAAAGAAGTTATGTACAAACATTTGAATCTTAAAGCTAAAGAGAGCGATCATTTAAAGCGATTTAAATATTTATTCATTCCTATGACGATTATAATGATTGTATTGATTGTGATTATTATGATGACCTCAAGCTTGAGAACTAAAGGAAATCTTGAATGGGAAATTAGTGGAGTGAATGGCAAAATTCAGAGAGATGATAACACATTCAGTGATCCATTCTATGTAGGATTATACAAGTTTCAAGCACAAATCTTATGGAAAGAAGAGAGAAATTATGTTGGTTTATATCTTCACATTTTGAAAGGAAAAATGGATGACACACTTAAATGGCCTATCAAGTACAAATTTTCAATGGTACTTATCAACCAACTTGATGTTAGACATAATTTTGAGTTCAATGGTATAATCCCAGAGGAATATTTGAAGAATTTTGCTGAACACTTTAGTAAACCAAGCAGTGAGAGGAATGGAGGTTATCGTATTAGGTTTATCCCCCATGATGTTCTATTACAAGATAAATACTATAAAGATGACTCAATAATGCTAAAAATCTCGGTGGAACTAGTCTAAGACACAAACTAATGTTTTCTTAGATAATAACAGTTGTGTTTAGTGATTAGTCTCTATAGACTTTTTGATATCTGATTTGAATAAATAAGTCTCATTGTTTTTTTTCTGTTTCATTACTTCTTAGTGCAGCTCTTATAGGGAGATGCCCTTATGGCATATCTCGTCCGTCCATATATATATACAAGCACTAATCATTATAAGTCATCGAAATTTTCAATGTATCCACCCTTCAACTTTCTGCATTTTACCATCGGTCTGAGAAGAATTCCCGGGAGGCCCTTTTCCCATTGGTCTAACTGGTACTTGAGACTTTTGAAATCGTCACCTTTTTCCACGTAGTGGCCTTTTCATTTCCTCGAACAGCCAATAATCGCTAGGTGCCAGGTCAGGACTATAAGTGGGGTGGGACAAACATTCGAAGCCTAACTCCTTCATTACGTTGATAGTTTTCTTGCTTACATGGGGCCTTGCATTGTCATGCTGTAGCAATACTCCTCTGCTAAGTTTGCCTCGCCTCTCAGTTTTTAGTGCAGCTCCTATAGGGAGATGCCCTTATGGCATGGACGGAGTATCTCGTCCGTCCGTATGTATGTATGTATGTATGTATGTATGTATGTATGTATGTATGTATGTATGTATGTATGTATGTATGTATGTATGTATGTATGTCCGTACGCGCGCTTCTGCGAAATCTAACAGTCCGAATTTTACCAAATTTCGCATGTAGGATCTCTTTATGGTGTAGATGTGTACCGTCGACTTTTTATCGCAAAATCTTTATGAGTATATATTCATATTTTAACACCTCCCACCGCAAAGATTTGCTTAAAGATGTAAGTAAGATCTCAACGACCAATGTAGGGTATTTCACCACGTAGGATCTGATTTTAACACTTTGAAAGTAATAATATGAATATTTTTGGAAAAAATCTTATTTTGAGCTAGAAGCGAGTTCCCAACGGCTAATATAGGATATTTGAATATGTAGATTCCAATTTTTGTACATAGAAAGTGGTAACCTAACTATTTTATGAGTTCCTAACATATGTATATATACATATTTTCACACCTTTTGGAAAAAATCTTATTTTGAGCTAAAAGAGAGTTCTCAACGGCTAATATAGGATATTTGAATATGTAGATTCCAAATTTCACACTTAGAATGCTCTAAAATGAGTATTTCCCGACGTATTCCGATATTTACATTTCATATTCCTTCGAGGCACTCCCTGGAGCTGCACTATCGGTCTGTCGACCGACATTTTTTTATCTTCTCACCTAAGTTGACCAATTCATTGAAAGATGATGAAGAATTATGAGTTATTCAATTAATGAATTATTAAAAGTCTCAAACATTAGTGCAGATTCTATGCCCAAAATCCAGCTGTCCTCGATTGTATCTACAGAATTGGTGGAGCTGCGTTTAATGAGTGTCTGATCATGATATGACATTGTCTCATGAAATAGTGTTAAGGTTTGAAATGTGTAAATTCCATGCAAATGCTTGAGCTTTGCAGAGAAACATGTTAGAAAAGATAGATTGCGAAAGTGGACGAGTATTTGGAAGTTTTCACACCTCACGATCCAAGAATACGTGAGTGCCATTTGGTTAAGTGTGTTGCCATGGAGTGATCAATGTCTGATTACTCGATCTATCTTACATTCCATTGACAATTTGAAAATGTTCTTTCGTTTCTTCCTTGGTTTGTTGTCAGACAATGCTAGCTCTATCCTGTTGATATTGTACAGAGGTTTGAAGTGGATACAACGCCTATGGAACATATGCCATGTCTCCATCAATTCAATTGTGAGGCTTTAGCTGGAATTCATTGGCTAGGTTTATGGGTTGGATGGAATTTACCAGAAAATTCGTTTTATTATCCAGAATGCTATTCGAGTGTCTATCTTATTCCATAACTGACTATTTTCTCTACTTCGAACTATTCATTCTTTACAGTCCCTGTTTCTACTTCGACGGTTCCATCTCTCCGAATGCTTGGGACTGTTTTGTGAGGTTTCTACTCTTCCTCGATTATGTGCACCTCATATCCTTAAAAGCATCTCCACTCCACACCTCTCCATCTCAGCTAAGGTAGTTACTAACACAGTTACATTCCTTCCTCACTCACTCACTCACCTCTCCATTTACTCACACCAGATCGATTCTCCTTATAGGGATGATGTGTATGATCGATTTGACTTTGTGTTTGATTCTATTGGAACTCTATCACGGCTGACTGCTATTCACTTGTGTCAGTTTCCATTAGACTGTAGTTATGGAATGTCATCTAAGTTCCAACTCTTGTATATTCCACTCTAACCTCATTTCTACTCTATCTCCGATCGAGGAACTTTTCCTGTTGAGAAATGAACTCTTTGAAACAGATCACAACTAATGTTCTCCAACACACAGCTGATTTATATTATGTTTTGTTGTTCCTTAATTACTGTATTTGTTTATTCCATCGAGTATTTATAGTTTTAAATATTAGCTATTTTGTGCTTCTAAGAATACCAAAGGTGGAGTTCTGAAACTTCAACCAACTCAATAGTTACACTAACAATATCCTGGATCTGCAATAACTAATATACCATATGCAAAACCTCGTATCTCCCTAGTACACATAATATGGATATAAAATGTTTAAGGATTTAGTTACAACAATACAATATACTCAATTTAAATAGTCACTCATTGAGTAATTAACAGCTTTATAGTGTTTGGACAAACTAATTCTGTTCTGAATTGTTAGACGAGTGAATAATGGCAGAGAAAACCTCTGTACCAGAACCTAACTCAGAAACGAACAAGTTAGTGTATGTGATACGAGATTATGGTAGTTACGGAGGATGGAGAACAGAGTTGGTAGTGGAAAAAATATCTGGAAAATTGGGAGATAAGTTTCTATTCTGTAACTACTGCAGAGGAATGTTGAGAGATGCATGCTTTTATGAGAAAGATGGTAAACACAAGGTAGCTTGTTCTCTTTGTATTCCGAAAGGGATAAACAAACAAATAGCTCAATTGAATCGTGAAACAGTCAACGAGAAACAAGTAAGTTTAAATTTATATAAATTTCAATATATTTTACTATTGATTGAAGATTGACATTTCTATTTAAACAAGCGCACTTCGCTTGCTTGCGCTGTGCGGTTTGCGGGCACTGCGTAGTAGCAGAGTCGTTCTATCAAAGAGACGATTGATTATTTCATAATTCACTACTGACAAAAACTTCATTCATCTATGGTGAATCATGAATTCATAACCGGAGAAGGAAAGTTAAGTCCATGATAAAAAGAATTCGAAATCTACACCCCTGAAAACCCCCCATGTCAATCGTTGGCAACTACTCTCTAGCATACTTTTCAAAGTTCGTAAAATGGTATTAAAAATTTATATAAGGTGT
This sequence comes from Aphrocallistes beatrix, assembly GCA_963281255.1. Taxonomy (NCBI): domain Eukaryota; kingdom Metazoa; phylum Porifera; class Hexactinellida; order Sceptrulophora; family Aphrocallistidae; genus Aphrocallistes; species Aphrocallistes beatrix. The sequence continues at coordinate 4,551,150 of OY725492.1, read as the reverse complement.
GAAAATTTATTGCTCTACACTATGATAAAATTAAGATATCTAACGTAAGTTGTGGCTTTGAAGTATTAATAACTATGGCAATCGATTGTAGTGTCGTACAATGAGGGAGTGAAGTCATACGCTCGTATACATTGTATAGAGAAGGTGTGAAAATTTGTTTTCCATTTTTGCAGATTCAATTCAATCAATTCGGACAAACACAAACATACAAAAATTCCTAGTTTTTAATATATAAGATACTTGTATTTAGGTTTATTGTCCATTGAAGAAGAAAGGCTGTGATTGGACAAATGAAGTGAGTGAGCTACTCCATCATCTAGAAGAGTGTGAGTTATTTCCTGTGGCGTGTCCTCTGGGATGTAGAGATGAGAAAGGAGAAGTGAGTAGAGTGGAGAGAAGGGGAATAGAGACCCACAAGACATGTTGTCCCATGAGATCTGTCAAGTGTGAATACTGTAGTGTTAGTGTGAAAGCAGGTGACATGAATGGACATCTAGAAGTATGTGAAGAGTTCCCTATTCCATGTTCGAATAAATGCAGCACAGAATTTCGAGTGAAAAGGAAGAACAAATCTTTTCATCTCAGTCAGGAGTGTCCTCTACAAGAAACAGAGTGTCCTTATTCTCAATACGGGTGTGAATTTAAAGTTCAGAGAAGAAACTTAGAACAACATGAGAAAGAGTACATGCACAAACATATGAAACTAACGATTCATCTAATGAAAAGCGAGGTAATAACGTTACAGAAAGAGAATAGAGAATTGAGAAGTAATGAATTTATGATTCAGAGTAAGGTAGTGAAATTGGAAGAGAATAAAACAGAGTTGAGTACGAAGATCCTTAATTTAGAAAAGAAGAATGAAGAATCTCGATCATCGTTACAGGAAAGGAAAGAAGATATGGACAAACATTTGAATCTTACAGCTAAAGAGAACGGTCATTTAAATCGATTTAAATCTTTATTCATTCCTATGATGATTATGATGACTGTGTTGATTGTTATTATTATGATGACCTCAAGCTCAAGCGAAATTGGTCATTTAAAGATATTCCAATCTTTGTTAATTCCTATGATCTCAAGCTTCGGAGCTGAAGGAAATCTTGAATGGACAATTAGTGGAGTGAAGAACAGAATTTGGTGGAATAGGAACACATTCAGTGATCCATTTAATGTAGGATTGTACAAGTTTCAAGCACAAATCTTATGGAATGAAGAGAGAAATTATGTTGGTTTATATCTTCACATTTTGAAAGGAAAAATGGATGACAAACTTAAATGGCCTATCAAGTACAAATTCTCAATGGTACTTATCAACCAACTTGATGCTAGACATAATTTTGAGTTCAATGGTATAATCCCAGAGGAATATTTGAAGAATTTTGCTGAACACTTTAGTAAACCAAGCAGTGAGAGGAATGGAGGTTATCGTATTAGGTTTATCCCCCATGATGTTATATTACAAGATAAATACTATGGAGATGACTCAATAATGCTAAACATCTCGGTGGAACTAGTCTAAGATACTAACTAATGTTTTCTTAGATAATAACAGTTATGTTTAGTGATTAGTCTCTATAGACTCTGTTTTTTATATCTGATTCGAATAAATAAGTATCATTGTTTTTTTCTGTTTCATTACTTCTTAGTGCAGCTCTTATAGGGAGCCCTTATAGCATATCTCGTCCGTCCATATATATATACAAGCACTAATCATTATAAGTCATCGAAATTTTCAATGTATTCACCCTTCAACTTTATGCACTTTTACCATCGGTCTGAGAGCCTGTCTATCCCAGTGGCGAAGAATTCCCGGGAGGTCCCTTTTCCCATTATTCTAACTGGTACTTGAGACTTTTGAAATCGTCACCTTTTTCCACGTAGTAGCCTTTTCATTTCCCCGAACAGCCAATAATCGCTAGGTGCCAGGTCAGGACTATAAGGGGGGTGGGACAAACATTCGAAGCATAACTCCTTCATTACGTTGATGGTTTTCTTGCTTACATGGGGCCTTGCATTGTCATGCTGTAGCAATACTCCCCTGCTAAGTTTGCCTCGCCTCTCAGTTTTTATCTTCTCACCTAAGTTGACTAATTCATTGAAAGATGATGAAGAGTTATGAATTATTCAAAGTCTCAAACATTAGTGCAGATTCTATGCCCAAAATCCAGCTGTCCTCGGTTGTATCTACAGAATTGGTGGAGCTGCGTTTATTGAGTTTCTGATCATGATCTGACATTGTCTCATGAAATAGTGTTAAGGTTTGAAATGTGGAAATTTCATGCAAATGCTTGGGTCTTGCAGAGCACATGCTAGAAAGGACAGTTTGGGGAAGTTGACGAGCGTTTTGAAGTTCTCAAACCTCACGATCCAAGAATTTGTGAGTGCCATTTGGCTAAGTGTGTTGCCAAGGAGTGATCAATGTCCGATTACTCGATCTATCTAACATTCCATTGAAAATGATATTTCGTTTCCTCTTTGTGTGGGACTGTTTTGTGAGGTCTCTACTCTTCCTCGAACATGTGCACCTCATTTCCTTTAAAGCATCTCATTTACAGCTGATCTGTTAGAGCAGTGGTTCCCAACCTCTTTTTTACCCTTACCCTAGGGGTTCATGCACCCCAGTTTGGGAACCGCTGTGTTGGAGTGTACCTTGATTAGTGTATTATTTATTCCATTGGGTATTTGTAGTTGTAAATATTAGCAATTTTGTGCTTCTAAGAATCCTTAGGTGCAGTTCTGAGACTTCAACTAACTCAATAGTTACACTTAATAATGCCCTGAATCTACAACAAGTAATCTGCCAGATGGAAAAATACTCATAATATTACCTCCCTATGGTATACTACATGATATATAAAATCTGCCATCTCCAATAACTTAAGAATTAAGTTACAACAAATATAATATACTCAAATTAAATAGTCACTCATTGAGTTATTAATATTCAGCTTTGTAGTGTTTAGACAAACTAATCCTGTTCTGAATTGTTAGACGAGTGAATAATGGCAGAGAAAACCTCTGTACCAGAACCTAACTCAGAAATAAACAAGTTAGTGTATGTGATACGAGATGATGGTAGTTACGGAGGATGGAGAACAGAGTTGTTAGTGGAAGAGATCTCAGGTAAAATAGAAGGGAAGTTTCTACTCTGTAACTACTGCGGAGGAATGTTGAGAGATGCGTGTTTGTTTGAGAAAGACGGCAAACACAAAGTAGCTTGTTCTCTTTGTATTCCGAGAGAGATAAACCAACAAATAGCTCAATTGAATCGTGAAACAATCAACGAGAAACAGGTGAGTTTAAATTTAGGATCAGGATTGTAGCTTAATTTTATTTGACTCTTCTAAATAAATATTTAGGTTTATTGTCCATTGAAGAAGAAAGGCTGTGATTGGACAAATGAGCTGAGTAAGTTACTCCATCATCTAGAAGAGTGTGAGTTGTTTCCTGTGGCGTGTCCTCTGGGATGTAGAGATGAGAAAGGAGAAGTGAGTAGAGTGGTGAGAAGGGGAGTAGAGACACACAAGACATGTTGTCCCATGAGAACTGTCAAGTGTGAATACTGTAGTGTTAGTGTGAAAGCATGTGGCATGAATGGACATCTAGAAGTATGCAAAGAGTTCTTTATTCCATGTCCGAATAAATGCAGTGGAACATTTCTAGTGAAAAGGAAGGACAAATCTATTCATCTCAGTCAGGAGTGTCCTCTACAAGAAACAGAGTGTCCTTATTCTCAATACGGGTGTGAAGTTAAAGTTCAGAGAAGAAACTTAGAACAGCATGAGAAAGAAGATATGCACAAACATTTGAAATTCACAATGAATAAAATGGTAAAACTGGAAAAGGAGAATGAAATGATGAGAAATTTGGTATCTACAGGTAGTCTGGAGTGGAAAATTGGTGGAGTGAGGAATAAAATTTTACAAAAAGAAGAAACATACAGTGATCCATTCTATGTGGGATTGTACAAGTTTCAAGCAAATATTGAATGGAATGAAGAGGGAAATCTTGTTGGTTTATATCTTATCATTATGAAAGGAGAATGGGATGAAGCTCTCAAATGGCCTATCAGGTACAAATATTCTCAAGTAATAATCAACCAACTTGATGCTAGCGATAATTATGTAATCAATGATGAAATCACAGAGGGAGATTTAGAGAATTTTCCTGAGAGCTTGATTAAGCCAGGTACTGAGAGGAATGAAGGTTTAGGTCAGGATGATTTCATTTCACATGCTGATCTATTACAGGAGAAATATTCGAAACATGATAAAATTACTCTCAAAATTTCGGTGGAACTTTTCTAATTTATTGATATTTATACACAGATAGAGACTATTTCATTAATTTATACCATTAATTCCAGTAGTTTTATTTTATTCTTTTATTAACTTTTACACTCTTTAGAGCAAGCTATTACGAATCCAGAAATAACCATTTGTTGTTTATTGTACTCTTTATTTAATTTTTATTTAATTTTTCAACGTTAGCCTATTCAAGAACGTAGCACTTGAATATATTAATTTCTTAGTGTCTAGAAATGAAATATGTGATAATTAGTTTAATAACTTTCTACAAATTTAAAATATATCTTGGAATCAGACAGAGAGGGACTTCTCCTTATCATCGATGAGTGACGAGTTCAACAAAGCAGTTCCTTCCATCTCACTCTCCTCTACCTCCTCCTCACTCGGAGAATTCTCCCCCGATCCACCGTCCTAGCGACCACCCGCCTTGTGCGTATATTTCCATCTCTTCTTCCGTCCGATTATGCATAGACCGTCTCTATCAGGTTCTAGCATACTCCTATCAAACTCTAAATCTCTGTTTTATCCTTCAACTCTTTAGCATATTTGAAATCATCAAAAAAACTAGACAAGAAAAACCGACAAGAAGAAATTTCAAAGTGGAAATATGCAGGTTAGTGTAAGAATGTAGACATTATTATTCTATTATTGCATGTTATATTTTATTATTTCAATCATTTATGTTGCGTATCTAACCTTTCTAATATTAATCTTGTAAAAGACCTTTATTATTATTATGTTCCTATTTCTGTTCCAAAATTCAATTTCTCATTTATAGTTTCGATGCTAATTTATTAGAGTAAACTGACAACTGTAGACATTATTTCTTGAGAACACAAGCCTAGTAACCTATTGTAAAATGTTTTTATCATTTAACTGTAGAATGCCCAGCATTTATATGGCTTCAGTGCCATAGAAAATGACTGGGAGACATCCGTGATATCGGGGACACTGTGTCCCCTCTGGGCATTCTACGGCTAATCATTATTTATCGAGTTTAAGACCCACCCATTAGCATTGGTCTTTACACTGATCTGTAAACAGGTAGAATCTAAGATCAATTTTATGACACCACAATGAATATTTTCTACAAATGCGCTGAACATTTTCTAAAAGACAGAAAAATGATTTAAGAAAGCACTAATTCTAAGGAGCTCTTTTGACCACTTGATCAAGTCATTACAACAAGTGTGGCATGGATAGTTAGGTGCCCAGGACTTGTCTTGATCTCCGACTTTACGCTCGAAGGACAAATAGTATTGTTCCTTTATTACATCCGTCAATTTCTTTTCCTTTTTCCCATTATGTATATCCCATAAATATAACAAAAACGATCAGGATTGTTCGCGCACATTTACGATGCATTGGTCAAATCATAAGGGAAACTGCAGTATAGCGTCACTCAAGGTTCAGATAAATATACATATATGCAAATGGTTTGGATCAACTTTTATGGAGTGAAATACAGCACTTGCAATTCCCTGAAAATGCTCCTTTTGGTTTACTATAATAAAAAAAAATTTACACCACAGCTAATTATTGACAAAGATAAGTTAGTACACAGAAGGTTGATTAAGTCTAAGAGATATTAGTCAAAGTTCTACATTCAGTGGAGTTATTCCAATCTTGATATTTTTAAGTCAAATCACTAAATTTTTATACTACTACATAAATTAAGAATAAAATAATTTGGGTAAAATTCTGACGTGTGGGGAAAAAAATGATCGGAATATTTAAAATCAGCACAAATGACTGTCTAGGAAACATCAGTTTAATTGAAGAAGAAATTTGTCTGTAGACCAGTGTTGTTTATTCCGATACTACGAGTTAATGCATACACAGTGAACCCTACAAAACCCTACACAAACCCCACTATTCTGGGAACTTTTTGAAGTCCCGTTTGACTTCTTAAGTGTGTTGTCATGGAGTCGATCGTTGTCATATTACTCGATCTATCTTACATTCCATTGACAATTTCAAAATGTTCTTTTGTTTCTTCTGTGGTTTGTTGTCAGACAGTGCCAGCTCTATCCTGTTGATATTGTATTAATCGGAACAAATTCACTAATCCGAACTTTTTTTGGTTCATTGGTACAGAGCTGTTCGGATTAGCGAGGGTGTACTGTAGTTACAACAAATAATATCCTCAATCTGCAATAACTAATATACAAGATGCAGAACCTCGTATCTCCCTGGTATGCATAATATGGATATAAATTGTTTAAGGATTTAGTTACAACAATTTAATAAACTCAAATTAAATAGTCACTCATTGAGTAATTAATACTCAGCTTTATCGTGTTTAGACAAACTAATCCTGTTCTGAATTGTTAGACGAGTGAATAATGGCAGAGAAAACCTCTGTACCAGAACCTAGCTCAGAAATAAACAAGTTAGTGTATGTGATACGAGATGATGGTAGTTACGGAGGATGGAGAACAGAGTTGTTAGTGGAAGAGATATCTGGAAAAGTGGAAGAGAGGTTTCTACTCTGTAACTCCTGCAGAGGAATGTTGAGAGATGCGTGTTTATTTACGAAAAATGGTAAACAAGAACTCCGATGTTCTGGTTGTATTCCGAAATATGTAAGCAAGCAAATAGCTCAATTGAATCGTGAAACAGTGAACGAGAAACAAATGAGTTTAAGTTTCTATAATTACAATGTACAGTCGACTCCGCTTAATAGGGTCACATCGGTCAGAGGACATTTTGCCCCAATTAAGCGGAGAACCCTATTAACCGAAAGTATTTTGTACTACCTTCTATGTATGAGAGCTATTCCGGTCCTGCCAAAAGTAGCCCGATTAAGCGGTTGACCCGATTAAACAGTGACCCTATTAAGCGGAGTCGACTGTATTTGAATTTTTTTAACTCTTCTACATAAATATTCAGGTTTATTGTCCTTTGAAGAAGAAAGGTTGTAATTGGACAAATGAACTGAGTAAGCTACTCCATCATCTAGAAGAGTGTAGGTTATTTCCTGTGGCGTGTCCTCTGGGATGTAGAGATGGGAAAGGAGAAGTGAGTAGAGTGGAGAGAAGGGGAGTATGGATACACAGGACACGTTGTCCCATGAGAGCTGTCAAGTGTGAATACTGTAGTGTTAGTGTGAAAGCATGTGGCATGAATGGACATCTTAAAGTATGTGGAGAGTTCCCTATTCCATGTCCGAATGAATGCAGTGAAGAATTTCTAGTGAAAAGGAAGGACAAATCTATTCATCTCAGTCAGGAGTGTCCTCTACAAGAAACAGAGTGTCCTTATTCTCAATACGGGTGTGAAGTCAAAGTTCAGAGAAGAAACTTAGAACAACATGAGAAAGAAGATATGCACAAACATATGAAACTAATGGTTAAAATGGTTAATACTGTGCAAAGCAAAGTGATAACGTTACAGGAAGAGAAAGAAGCTACCCATTCATTAGTGAAGAATATGCAAAATAAAATAGTGAAACTCGAGAAAGAAAATGAAGTGTTTAGGAATTCGATTGCAAGAGGTAGCTTCGAGTGGCAAATTAGTGGAATACAGAAAAAAATATCAGATAATATAAGCACATATAGCGTTCCGTTCTATATTGGATTGTACAAGTTTCAAGGATTTGTTCAATGGAATACAGAATACTATCTCGGTGTATTTCTTTACATCTTGAAAGGAGAATGGGATGACACACTCAAATGGCCTATCAAGTACAGATGCTCCATAATACTTATCAATCAATTTGATGCACAATATAATCATGAAAGTCATCATGAAATTACAGATGAAACTTTGAAGATGTGTCCTGATTGCTTTCGTAAACCAATTACTGAGAGGAATAATTGTTTTGGTCTAAGTAAATTCATTCCACTCGTTGATCTATCACGGAATTATTCTAAAGACGATAAAATCACTCTCAAAATTTCAGTGGAACTAATCCTAAATATATAACAATGAATACAAGCAACTCTGAAATTGTGAGAATATGTCCTGACATTATTTTTCTATTATTGCATGTTATATTTTATTATTCCAATCATTTGTGTTGCATACTTAACCTTTATAATACGAATCTTGTAAAATACATTTTTTATTATTATTATTATTATTATTATTATTATTATTATTATTATTATTATTATTATTATTATTATTATTATTATTATTAATGTTCCTTTTCTGTTTTAAAATTCAATTTCCATCATTTTTCTTTATTGTCACTATGGAATGTGCTGTGTTTGTATAATATATTTGTACGTAAGTATGTATGCTCCTACGAAATCTACATTCCTAGCCTAATTGACGAAACCATCTTTTTATTGCTTATTGATATAATACGTATTTTTGAGATCATTCATACTAACTATTTATAGAAGTGATTATGGCTTTGAGTGTTTAATTAAGATATCAACTATAATCCATAGAACAGCAGTTTCAATATTTTTAGACTAGACTCCCTCCTATTTAACCGTAGTACAAAATTTCGAATCCTGTGGACCCCCTGATATCTTCTGTGGACCACTAAGGGGTCCATGGATCCCAGGTTGGGAACCACTGCCTTAGAATTTAGGTTGAGAATTTAAGGACTACTAATCGACACATTTTTTGTCACCAGGGAATTTATACTACAAAAATGGCACTCAACATTTCTAAAATAATTAGCTTAGAAGATACACTCCTTTTAAACGCTTATATAACTTCCTTCCCCCAATCCCAGAGCTTGACTCTTGTCTATATAAGCTATTTATTGAATATGATTAATTCTGACACCTCATCAGGTCTAGCTCTAGCTTCTGATGGCGAGTATCGAGATGGTGGGAACTCCCACCAGCACTGCTGGATCTGAAATATTTTCGAACGACCCTAACAACCCAGGAGCAAGGTTCTACGACCAGCAGGTGAGAGCTATTTATAGAACAATTTCCCAGCTACGTACTATTTATAGAACTCTTTAACCGGTATTCTATCAGTTATTCCCTGCTCCACCAAATCCTTTATGAATTTCTGGTCCGTCCGGAAAGTTAAGAGTTCTTATCTGAGACAAAACTTCTATAAACCACGAGTTTAGATCATAACAGTGATAACTGAATCAGGAATGCTGAGAATTCTATTTATAGATATACCTGCGGTTGTGCTATATTTAGCACATTGACTAAATTAAGTTATACAGTCAGGGTCGCTTATTATGAACATCTTGGGGATCAAAAAGTCTGTTCATAATAGAGAGGCTTCATATTAAGCGAACCAGTTTGTTCACAATAAACGGATGTTCATAATAAGCGAACCTGACTGTAACAAATGTTCCATTATAATCGCGTTCTATTAATAGAACAGTGTTTATGAGAGATTCGCTGTGTGTGGCATAGGACACTGGCGGTAGCAGGAACACGATGAAGTACGCGAGACAAGTGAGTCAGGACGCAGGTCACGCCGTGAGGAGAGGAACCATGCGGGCCATGCACTCAGTCGGCGGATTCTTCGGCGTGACGGAGCGGTCCCAGCAGCGGCTACAGGGCCGCCACGGGGCGGAAGGGTTCCGGACACTCAGGAGGAGACCGGGGGGTCCACCTGTCACCTCCTACGTCGACACCAAGTTCCTCACCCCCGAGTTCCTCGGCGAGATCGATGTCCCGATGGAGTTCCTGGGGTTCGAGGACGGAGCCATTCCTCCCGGGAAGGAACAACTGTTCATTCAGGACCCAGCTGACGCGCTGGCCTACTACAAACAGGTGGCGGACTCCAAGATTGAGGATGGCGGGTTTTTCGGGAGAGAGGAAGTCGTTGCCCCTCCGAGTCCTACTCGGAAGAAAGTGAAATCTCACAAGTTGCTGAAGAGCCGCTCTGAGTCCGTCAGAGAGAAACTCAACGTGAGTGCTTAGTGACGGAACTTGTCTATAACTATGCGATAGGTGCTAAAAATAGCACATAGCAGCTAAATTTGTTGATAGATCTTTAAATTCCTCAGAGTTAACCCAAGTCTATCGAATTAGAATTTGTGGTTGAGATTTATTAGGTGTCACAGAAATTTAGTGACATTTTTTTTGTGGCTATAGAAATACTATCCAATCACGATAAAGTGTTTCAACACGGTTAGTTCGTTTTTAAGATTAATGGAAGTCCAGAGAATTATTTAAAACGCTATACTAGAGAATATACGGAAAAGTTTCATTGGTTAAAATTCAGGAATTTGTCCTGTTTTAATTTACACAAGTATATTTAGGAATCTATTTAGTTCTCAAGTGACTCCGCTTAATCGGGACACTTTGGTCCCAGATATTTTGTCCCGATTAAGCGGGCATACCTAATCTCCGGGACGGGACAGAAAAGCTTTTCGTCCCGTCTCGGAGATTAGGTATCTTGACTCGCCCCCCGATTAAGCGGAGTTCCCAATTAACCGATAAACGGAGTTGACTGATTGTATTTGTCTCTTCTTAGTTGCTTCCCTCCTTCTGGCCGTACTTCACCATATTCGTCATAGCCCTCAACGTGCTGGCAACGGGAGTTCTGCTCATCGTGGAGTTCATCAACCCTCCTGGAATCGCGCCAATCAACCTCGTGCCTGTCAGCTCCACTTCCCCGCCCAACGAGTTCGAGACTCTGATAACGGGACAGAACAAGACGGTGACGTACGCCGGCCGTTCCCCCAACATGTGGATAGGCCCTTCCGTCGAATTCCTGATCATAGCCTGTGCCCAGTTCGCCCCCTGCATGCGTCGGGACCAGCAGATAATCTCCCGCTACGCGCAGGACCAGGAGATCGAGGAGAGTAGCGGGGGGCTTGGCTGCTGTCAGAACATGGCGTCAGCTGGAACTGTCCTCAGTTCGGAGTGCGGAGGGGTTTACACTAGACGGACTCCGTGCAGTAACGTGAGCATCCCCATCTCAGTCTCTATTTCATTCCGTCCTTGTTGCATTGGCATCATGGGGATGTGTCAGGTGGTGTCCATGCGTGAATGCCAGTTCCTTGGTGGCAGTTACCATGGCAACGCTGATACGTGTCGAAATGTGAACTGTTTCTTTGGAATTTGCGGAATGTTCGGTACCGGAATCTCCTCGATAGAGGACTTCCCCAACCGGGCGGTGCCGACTCAGTGGTGGCGTTGGATAACGGCCCTGTTCTTCCACGCGGGGATAATCCACTTGATCGTGGTGTCCGCGGAGACACTCATAGTGGCAGGCCTGGTGGAGCACACGGCTGGCTTCATCAGAGTTATGCTCATCTACTTCGTCACGGGGGTGGGTGGGAACATGTTCGGCTCCATTTTCTCGCCGTACGCTATCCAATTGGGAGCGTCCCCGGCCATAATGGGACTCACAGCCGTCTTCTTGGTTGAGTATTTTGAAACGGTCCAGGCGCTCGAGAATAAATGCATTGAGTTGCTACGGTTGCTAGGCGTCATTATCGGAGTATTTATAGTGAACTTCTTTCTAGGGACGTTTCCGTACGTAGATAATTGGTCGAATGTTGGTGGTTTCTTGTTTGGGATTCCTTCCGCTCTTATTTTCCTTCCTTACGTCACTTTCGGGAAATGGGACGCCGTTAGAAAGAGGATCGTCCTCGCCATCTCGATTCCTGTGTTGTTGTTTATGTATCTGGCCATTCTTGTCATTTTCTACGTCGCAAACACGGATTTCTGTCCTGGATGCAAGTATTTCAGTTGCATCCCTTTTGTCCCCGGGACCTGCGGGAATGCATACAACTATCCCGACCCTAACACTGTCTATTCAGGATAACACCCCCGATCAGCTGTTGTGTTTATTCTATTTTGTTTGTATTTATCTTCCTCTTTGATTAGAATATTATCATCCATAGTTTGTTGTTACTATATTGCTTGAGATTGGTGTTATGAATTATTTTAGTTTCGTTTATTTTGTTGATAGAACACTTCACTTTCCACATTTTTCCAGAAATTAATTAAGTTTAATTTAATTTTCTGAGATATTTCAATAAGAAGAGCTAGACATGATTTCATCATTTATTTTGCTTGCAAATCAATTCTAACTTTTCGCGATGGAAAGAATTTAAATAAATTTTTTAAAAAAAAAGTGAGGGAAGCAGAATTCTGAGAAGATGACTTATTTAAAACACTTTCTGAGGTAACCTGATTTTGTAGTAGGATTTTAAATGAGAATAGTAATCAGCGGAAAGTATTTAATAGAATTGTGGTGTCAAAGTTTGCTCCATATTTGGGGGAGCGGTTATCCAATGATGAGACTATTAAGAGGTCCCCCCTCTTAGAGGATAAAGGAATCTTCTTCAAGTATTTTGGATTGAAATAGTTCTAAAACGCTTATTCTATTTTTAGGATGAAGAGAACTGTGCTGCTTTATAACCTAAGTAGCGGGGTAGGGTAGCAACACTTAGTGTCCGCACAGTCGCCATGTGGACGCGATATTGATTACTTTCACTAAATTCCATTTCGAAGTTGTTTAATTCATGTATCAATAGTAAAGGCAAATATTTACTGACCACATTCAGAAAATGAATTGTAATTCGGAATCTATATCCTTGAAACCTCAGTCAACAATCTCTAACGTCACATCATGTCATTTAAATCAATTGAGTTTTAATTATTTAGATTTAGAAGGAAATTTGATTTTCTTGAATAGACCAGCAGATATGAGCAAGAGGCGTAGCATTCATAGAAGAAAGTCCGACACCAAGAACTCCTCCCCTGGAACCAACACTATCCCACCTCCCCCCCTAGGTTCCGACCCCACCGATTGCGATGTTCCGAATTCGATAAAATTCCTTCGGTCTTTCGAGCGCATCCTAGAACCGACACTTTACACGAAACCTATTTCCGTGGCGTATTTCTCTTTCTCCGTCACCCTCCTCCTCTCCCTCCTCGCCACATACTTCCCTTCCGTGCGCGAGTATGCCGTTGCTAAGGACAACTTCTTGAATGTCTACTTCGTGAAGAAGGGCTGGGGATGGATACTCCTGGTCGTAGGTGCCTATGTCCTATACTCAAGCTGCATATACACACTAATGGAACTGAAACTGATCATCAAGCACATGGGCCGTCTCATCGTCTCGACTGCGCTGTGGTTTCTGTTCACGAATATCTTTGACCTCATCCAAGAAGCCAGCGGCGTTTGTACCAATAAAGACTTCACAACTCCCAAAACCTGTGTGGGGGAAGGGTTTATATGGACCGGATTTGACATATCAGGACATTGCTTTCTGCTAAGTTTCGGTCTTCTCATTATTGTAGAAGAATTTAAAACTTCCAAATTTGTTTATTGGGACAGCCTAGCCGCTTCATTCGTAAACCAAAACAACAACAACAACAAACTATCAACACTCTTATTCGAACACAGTCAGCTCGTTGTCATGTTTCTAAAATTAGCAGCGCTTGTGTTGTTGTTTATTTGGCAGTGGATGTTGATAACCTCAGCTCTGTTCTATCACACATTTAGTGAGTGCATGATTGGGACAATTTGTGGCATTGTGTCCTGGTGGTCGACTTATGTTCTCTGTTTCCACCCACAGAAATATTTGACGTATCCAGGAGACGGTTATTTGGGCGGGCATTTCAAAGAGTATTCAGATCTGAAGTGATGCTATTTATGGATTCAGCTGAATTCTATTTTAAGAATTCTAGGAGAATGTGTCGAGAATTCAATTAGCACAGGTGTTGTGCTAAAAATAACTATTTCCGTGGTTTGGATTAAAATATTATTTAGTAGAAAATATAATTATACGCTTCTATCTTTCCTAATATCCTATTTATTGTAGAAATGCCCTCTTGCATACTTGCCAACTGTCCCGCCTTTTCGGACATATGAATGTTGAAAGCAATGTCCCGCAAGAAAGTTCAAAAAAGTAGAATTGTCCTGCTTTTCAGTGTTTTGGACTAATACACTAATACAAATATGCTATGTCCGCTAAAATACTACTTATGTCCAGATTTTTTCCTTGCAGAGTTGGCATGTGTGCCCTTGATCCTTCCTCTAATGTACGAGTGAAGTTGAAACTCTGTGAGAAATGTATCCCTCTCAATAAATGAACCATGGATGCACAAAGCAGGGTCGTATCCACTGGGTTTGAAATGTTCCGGTTGAAACCTGCCCTGCAAAGAGTCGATTTATCATTCACTGAGTGTAGCATAATGTCACCTCTGTGCATCCATGGTTCCTTTATTGATGAGGTCATTTTTTCATGCAACAGTTCCACATTTGAATACTAAAACTCCCCTCTTAGCTATTTGTGTTATTAGTGCCGTGTTTAATACAAATAATTCAGTTTCTGAATAGGATTGATGTCCACTTCGATATTACAAATTAAAACCCTTAAATTACCTGGGGTCATTTCTATTTATAGCAAATACCCCACACTTCTAAGGTTTCCCCGCCCAAAATGACTTAACCAGAAATGAGTTCGCAAAAATCTAGCGCCATTTAAGTTAATTGTATTTTCATTTGTTATGGAATGTGACTAGAGATGTGGCATTTCAGGCGATTCTCTTCGGAGAACAAATTTCTCGTGAAGCTGACTCGGATCCAGAATAGCTACGAGTTGGAAGTGATAGACACGAAGTTCAGACGTTGGAGAGAGCATCCGACGAACTCTCAGCTCGTGGTCAAGTGCGAAGAACTGAAAGGAATTGAACTTGACCCGCCTAAACTGATAACTGCGCTAGAACAAGAGGTGCTGATTGGGGAGGATAGGAATGTCACAATCTATTCCATAAGTGATTCAGTACTAGAACTGCATTTTAGTAAGATTGTGTTAAAAATAGATTACAAGATAAAATTAGAATCAGCGGAGGTTGAGAGAGAATGGTTTGCTGAGAACTTCTTGCCTCTTTTCGCGCTTTTAGCTTCGAAAAATGAAATTATTTCCTCGCAATTGAGCACATCTAGCCAAGAAGTAACGCTTCCTAAGATACGAGGTAGGTAGAATGAAATGTAATTTGATAATTATATATTACTCGTATCGTCAGGGAGAATTGTGAATTTTATTCGTTGCACAAAAGAAAATCTTTTCGTACTGTAAAATAAACGAACCACTCATCTCCATTATAACAATACTAAAATATGAATTGTAGATTTCTCTGTATAATCCAGTGGGCGATATATTATCTAAATTCTAAATCAAGCCATACATAACTACCGGTCTAGTCAATTGGTATGCAAATATTTTGGCTGACCTTCTAGTCTGGAGCTATCATGTGAACTGTCCTGTGCTAAATCTTCATGAATACTTCCTAGAAACATTTGCTCTTAATATAGATTCTTGGATATTGAAACCGATCGAATCTGATTATCAGTATTCATGAACCAAATACCGGAAATATCAGTACCGTAAACTGGGGCGACTTTGGCCCTAAGAGGTGACTTTGTCCCACAATAGCAATTTTAATAAAATATACTCAAACTTATGAATCAATGGAATCACATTGATAATATTTTGAATGAAACTCTCAATATATCCAAAGGTATTTAAACCGCAATATTTCTAAGTTTGAGTATATTTTATTAAAATTGCTATTGTGGGACAAAATCACCTCTTAGGGTCGCCCCAGTTTACGGTATTCGGTTTCTCCGCTTTCTAGCAAGGAGAATTTGGGTGATGTAGTTGCTCCTTTAGCTCCCAAAGAGATAAAGACGTTTGAAGTATTCTCTGACTCCTCGACGAGGCAGAAATACTCACAGCTAGCTTCTGGCTTGAGGGACCAGAAGAATGCAGACAAGAGCAAGGAGCGGACTGTTCCTTCCTACCCCTCAGCCACTCTCTCACCGCCAACACCTGACATTCCATTGCCTCTTGCTGTAGCGAAGAAGTCTAGAGATGAGGAGAAGGTTAGGAAGAGGGAGGAAGAAGAGGATAGGAGAGAAACCCTTAAACGCAAGCAGAATCCAGATCCGGTCACTACGAAAAAGAAAAAGAAATTTTTCTAAATTTCCACACTTATAACTATATTAACGATGTAGCTTGTTCTTCTCAGAGGTTATATTGTTGATATCTATTTTTAATTCTTTTGTTCTAAAAATAAATCTAGGGAAGTTCATTTGGTACTTTGGAATTCAGAGTTTGGAGAGAATACTCCTATCCATAAGGTATGAAATGGTACACATTCAAATAGGGTAGGACAGTGGTTCCCAACCTGGGGTCCATGGACCCCTTAGTGGTCCACAGAAGATATCAGGGGGTCCACGGAATATAGGAAAATATTTATAGGGGGTCCACAGCCCAAAAAGGTTGAAAACCACTGGGGTAGGAGAAATTAAACCAAATAATTTGATTTTTTTTAAACTCTCGTTTAGTTCTATTATTAGCAATCATCTATTTTTAACAACAGACAGATGGCGTATAAAGGTAAAAAGAAGAAACAATCTAAACACAACTCAAAACCCTCTCTCCCCGACCCCATCCCTCCCACAGACCCCCCGTGTCTATTCGCCGTATCGTTTGGCACTCACAACATCTGTCTCGCGACCAATAAGAACGGTTCCCTGGAAACGGTAGTGAACGAGAATGGCGACAGACTGACTCCTGGGTTCATCATGTATGAACCTAAAAATAGCAAACAGGCACAGCTGAGAGCAGTGGTTGGTCAGGTGGCTAGCCAATCAGCTGATCGCTCTGAGCCCAACTGTTTCAGTCACCTGTTGGAACCTGATCAGCTGATCCGACACACTTCGAAAGTGAATAAACAAGAAAATTCTAGAGATTTCAAAATAGTCACGGAATTGGGGACAGTTCAGATTTCGTACGATAAGATTCTGGTGGATTTCATTTCTGCCATCAGGGACACCGTGTCTGCAAACTGCAATAAGAAAGCTACACATTGTGTTATCGCACATTCCTCACTAGTATCCATGGAGATTATAGAAACCCTTAGGAATGCATGTTTGAAAGCCTCTCTAATCCCATTGCAAATCTTGCCTTCAAATGCATTCCCGTTACTAGCCTATGGAATCGGACAAAATGAAAAGGAATTTGAGAAGACTAACAATGCCCTAGTGATAGACATCGGACACAAATATGCAGAAGTAGCTATTTTTAGAGTAACCCATGGGATGTTCCAACAAATCAAAACGTCGCGTTACGAAGATTTAGGCGGGAAAGAATTTACACGTCTCTTATCAGAACATGTCATCACTACTTTCAACAGCAAATATAGATGTGACCTCGCGACCAGTAAGAAGGCGTTGCTAAAAATAACTCGAGAGGTGTCAAATGCCAAACACATCTTCTCCACTCTACCCAGCGCCTCTGTGGATATTGAGTCTCTCTTCAACGACATTGACTGCCATCTCTCCATCACGCGAGGTAGATTCGAGGCACTCATATCTCCTATCGTCGCTCGGGTAATTGAGCTAAGTGTTGAGATGTTGGCACAAGTGGAAATGGAACCGAATTGTGTTACAGATGTGGTTTGTGTCGGGGGTTCGTGTCGCATTCCAATGATCCAATCTCAGCTCCAGGGAAAGTTCCCTACTGCCACTCTTCACGCCAGTATGCCACCAGATGAAGTGGTGGCCTTAGGCGCTGCCAAACAATGCCAGATTTTGGAACAGAACTCCATTCAAGATTTCGCCCAATCAATTCAGACTGAGACCATTTCCTGCCTGACACAGGAGCTCATTCTAAAAATAGAAAAGGAACAGTTGGTGTTTAAAAGTGGCGCACCACTTCCTGCCACTAAATTGCTCAGTTTGGAAGTGACAAGAAATGAACTGTCATTTTCAATATACGAGAATGTCAAAGAGATTGGAACTAAGACAATCTTAGTTCCAGAAGGTGTCAAAATAGTGTCGCTAAAAGCAGAAGCCATCCAGAATGCAGGTATCAAGGTGTCATTTAGTGACGCCACAAGTAGTCAAGTTTTTAACACCTTTTTAGTTGCATTCAATTCTCTAGATTAGCCAATCAATTTTAGGGAAATTTAGTGTAGAAATTCTGTTAGTTTTCAATATAATTTTGGTTACAAATGACATCATTTAAATTCATTCTAAAAATAGCTTACTAGCCTAATGACGTTTTCAGCTTCTCACCTTAGCATCGACCCAACCGCTGTGGTATGCAAGGACGCAACTTTGTTTGGTGACGTCACTATTGGGCCTAACACCGTCGTGCATCCTAAATGCAAAATAGACGGATCAGCTGGCGCTATTGTGATTGGTGCGGACAATATCATCGAAGAGAAAGTAGTGATTTGCAGCACTGAAACTGGAACTATGGAGATTGGTTCTGGTAACAGTTTCAGAGTTGGGGCAGAATGCTTTGCTAAGAAAGTCGGAAATCACAACATTTTCGAAATAAAATCGCACGTTGGTAAAGATGTTATTATAAATAACGAGTGCCGAATCGGACCAATGGGACGCGTGGAAGGGGAACAGGAGGTTAGTGACAGAACTATTCTGCTGTATGGACATATTCCGTACAGAATGGAAGTTGGGACAAACTCGAATGCCACACAGATAGAATTGCTTGCGAAGAATCTCCCAAACTATCATAAACTTATCAACACCAGTAAATCATAGTTCTGTAAATATATCGATGTTCAGTTCATCTTTTCTCGGTTGGGAATATGGGAGCATACGAAATGCTAGTATGAGACCATTGGAACTTAGGTTATTTCATCTAACATGTTGTTAAGGGTTAAAATTTCTCAATTTTCCTTATCCCTTATAAGATATGGTTATATAATTTGAATGTTTTTAATTCCGTGTTAACTGTACCCAATTCACAGCCAGTGTCTTCATAATACGCGATCGATAGGACATAGGATCTTTCAATCCATGATCGAAAGATCCGGATCGCGATCCTTTTTTTGAGGATCGAGATCGGATCGAGATCGGATCGACGATCCTTTTTAAAAGTAGGATCGGATCGAAACGATCCGATCCTTTCTCTTTTTAATCCCCAAGTTGGAGGTGAAAGTGTTAAAATGTATGTTGATTAAATATATTTTTTAATGTGTTTTATGGTTTGAATACTAACTTAAGCACTAAGTACGCCGCGGACGGACGGACATTGCACGCCGTCCATGCCATAAGGCATCTCCTCCCAGGAGCTGTAGTATAATGATAGTCCTCTGACTATTATTGAAAGGATCTTTTTGGGGATCGTGATCGGATCGAAGATCCTTTTTTTTGAGGATCGACTAAAGCGATGTATAACTAATTATATGAAACTACTGTATTGGCATTCAGCTTGGGGGGCGGTGGGAAACCCTGATATGACTTGAGAAAAATGCTTTATGGAGATACTGAGAATCGTTTATGAAAAAAACCTTTGTTAAAATATTTCTGTCAAGAACTTGCATGCGCCGTTCTTAGGTAATCAGTATGCATTCTACTGAAGTTTAAGGTCTCAACAACAATAAATTACAAGTACACCCCAAATCAAGGTTAAATTGGTCACATGGATTCTCTATTAAACTAGAATCATGTTGAAATACAATTTGATTGTACTATTAGTAATCTCTACAGAATCCTTACTTCATATTCTAAATATAGAAACTAAATATAACTCTTATGGAGATATTTTGGTTAGCAAACTTAGTAAGCAGAGTATCAATTATCCGATGGAAGTGTTACATTAAACATATAATAATATCTAAATGTTTTATTTTCTTACTGACCTTAAGACGATTCCATAGCCAATCATCTCACTTTTTCACTCTCCATACTGGACTAGTTTTCACGAGTGTCCAGCTTTTATGATTTTGTCCATTTGCCCCGCTTTTTTGATTCTATAATAATACTTTTATTTTGCGTCCGCCATGTTCCAAGAAATTCAACGCAGCGTCCTGCTTCTATCACGGCTCAAGTTGGCATGTAAGTAATTCTTATCGAACTAAGATTGAAACCCACGTGTTGCGTCATTTCCGGTTTAAGCCATTTTCAATGGGGAAGCCATACAAGTTTGGGGTTACTACTATAAATAGAAAAATCCCAAATGCTCTCAAGGATTAAAACTAGTTCGGAGGATTGCATAGGCACACTGAACACCGTGTGACTGCAGTCAGTTCTCTAATTAGATGGCCCAACTCAGAATCATCCCCTAATAGCATTTTTTGCTAATGGATTCTGCTAACCAAACAATCTGGGAGAATTTAACTGAAAGTGATGAATAGACAGACCGAGGGAGAACTTAATACTTATATTCTGCTCTTTTCCATATTTATCGACTTAACCTGTCCTGTTTAAAAATATAACTAAAATATAACTAAACCAACTTTGAAGTTGATTCGTCTATATTTCTTTTATTGGAAGAACTTACAAGTATTTCAACCAGTCAGCTTTTAGTTTTCCGGTTCAAAGTCAGAGTCTAATTTTTAGATTAATACCACAACCAAAACATGAGTGCTAAATTTAGCGTGTAATCTATTTTAAAACATTTTTTTGATTTGAATACTGGCGGATATGTTTTGTTTGTAATGGAGTTTTCTTCTGGAAACACTAAGTAGTACTTACAACAGTTTATTTTCCTTTAACTCACATCAACTTCCGTTTCTGAAAGTTCAACTCACAAACGATTACAATAAATCTTAGAATCATAGTTAACTGTGTTTATACGAATTAGAAATTCTAAATTAGATTCAATGGACCCAAGTCAGCCGACCCGTCGTTACGTATCACCGTACCCGCCTAAAGGCTTGAGACAGTGGATGAACTTCACGTGGAGGTTCGTCATAAAGAGGGACCCCATCTTCTTCATCTCGTTAGGCATATCTCTCTACATTCTCTCTTTCATTCCCAAACCAGAATCAGCAAAGAAAACCAGCCATTTCTATAACTCCTAATCCTTTACAATAGCTACATATCGATATATGTACTTAGAACTCAAATTTCTTTGTTGCTACAATCAAAAACTTACTATTGTATCTATATTTAGTACGAGTAGGTAGGGGATATTGTTGATTTTTTACCTAAAAATGTATACAATCATATCTAAGTTTGATAATGTGCCATGTGCCATGTTTTCTAAATCATTGTTATTGTGCCGATCAATATTGGAGCAATTGACTACTTTCCTATCGAATGATTCACGAACAAGCTATTTATAGTACACATGGAATAACATGGTTTCGCAAGTGGCTCTGTGGAATGTGTAGTCAATTTATTAACGGATTTATCAATTAAACATCGGACGGATGGAGCCTGTCGGATTTATACTTGATTTACTCAGAAAGATTATGGAGTATAATTTTGTAGTCAAAATAGTGCGTTTTATCACTAATGCTATCTCTAACAAGATTAGGGCAGGTGGAGTTCACATTTATTTAACGATTGACAATGGTTTTGCTAATATGTTCAGTCATTTTGGGCGGGGAAGCCATGAAAATACCAGGTCAACACTATAAATAGAATTGACCCCATAGTATTGGTGCATTTCTACTCAGAACCGCCGCTGAATAAACAATGCAATCCAATCAGAATCATTCTTGAATGTCTGTTCATCTTATTTCTGCTATCGCTCCTAATTCTAGTTACCATAAGAACTGAATGGAATTCACTCGAAATGAATTTTCATTTTTCTAGAAAAATTTGCACCCTGAAACCAAAATTGTCCATGTATGCAATTCTGTGTCCATACAAAATTTTCAAATTTCAATTTCGTAAAATACAAACTGCGTATTTCACATTCATTTCTACATCAGTACTACCGAACTGAAACATAATGTTCTAATTTTAGAATTAGCGCTAACTCTGTTACATTTACTATATATATAGCTTACTTCGTCCAAATATATATAGATAGTATATATATTTAATCTGAATCAAGTTTCATCTAGATACAAACTGAGAGAATATAATGTCGTTTACAATGAAAGTATTTTTTACTGAGAGAGAAGAGAATGAGCCGAGTGAAATCAGAAGATTTCAATGGCAACTAAGTTCCAATTTGGAGCAGTTGAAGGTTAAACTTTCAAACGTACTCTCTGTCAAATTGGAACCAGAACTAATTTCAATTTCCGGCAGGGGAGTGGATGGAAAAAATATGAAAATAGAATCGGATTCAGATCTGTTCCGAGTTTATGGACGGACTTCTAGCCAATCAACTGTCAAGTTATGGGCAACCATGCTGGAGACAGAGGAATGTGTAGCTAAAAATAGACCTCGCATCGAGACAGACAGAAGTGAACAGTTAGTGGCCGATGGGATGTGTGAGAATTACGAAGATTTGCAATTTGAGAGTCGAGATTGTGAGTTCGACGCTCCTGTCTGCAAAACTGAAGAATTATACACGGATCTTTGGCCCAAAATAGAAACGGAGACTTTGCTAACCTCGCCTAACTCCATCCAATCAGAGAAAAAACTTGTGATTGAAACGGACTATCCTGCTCCTGAACCGAACGAACTGGACAGTCCGCAATTAGACGCAAGGTTTTGTACATCTTACGGGAAAAATGCAATGTTTGCGAATGCTATGCGACTTATGAAAGATTGTTTTTCCACAGTTTCCGCTCCTGAGCCAACTGACCTATCGCCACAGTTCGTGGAGTCCCTGTGCACACTCAGGGAGATGGGGTTCGATGTCGAGAATCCCAATGTCTTAAAAATTTTACGACGAAATAACGGAAATTTGGATAAAACGATCGAAGAAGTGTTGAACAGCTCATTCTGAGGCGTGTGTTCTAAAAATAGCACAAGTCGAATACCTGGGTGATTTTGTTGTTGCTATGTTATTATTTTGTGTCCCTTTATTTGTTTGTTTGCTTAAATTTAGTCCTTGACACCTTTTATACAATAATTATGTGTTTACTATAATGATTAATTACGTGTTTGTGTTTACAATCATCTCAGTCATAAATACGTCAGTTTCCATTGCGTCACATTGGATTAGTTACAGAATGTCTATAATTAGTACAGCTCACATTATAGATGCCCTACATGGCTACATCGCATGACGTCACACTTGCCTGATATGAGTATTCTCGATGTAATACTAAGATCATTGTAAAGCTATTAATACGTAACATTCTATTTTAGGAGCGATGAGATTATGCAATCCTTCACTCTATTATAAGTGTGGAGTTCGAGTGTCGTACTATCAGCTGAGTTATATATAATATGAGATCTTTGAGTGTGAGAACCTTTTGTGATCTGAATGGAGGTTCATCACTTACGCTTCCAAATGTTTCATCTTTAGCTCCAACATCAACTTTCTCCTTTAGTAATTCGGTCCAAATAGGAGTTTATATTTCTGGACAAGTTATTGTAAATATTATGTGGAGTGATCTGTTCATAAAAACATTCTCTCTAGCCTACTGATACAACTATCTCCAGGATTCCTGAATTAGAACATACTGTATATATTCATTATACTAGTGAATCAAAAACCACTCGCAGAATAGTTCAGACGTGATTACCAAATAAACCTAAATTTAGATCTCACTCAACTCAAGTTTCAAATGCTGAGTGCTAAAAATAGTTTTAAACAGAGGTTATTAAACCCTTAAATTACCTGGAGTCATTTCTATTTATAGCAAATACCTCACACTTCTAAGGTTGCCCCGCCCGAAATCTAGCGCCATTTAAGTTAATTACAAGAAAAAAATTAATTCACAAGCAGTAAAATGTTTTATTTACAGAGATTAATAGAAAGAAAATTAGCTGAGTATTTACATAACAAAGGTTCACATCAGTTGCTATGGGGTTAGTTTGGCTCATTGAGCCTATTCCTGGCTGTGCGAGAGGGTTTGCACGGATAGCGAAACTCCTGTTCTGCCTCGTGTATCCATTTGTTGCAAACTAAACGGATAGTTAAACAGTCAAACATTAAATAAACAGTATTTAGGAGAAATATTCTTCACAATTCTCATGAATTCAACCTACCAATCTTAGCCCCCACGAGTACGGGACAGCCCGCGTGTCTAGTGAGATCGTCTGAGCCGCCAGAAGCTAACAGGTTGAACCAGAACACCGCATCTCCCTAGTGATAGAGTAGATGTTAAAATATGCCCATGAGCACCGTTGATTTGATTCCTCCATTCATAAGTACAGTCGACTCCGTTTGATAGAGTCACTGTTTAATCGGGTCAACCGCTTAATCGGGACACTTTTGGCAGGACCGGAATAGCTCTCACACATAGAAACTAAGACAGAATATTTTCGGTTATTAGGGTTCTCCGCTTAATCGAAGCAAATGTCCTCTGACCGATGTGACCCTATTAAGCGGAGTCGACTGTATTTAAATCTGAACTTGAAACCAATCATTCGTTCCCAATTCCAAAGAGTGAATAGTTCCTCACCCTTTCTGGGACAACTCTTGCTCCGGCTATTGGGAAGACTGTTGCACCTCCTTGCTCCACATTGCTCAGCTAAACAAATAGAAATGAATGAATGGAATTACATTGAAAAACCTTAATTAAATAATAACTTATCTCACAGACACAATTGTTTTCAAATTAAACCTTGATTAATGTTTATTCAAAGAAGTGAGAACTTTAAACTTATGTAGCTGACTAATATTATGTAATTATACCTATGACAAAAATATTACCTAATGGATTCTAAAATTAGAAAGTTCGCTACCACTTTGGGAAAGTATGTATTTACTGAAGAAATGTCAAACAAGAAATCTTCAAATTAGCATTATTAATGACATTTTATAAAGGTGTGAATCCGTGTAATACAAACACATACTAATCCATCCATATCATGTTACACTTATTCTTATCAATGAACTCGGCCAACTGTTCTTTCACGCGTGTGTCCTCTTTGTGTCGCTTGTTTACCACGACACATTCCACGTGTTCAGACAGCTCCACTGGACCATGGATCTGAACTTCTTTATACTGGCGAATGACGTCAGAGTTCAAATAGGGTTTCTTCTTACTGGCAACACTCAGAATTGCGCTGAGTTCTTCCTTCGTATATTCATTCAGGACATGCTCATAGTACTCACAGCTCGCGATCTTAACGTTAGAGTTTGAGCTGTCAGCAGATGCGAACGAAGTGCGAAGTCTCACTTTTTTAAGAATGAAGTAAGAGTCGCCATACTGCTTGCAGCTCTTGACTCCGCAGATATCGCCGACTATGTTAAGGACGCCGTACTTAACCCGGTCCACCGGTTTCGAATCGCGGTACACATTGTTGAATATATTGTCCTCCCACCGCTTTCGTGCCGTCAGGTCGCGGCTCCCATGACTGGTACCGGTCTCGAACTGATTCCGGTAGTGAGTGTCATTGAGAAGAAGCGGGATTATCTTCTCCAAGAAAACATGGATAATGATTGGCGCTTCGAAGCTTATCCACTTCAGAGTTTGGTCCAATTCCTCCATTGTGAATCCGAGGCTAACCACGCGGCTTTGAAGATTCGCAGTTGCTTCTTCGGACAAAACTTTCGCTTTTTTCACGACGTGGTCCATGGCAGCCCGCTGTTCTTTAGTCAGAGCGGCGGTTGCCCAATCAATGTCTTCCAAATTGGGTGTGAACTTCTTGTAGCGAGTCAGATCTCCGAGCAGCTTATCATCGCAGGTCTTGACGTGGTTTTCGTGATCCTCCGGAGGAATGTCGATGAGACAGGAGAGACAGCGGATCCAGTTTCGGCGGTTCAGTTCGGAGTAGGCTGACGTCTGCTTACGGAGACACTGGATCCGGTGCGCCTCCATCTCACTCGGGTCCACTTCTGAGTAGCAGATCCCACACATGTGGTCCAGACACCTGTGCCCACTGAAGAGCACGTCTAGATTACAGTTTTCGCAGCGTCCGTACTTCTGTGGATTCGGTTCTTTCCCTAGGATGACGGGGCGGTTGGCTAATTGGAGGGGGACTAACCGGGCAATAGCTGTGGCTTCTTCCTTCCCAGACCGACACTTTTCCGTGTGGTCGGGCAAGACAGTGATTAGGAAGGCTTCCTTGCAGTGAGGACACTGTCCCTCCTCCTTATTGCGACACTCCTCCACATGAGATGGCATCTCCTCCACTGCCATTTCTTTCCGGCAAATGTTGCATTTCATTTTCTCAGTCTTCCTGGCGGGGATAGGTGGGGGCTCCCTCGAGGAGAAGGGGTTTGTCGTAGGAAGTTGGAACATCGGGAGTATAGGCGTTTCCTTGTCGAGGTCTGGCATTACATACCTGGGGGATGGTTTAGGTCGATTGGATTTCTTCTTACGCGGTGTCAATTTCACAGGCTTTTGCAAAAGGGGTAGAGGGGGCGTTGGAAGGGTTGAAAGGGGTAGAGTGAAAGGATTCGCTTCCTCGAGCTCGTGCTGTAGGCGGCACTCTTCAGCGTGGCTCTTGAGTCCGGACAGCGTGAAGACTCCGTGACACTTCCGACACACCTGATCTTCCGCCTCAATGGATTCCGGTTCAGACGTGATGTCGATTGTGATTCTCTCTGAAATGGATTTAAGAGTGTCTGGTTTCGTGGCAAAATGGGTCGGAACACTCTCGTATTCACTGCTGTTGAGGAAGGTGTGGGGTCCAGATTCAGTTTCAGATTCGAGGGAAGAAGCGGCGAGACGACTCTCACAGGTTTCGTTATGTTCCACAATTTGAGCAGTTGTGAATTCCTGAGCGCAATAGTGGCATGCCACCAGTTCATCACTGTAGCTATCGCTATCGCAAGAGGAATCTGTACTCCTAGTGCATGCGGCGTAGAGAAAGGACAATTCTTCTGAGGGATCGTTAGCCACTTCCTGATTGAATCGACACTCCTCCGTGGGTGGTCCTTCTGTGGCAGGTGACACAAATATCGGGTTGTATGAGGGGGGATTGGGAGGGAGGAAGTGGGAGAGAGGATTGGGTGAGATGGAGTAGTCAGGGTTGAATGGGGGCGGGGCGTTAAGGTTAATAATAGAGTAAGGCTGGTCTATCCCTTCTACGGATCCTCTGTGAGGTGAAGGCGTCAGGCTTTTCTGTGGTGAGGATCCTAGGGTGTGAAGTGGAGAGGTGTTGGGAGGAGGGGAGTGGAGAGGATCCCTGGCTTGAGGGGCTGTGACAGGTCGGTCTCTTAGTTGCGGGTTTTCACACCTCGGAGGAGATGGATACAATTGGTCAAGATTGGGAAACCGGAACCCAGATTGGAATTGACTGGGTCGATTACAGATTAGATTAGGACTAATGCTCATCTGATTTGGCATATGCATTTCATTTGGAAGTATACTCATCTGATTTGGCGGTATATGCATATCTTTTGGCGGTATGTTAGTGCGATCTGGAGGTATATGCATCTGATTTCGCGGTATATACATATTATTTTGCGGTACATTCATCTGATTTTGCGGTATATACATGTTATTTGGAGTTGTGTGCATATTATTTGGAGGTATATGCATATTATTTGGAGGTATATATATATTATTTGGAGGTATGTATATATTATTTGGAGGTAGGTTAGTATGGTTGGGTGGTGTATTTGTATGAGGAGAATAATTATCAGCTCCATCGGGACGGATATTTGATTGATCATGAAAAAAGTCCATCCTATGATGAGACACATTGATTCTATTATGAGGTGATATGTTCATCGGATTAGAGAACATATTCGATTGGCTGCGAGGTTGTGGGTTTGCTTGATTAGAATCCATGTACATTCGATTTGGAGACATGCTTGATTGATTCTGAGGAAAGTTCATCCTATTCAGAGACATGTCCATCTGAGTAAGGGGTGTGTCCGTTTGAGAAGGGTGGACATCCATCCGATCATGCCACATGTCCCTGCGGTCAGGATAGGCCCCAGTTTGATTGGCTCTTTCCATCTGACACGGAAAAGTGTCCATTCGTTGCCCATGCATCTGTCCTTCATTCTCAGTGTTGTAAGGAGCTTGCGTTGGACCGAAATCCATTCCTGCGCCGAAATGTGTCGGGTAAGTGTCGGTGTGGTTCTCCATGAGGATGGTCTTGCTGAGGCCGGGGGACAGGTAGTTGTGCTCGTAGTCTGAGGGGCATCTCTCGAAGATGTCCCCCCGGTGCTCGGGACGATATTGCGGGCAGTACGTAGGCGTAAGGAAGCGATCCTGTCCCATTTGAGGCCTCTGCATTCCCATGCTAGGACCGAGGTGTTGCGGCGCACGAGTGGCGTGATTGGCAGGTGTGAAGTGGCAGTTGGCATTCGAGGACGTGACATCCGGGAAGGTGTCAGATTGGCGTATCAAAGGCGTGGTAAACCTTGGCGCCTGATTCGGTGGATAAACTTTCTCATATGCGGAGAGAGGAGGTCTCTGTGGGTAGCAGTTTGGCCCTTGAATCTGATTGGACGAGTATCCTGGGCTATCCGTCCTTTGAAACCTATTTATAGTATCACTCGTGGGTGGGCATCTACTATAGTTGGACCAGGGACGCTCTGGGGTGTAGCTCAGAGGTAGTCGAGTCTGGCAGCTGATTGGCTGTCTGTAAGGTTGGTTGTAGGGAAGTGGTTGTCTGTCAGGAATTTGTGTTGAAGGATTGCTGAGGTTATTCGTTATTAAAGTTAGAGGGTATTCAGAAGCCGCCCGCGAGGAATAAGTTGTCCGGGTGTCGACGAATTCTTCTCCCGCCGGATTCCTGTATACCCGCGTGGTTGTCTGCTGACAGAAACTTTCCCCTTGATAGCTGGGGATGCCGTGAGGAGGAACATTGGGGATGGGGTGAGGGGGAATATTAGGAACGCCGTGAGGGGAGACATTGGGGACGGAGTGAGGAGGAACATTGGGGACGGGGTGAGGGGAGACATTGGGGACGGAGTGAGGGGAGACGTTGGGGACGGGGTGAGGGGAGACATTGGGAATGGGGTGAGGGGAGAGATTGGGGACGGGGTGAGGAGGAACATTGGGGATTGATTCTTTGATTGGTTTCCTCGGAGGAGGTCTGGGAGGAGGGATGACAAGAGATTCATTTTCAAGTTCCCCTTCACTCGACACTTCCACACTTTCCTGAACCCTTCCAGGACTTCCCCCCACAAACTCCACTTCATCCTGCCCTCCTATCGACTCAAACACGTGTCTAACTGCTCTGGGATTCACTTTAGTCTCTGGGACATAAGTGCAATCCAAGTCCACTTCATTAGGACTCTGGACCAGGATTGGTTCCTCGGGAATAGAAGGCTTGCACTCAAGTTTAGGTTTCGTACTTCCACTGAAGTTTAGCGAGCGAGCAAACTCGCACTTGGTTGTGTGATCAAAATATCCTTCCATTGGCAGTATTTTTTTACAGTAAATGCAGTATTCTGAGTTCACAGAAGATTGTAGACTAACTTCTGTCGTCATAGAATCGACTAATTATGAATTAATTAACAAAATAAAATCACATATAAACGCTAATATAATCCTGTCACAGTATAAGTATGTTATCTTCACGGCTGCTGACAAACATTTCTCGTTTCAGGAAATAAATGGGAGACTTACGTATAAGAGAAGCGTGGCTATTCTATTCCTCGTACCCCCATGAAAAGATTTAATCTCATCTCCCTAGATACAGAACGGGTCATTTGTAATGTGCTATAAACTTACATAGAATAGTATCGTTGCTATGCGGTTCCCATGGCCACCGTCATAAGCGTCTTTTGAATTCTAAAAATAAGTGGTGGCCTTATAACTTATCAAGCTTCCCATGAGAAACGATGTAGAAATATTTCTAATAATAAATATTGCATTAAACTCAGGCCTATGCAGCCAATGCAATTCGATACAATTGTTTATAATGAGTTGGTTCTCTTGGAAATTAATAGGCAATTCAATTTACATAATCTTATCTAGACATTCTTCTATAGTGATGCGAATATTGAAATATTTTGTACAATGGATCATTTAACGTTGTGATAGAAAAGCAACTTCTCAAATTGCGTGAGTTGTCTATCGTTTGAACTTGAAATGGAGTTTTATTCTGTAACAATAAGTGCAATATGCATACATGTATTTTTATGCAATTTATAGCAGTGCCTATCCAAACATGTATTCCAAAGTAATTCCAAATTTCCTGGATTTTGGTTACTTCCCCTTACTCATGCTTATATATGTTTTTGTCAATACCTTTTTTGTGATTAATCATATGGGTTACTTACCCTGGCGTGGTCGTAATGTGGTTCATAGTGTCCTCCGATTCCATACACACCCAACTAAGGAATGGGAATAATAAATAAGCTAATCATCACCCGTAAGCAAGTCTGTTAATAAATCAGTACCGGTATTTTAGACTCTGCTAATATGTATTCATATGGAGATTGCATACCTAACAACCGTATGGGGATTCCCAGTGAATTCTGTCCAGGAATTTAATTAGTGGAACAAGATTACACAGGCTTCTCAACCACTGTTCGCAGCACTATTTTCCCATGTCTCACTACTTGTCACTTGCAATCACAAGATTTGTTAAATTACAGATTGAGGCTACCATGTGTTACATGTTTGGTTGATTTGAAGTTATAATTGGATCCCTGGACAATAGAGTGATTTATACCCTCCAGAGATACGCCCTAATCTCAAACCACTAAATTTTCATACGCCTAAATCGACGAATATCATTACGATATAGAGTCATTGGCTATATTCTAAATTTTTACGCTCCGAAACATTTTCGGGCTTAAAATCATGCGCCAAAAGGAGCGTCTTGCGCTCATAGAAAATATTTTCCAGTGACAGACACATACCTTAATCACTTTGATAGTTACTTATATTATTCGTATTCTGGTCAAATATATTTGTTAAATTTTTTCTGTTAGCCTACTATGCGTGTTGACGAAGGTTTGAATCATGATTGAACTCAGTTTGGTGTTATCCATGCATCCAGTAAGGGATACAGTTAATGTTCTGGGATATATGACTGTAATAAGTTGGCAGATATGAGATTGCAATTTCTACACTTGACTTATTAATATCAATAACCGTGATTTTAAGATATTTATGTTCCACACCTTGTTGCTATTTTTTTTGTTCTTTACTTTTATATCTTAAAAATTTCAAGAACGGATATAACATTCCTTGGAATTACCTGCAATTCTTCTGCCGTATCCATTTCAAGGCCAGTGATATCTTCCAGGCGCTGGTTAATACTTGGGAAGATTGTCATGTCATCTGAGTTCGACAGCCAGCCACTAGATATGAATATAAGTAATTCCACTGGAATCACTCCAGGACATTCCAGAATTGAAAATGTTACGAAGGTTTCCCTGGAATAATACAATCCTAGGAGTTGGCTTTCTTAGTTATTTGATATATCAAACAAAGTGTGCAATTATCCATGTGGTATTGGGGGCTGTCTTAGGGAAATCCAGGCATCTCTGAATGGAAGAGCAAGTATAGGTGTAAGCTTACCTCTTCGCTATTCTGTAGTCAGCTGGTTCAAACTTCCCACTCACGTGATTTCTAGCCGTTGCTCGGTTTAACTATAAAATCCAAATATTATTCCGTCTCTAAATAAGTTTTTATATACGTTTCGCATCGCCATACATAACACACTGAAACATTGAATCAGACAATATAGAAGACACAATTTCATAAAAATATAACTCAAATGGAAATCTCTTCAAACACAGTTTAAATTACAGTAGCACTCTGATAAGACGTAGCCCTCCGGAAGCGGGAAAAAGTACGTACAGGTGACTCCGCTTAATCGGGACACTTTTGTCCAGGATATTTTGTCCCGATTAAGCGGAGTTCCCAATTAACCGATGAAATTTAGTATTAGCTTCTATGTACGGGAACCATTCCGTTCCTGGAGACTTGTCCCAATTAAGCGGTTGTCCCGATTAAACGGAGTTGACTATACTTTTACATAGGAATATATTAGTAAAATGAATTTTGTTTCAGAGAAATGAGTACGTACTAAGCCCTAGTACGTCTCATAATATTATCCAAGAGTACGTACGAACTAACCAAGTTCTACTGTGTTACTAAATATATCTTTCTCCCTAAGAACTGATTATATCCTCTAAACTATTTTAAAATGTATAGGATATAACTCAGCTCTATGAGACTTCAAATTTTGCGACAAAAGGATAGAGGAGATGGATAAATATTTTAAAGCTTTAAATTTCAATTGGAATTTATATATTTCTTCCAAGCACCACGACAAGCACAAAACAAACAAACAACAAACACACAACATTCCAAATTTAGCCAGAAGTTACCTTTTGCTTGCCCAGTTCTTCCAACCTCTGCATCTGTGTCTCAGTGAGGATCTGCTTAATCCCATAAATCCTCGGTTTATCGTGCAACACCTCCACCTTAGCTGGGTTTATGACTAGGCTGGGGTGGTTGTTGTTTGTGTAGTAGAAACACTTCAGCTTCTTCTCTCTCCGAGGAGGCTAGTGTTAAATGCAACCATGAGTATACTACTGGGATGTACCATCATTTTGGCTCTAAATTGTGTCCTTTTGGCAAAAAAACTGAAATGTCATGTTTTTTCGCAAATAAAAGATAGAAATCACAATACAAATTATTTGCCAAAATAATGTTAGCCAAAACACAGTATAATTGCCAGACTAATACACTGTAATATTATATCCAATACTACTGTGTTAGGAAATAAAGTGAATTTATCAAAATAGAAGAATGTAACTTGTCACTTATTTTGATTGTTCACATTGTTCTATTTATAGCTACTATTCTACCCACCAATCTGATTGGTTCTCTGCACAGTGTCTCGTATCTCTTCATATCATCCAAGCTCCAGAATAGAGAGAGACCGGCGGGTAGCTGTTCCTCAATCTCTTCCTCCTTCCCCTCCAGCTCCCGAGGTGTCAGCTGACGCCGGAAGTACTCCAAGTTCCCCTCCACGCGACTCACGGCCCAATCTGGAACTGGAACCAGAACCAAGTGTTATATAAATAGATAGACATATCTCAACAACGATTACAGAGCATAGGTATGTAATAGGATGGATTTCAAACTTAGGAAAGGTGCTATCAATATTTATGGTATATTTTCATGTCGTATCAACATATACAAAAATATCAACAATTTTCACAATAAAATTTGTGGAAATTACATACAATCCTCATTATTTAAATAATGCAATATTTCCACAGACTAGACAACAACAACATCTAACTGATGCTTTGACTTGTTTAATTTATCAATGAGGGGACATACCAATCTCCATTATTCGTTGCGTGGTGACGTATGACCTATAGGTGCGTCCCATCTGGAACTGAGAGAAGCTGAGATGGTCCAGAATATCGAATAGACCAACTGGAGACTCAGCTGACTCCGATTGCTTCAGCCGCTCTGCTTCCTCCAACCTAGCGAGGCAGTCTATTTATAGAATGTTTCTAATTATAGTAACCTCAGTAAACATACATATTTAATTAGCACTCAAACAAGTGCGCTTCGCTCGCTTGCGCTGCACAGCTACGGACACTTTGTCTCATATATCAAAACGTATAATACATTTACAGTGGAATTCGCTTATTAGCATTATTGCTCTATTAGCAACCAATTTTCAGGTCCCAGGTTAAGATTTTGTGTAATTATGTTCCCTTATTAGTAACTTCGCGTATTAGCAACCATTTTATGAGCAAAACTCGAGTTGCTAATAAGCGGATTCCACTATATATTAGGAAACTCTACAGACACGAAGTATTCGCTAGCATCGCTATGTAAGTACAAGAGCGCTTGTGTATAATACTTGTATCATCTAACCTCAAATTGCTCCTAATTACACTCACAATCAACACACTTTACTGACATTATGATAACTTCATATTGATTGGTTATTAATCAAAATAGTATATTACTTTTCAGCAACTTTTGTGCAGCATAAAATGCAAAAAAATATTAAAAGAGCCTAAATGCAACCAAAATAATACAAATGAATCCTAATTTTTTTTGAAATAATGGATTATTTGTATAAATTACGTATACTAATAATCCCATACTTCCAACTGTCCCGCTTTTATCACTCTTCTATTGAGCTAATTATCCCGCTTTTTTGTATTCTATTTATAGTACTTTCTATTACGTCCCGCCATGTCCCGCCAAATTCAACGCTGCGTCCCGCTTTATCATGGCTCAAGTTGGCAAGTATGTAATCCTAACAATCACGATTCTCACCAGACAGTGGCTATCCCCCACAGCTCTTGCTTGTAGGCCTCCTTTCCAATCCCGAAGCACTCCTCTGCCGTGATGCGCCTATTGTCCAAGGACAAGCTCCCATTGGTTATCTTCTGCATGGACAGCTGGTAGGTGTCCAGCAGTCTCTTCAGCGCGATCAGTCCTCCCTTCAGGTCGCCTTCGTTTGGGAATTTGTGTCGCTTTTTGGCGACAATAGACATCAGATCTGTAATTTAGACATTAATATTATGTTGTTGTTTATGTTTACAATATTAATATAATGAAGTTAAGTTCTAGAATCAGTATTATATCAGGTTTTTTCTTACTATTTCTTTACAGGTTTAAACAGTAAAAAAACGATGGAAATTAATATAGATTTGGAATTTTTTACATAATTAAGATTCTGAAATAGTAAGAATATGTAAGGATAAACCGGAGGAGTGAGATAAAACCGGGTTCGACTGTATGTAGTATTCTCGTAAGAATAACTAAGTGAATTTTTTTAAAAGTGCGAACTTCAGCGTTTGCATGCAAAAAACACATCTGAATAACTTTGGTTAATTTACCACGAAGTTGCATGGAAACTAATAATCTTGTCAACAACAACAAACACTGTCGAATACACTAAATATATTTATATTCAAAGTCGTTAGGATCTAATATTCTTAATTCAAGGAATAACGTGTATTACCATGGCTATTGTCCTTGTAGACCAAATCAGTGAGTTTGGAGTCCCAGTCTCTCCCTGTACGTTTCAGAATAGCGAAGGAGTTGACTGGACTTTTAATGTAGTCTACAGCTGTACTGTCTGTTCCAGGCAATGAATTGTAGAACCTTCTAATCTCTTCGAGTCGAGTCTGTTCCAATTCCAAATAGGACTTAAGTTCTGTTTTCATGTCTTGCTCGTGTCCGTAGAGTTCTCTCAAATCCATTACTGAGGTGTAGAGGTCGCTGGCTCCTTGTGCCACCAGTGACACAATTGCGACACAAAATATTCGCATCCAAATCATTTCGAGTAGGATTTGCAATTTATGATGCAGAATCGCTTTTATAGTAGTTGAGTGGCTTGTCTAAACCATTGTTTAATTCTGTGTCATAACACAGTGAGTAGAAGATGGAGTTTCACAATGGATTATTCGTATTGGTAGTATCCACATACTATTACTGTAGACAGCAGTGTATTAGTGGTTAGTGTCTGATTGATACATAGAACTGGTTATTCAGAGCAATTTTGGTAGACGCTTTTGTTAAGTTTAAATCATATTTTTCAGTGCAGCTCCTATAAGGAGACGTCTATCTAATTTAGTTCTTTATAAGATGAGTAATTTCTGTGGAAACAAGATCTCCTTCATGAGTTAGTTGTCTATAATAGCTTAGTGTGTAATATAAGATTGATCTTGCAGTGTATTAATACTATATGCGCTATAAAACTGACCAATGTTAGGAATTTTAGACGAACCGTATTTTACCTATAGCCCATGAGGCTCAAAAAACCGAGGTTTTTGCAGGTTATTATTTGATATTTTAATTGTTTTACAAGGTCTTGGTCAAATGTATATAGTACTTGTATAAATGAATAAGCTGATGCGATATTCTCTTTAGCTTCACTGGTATCAAAAATTAATATAAGAGAATTGAGCATACTTCAGTACAGTTACAATGGGAAGCCTTTGCCCACAAATATTAATGAAAATCTAAAAATACATTACAATGATGTATTTTCTGAGTAGCAGGTACAAGCAATCATCATGCATAGGCATGCGAATACCTAACACTATTGGAACATTGAGCTGCTCATACTACGCAATATAAAAAATCTCTTCCCTCCTTAAGCTTACAAATCAAGGGTTGGTATATCCTAGATGAATATTACACTTTTAACGTTAATACAAAATTTAAATGAAATAAAATGTTATTTTAATTCTAATGTTATTTGATTGCTACAAGCGTGCTTTGCTTGCTTGCGCTGCGCGGCTGGCGGACACTTTGTGTATGCCGGAGGCGCCTAGGCTCACATTAATTAATTATAAGGTAGATAACATATCTTAATACTTCTGTCTTACTGTTATAATCGATGCTCGAAAAATCACAAAGTTCGTCAATTTTTAAATGTTTGATGCGTAATGATGACGTCATAACAGATTGATGAGTCATCATTTTTTAATGAGAGTTGTATCATATTTTTATATATTAATATACACATTCTATTAAAATTTCAGCTTTCTATCATCTAAAATGACTGAGTTATATTGGAAAAACTGAAATTTCTAATTATTAAAAAAAAGGTTTCAGTGACGTCATAATTCCATGATGAGTGGCATTTTCGTCTGAGGTCAGAACTGTAGCTTCTGATTGGTGGATATATTACAATCCCGAATATTTCTAAATTTCGACGCGAAGATGTTTGAGAGCAAGCCGGTACATGAACACTATACTTTTATTTTAAGACTAATCATGGTGGTTGACGCATACCTAATAAATATCCCCAGTTGCTCCTATGATCCTAGAATTAGACCAAAGACTTGGAAAGCCTCAGGCTACACAGTCTCCTAGCTAGATGGTAACTAGACACTTATTTCGATCCGAAAATTAATATAATAACTGCAATACATATAGTTATATAAATCCTAGCAAACTATTATAAGTAGATATATAGGAATTAGAAAAAAGAAAGGCGAATGAGATAGACTACTAGAATGTATGTGTTAGTCATCTGTATACTAATTCGTACTTAGTATTTGTTCGATTGAAATCTTTAGTGTTATTGAGCCATCTTTGGAGTATTTATCTTGTAATAGATCAGCATGTGAAATGAAATTAACTTTACCTACACCATTGTTCTTCTCAGTACTTGGTTTTTTCAAATGATCTAGAAATTTCTCTAAAACTTCCTCTGTAATTTTACTGTTCGTTTCATAATTATCATTAACATCAAGTTGGTTGATAAGTACCATAGAGCATTTGTACCTGATAGGCCATTCGAGTGTGTCATCCCATTCTCCTTTCATAATACAGTTATATAAACTGATATAGTTTTCATTCTGAGTACTAACCCATCTAACGTAACATTGAAATCTGTACAGTCCTACATAGAACGGATCACTGAATGTGTTTTCATTTTCAGATATTTTATTCCTTATTCCACTAATTTTCAATTGAACGCTACCTCTTGGAATCAATTTTCTCAGCACTCCAATTTCTTTTTGTAGTTCTAATATTATACTCTGCATACTATACATTGAGCGTTTCAGATGTTTGTGCATATCTTCTTTTTCATGTTGTTCTAAGTTTCTTCTCTGAACTTTAACTTCACACCCGTATTGAGAATAAGGACACTCTGTTTCTTGTAGAGGACACTCCTGACTGAGATGAATAGATTTATCCTTCCTTTTCACTCGAAATTCTTCACTGCATTTATTCGGACATGGAATAGGGAACTCCTCACATACTTCAAGATGTCCATTCATGTCACATGCTTTCACACTAACACTACAGTATTCACACTTGACAGTTCTCATGGGACAACATGTCCTGTGTGTCTCTACTCCCCTTCTCTCCACTCTACTCACTTCTCCTTTCTCATCTCTACATCCCAGAGGACACGCCACAGGAAATAACTCACACTCTTCTAGATGATGGAGTAGCTTACCAAGTTCATTTGTCCAATCACAACCTTTCAAGGGACATTTTACCTAATTTTTTAAAAAAATTGTAAAATAATCGGGAAAAGTACCAGAAACTCTTAAAAAATGTCTGTTGACAAACTATGAGTACAGCTCCATTAATTAAGTGACTCTTAGGACAAGAAATGTGATACTTAAAATATACCTAATGAATACTATGCCTATAGGAGCTGCATTAATAAGAAGCAATTTCATTAGTTAGTACAATTCGTCTTGTTTTGAGGGAAGAAGCGAAAAGACGAATGATCGTTACCCCAGGTACACAGCTACATCATATAAGGAGTAGAGCAGGGGTTCTTAAACTAGGGGGTGTAATACCGGATGAAAAATGCGAAGAAACTTGTTGCAAAGAAACGGTTACATCCTTCACATTGAGAGTTATTTGGTTTAAATAGATATTCTTAATTATATTAGAAAATAGGTTCTCCGAGTTTGGTAGTCTGAAAAAGTGTAGATGTAGCCGCGTAAGGGGCGTGATAATTCATAGATTGGCCAAGGGGGGCATGGGGCCAAAAAGTTTAAGAACCATTGGAGTAGAGAATGGGAGGTTGTTTTCTAAATCCTGTTCCATAGTTCCCCAATTTTGGGGATGCGGGATAAAATTTCCCTCCCCCTTAATTGAGAGCTTAATTGACGCTTCATGCTCTCCTTCTGACCACTTCCATTCCTGAATAGGCCAAATTTAGGATAGAGATATCACCATTTTTTCATTGCACTCCCCAATTCCCCATATTCTTTCTCGGACAAATTTTCAACCCTCCTCCCACCACTAAATGTAATATATGCAATTTATAACCGCTGCTGTTCTACACAAGACCAGTCTTATTCAAAACTGAAAATAGGGTAGCCAACTCTACAGTGATGCGTTCCGATGTCAAAAGATACAACGTATCAAGATTAACTCACTTGTTTCTCGTTCACTGCTTCACGGTTCATCTGAACTCTTTGCTTGTTTACATCTTTCGGAATACAAACAGAACATCTGAGTTCTTGTTTACCATTTTTCTCAAACAAACACGCATCTCTCAACATTCCTCTGCAATAGTTACAGAGTAGAAACCTCTCTTCCACTTTTCCAGATATTTCTTCCACTAACAACTCTGTTCTCCATCCTCCGTAACTACCATCATCTCGTATCACATACACTAACTTGTTTATTTCTGAGTTAGGTTCTGATACAGAGGTTCTCTCTGCCATTGTTCAGTTTTTTGACAATTTAGGATTTAGTTACCTATTCTCTATTTATAGATTACTGTAATGGATAAAGCTAAGAACTGTTCAAATATTATTATCTAATCTTGTTGTAATGTTATACCTATAGCTAGCATGTATTATAGTTACAGGCGGAATAAATTATACACTCGCAGGAAAAATATGCTTGTTTCATTAGATATAACCATGGATTGGTTCATGTTAGAGCCATGTCACACACACAGCAGCATTACAAAGGGATTTTTCGGATCTTCCACGTTTTTCACAATTTTCTAAATTATATCAACCTTACATATTTCCGGGCTGCCAACTGAGTTCATCGATTTTCCTGGAGAAAATAAATTTACTGAGATCCAAGTATTTTACAGAGATTCTTAGAAGTACATCTGTCTTAATTAATAACTTTTCATAGAAAATTTAGACGTTGTTCGAATATTTGTGGGTACCTTGCACCTATTGCGTAACGTTTCATTTTTTCCCTCAAAAATTTGGGGGCGCTGAGCGAGCGTTCAAATTGTGGCGGTCTGGGGAACATGCTTCCAGAAAAGAAATTGACCCTTGTACCCTTAGAAGCCAGTTTTAGATGCTATCCTAGAATCCGCAAACACATTTTGCTATGAATTTTTGGACTAGAAAATGACCGAGAACAATACTAAACAAACAAAAACAATAATATCCGATAGGTTTTCCGAACTTATTTTGACTACTGATTGTCCGCTGAATACACTTATCGATAGTGTTATCCAGTAACATTATACATGCCATACCACAATGTGCCATCAGAACCACAAAAACCCAAGTTCTTAAACTGACTATTCCTTTAAAAAGTATTAACTCTGATCAACAGAGATGTTGTCTACGTTTGTTTACCAGTTATAGTCCGTGTGAGAATACTCACACGCACTACATAGCTTGTAAACAAACGTAGACAACACAGAACATATTGAGATTTGATATATGTTTAATTTAGTGAGTTAGAGGTGCTCGGATTGAATTTAGGGGTATCCGGTCACCCAGAGATCCATCACAGCCAGGGTATGATACAGCCTTCCAGAGATATGCTCCTAATCTAAAATTTCTAAATTTTCATACGCTTAAATCGCTAAATGACATTATAATTTTGGGTAAATGGGTATTTATCTGAATTTTTACGCTCCTAAACACTTTGCAGCTTAAAATCATATGCCTAAAGGAGCGTCTCGCGCTCCTAGATAATTCCTTGATCACAGCTACACCACTGGTTTGAAGCAAGATTAAACACTAACAGCTAAACTAACGGAGACAAGAAGAATTAAAGAACCCTTTTAATTCAATAAAAGTTTGAAAGGAGCATTATACTGCCATACATACTATTATAAAATATTCTAGGTTGACTAATTCTTGAATAATGAATAAATTCACGGAGAAATGAGGTTCAGTAATTACTCATTATTCAGGGCTACTCGTAATAAATTAAACAATTTAAGAAACAAGCGCGCTTCGCTTGTTTTCGCTGCTCGGCGACACAATTATGCCACTTAGAGTATTTCTGCTTAAAGGAAAAAGTAATGAGACTTATTCAAATCAGATATCAAAAATAGAGTCTATAGAAATAATCACTAAACACAACTGTTACTATACGAGAATATTAAGCATCTAAAATTTGTTCAACTGAAATTTTTAGCATTATTGAGTCGTCTTTAGAGTATTTCTCTTGCAATAGTTTAGCATGGGAGATAAATTTAGTTTTCCCTAAACCTTCATTTCTCTCAGTACTTGGTTTACAAAAGCATTCAGGAAACTTCTTTAAATCTTCCTCTGTATTTTTATAATTCTTTTCATAATTATTTTTGGAATCAAGTTGGTTGATAAGCATCATAGATCTTTTATATCTGATAGGCCATTTAAGTGTGTTATCCCATTCTCCTGTCATAATGCGAAGAAATAAACCGACATAATTATCATTACGAACCCATCCAACACATCCCTGAAACTTGTACAATCCTACATAGAACGGTTCACTGTATGTGTCTTCATTATTGGAAATTTTATCTTTTACTCCACTAATTTTCCACTCCAGACTACCTCTAGGTATTAATTTTTCTAGCTCCATTACTCGATTCATCGTGAGTCTCAGATGTTTGTGGATATCTTCTTTCTCATGTTGTTCTAAGTTTCTTCTCTGAACTTTAACTTCACACCCGTATTGAGAATAAGGACACTCTGTTTCTTGCAGAGGACACTCCTGACTGAGATGAATAGATTTGTCCTTCCTTTCCACTCGAAATTCTTCACTGCATTTATTCGGACATGGAATAGGGAACTCTTCACATACTTCTAGATGTCCATTCATGCCACATGCTTTCACACTAACACAACAGTATTCACACTTGACAGTTCTCATGGGACAACATGTCCTGTGTGTCTCTACTCTCCTTCTCTCCACTCTACTCACTTCTCCTTTTTCATCTCTACATCCCAGAGGACACGCCACAGGAAATAACTCACACTCTTCTAGATGATGGAGTAGCTCACTCAGCTCATTTTTCCAATCACAGCCTTTCATGGGACAATTCGCCTAAAATAATTATTTAAAACTGTGGAAAATGATAGACCGGAATTTTCGGAAAATTAAAAAGGCCAGAATTGCTATTTAGTGCTGAATTCCGACATTCAAATACAGTGAAACCCCGCATAACAGTCACCTCAGAATAGCGGCCACCCCGATATTTCGAATTCCAGTCATTTGCTTTAGAACGAAACTTTATTTTTAACCTCGGAATTACAGCTAATTACTTTAACCTAACTACAAAAATGTACCACAGTGGTACAACTATTTCATGGTTACTGAACTAAACCTGCCTTCTCAGGTAATTGCGAGGAAAAATAATTCCTTCTTTTAGAGTTAGGTGACATTACCTTTGACCACTCTCACACTATTGGTTAAGCTAATCATTTAGAACTGAGATTCAGACCATCTCTCATAGCACTTACCTCAGACATGAAAATTAAACTAAACTCTACTCATGAAGCCATGCATTCTGACGCTTATGGGAACAAATATAACCAAAGATTTAAACTCACCTGTTTGCTGTTGACTGTTTCACGATTCAATTGGACTTTTTGCTTGTTTACATCTGTTGGTATACAAACAGAACATCTGAGTTCTTGTTTGTCATCTTTCTCAAACAAACACGCATCTCTCAACATTCCTCTACAGTAGTTACAGAGTAGAAACTTCCCTTCTCCTTTTCCAGATATTTCTTCCACTAACAACTCTGTTCTCCATCCTCCGTAACTACCATCATCTCGTATCACATACACTAACTTGTTTATTTCTGAGTTAGGTTCTGATACAGAGGTTTTCTCTGCCATTATTCACTCGTCTAACAATTCGGAACAGAATTAGTTTGTCTAAACACTACAAAGCTGAATATTAATAACTCAATGAGTGACTATTAAATGGATTATATTACAGAGTCATGAGAAGTAAGATATTGGTCTGGTGATGTTATGGTTCCGTGTGTACTATACCTACCGAATAGCGATTCCTAATAATGGTGTAAAGGACAAAAATATTACGCAGTAGCTGCTGCCCTTATCCTATGACACTGTATTAATATGTGTAACATAATTCTTTAACAGTTCTACATCTAGCTATTCATGGATAATCTGAATTAAATCGATTAATTAATCAATTTTTCAATGGAAAATAATGAATTAGACTATCCACTAATTCAGTGTTCTGTTAATTGTTTAGGAAATACTAACGTTGTATAGTTTATACTGGACCATACACTGCCTGGACAAAAGTATTCGTACACTTCAAATTTTACCATAAAATAGTTATAGTAATACAGTCGAACCTCCGAGATCCGGAAATTCATAAAAAAGTAAAATTCGGTTCACTAATGTTCATGTAAGAGTAAAAATGGATAATGTCCGGATCTCAGAGCATTGAAATTTAGAGCTGTCGGATCTCAGAATAAAATTAAATTTGAGTTTAATACACACATCATGTAGATGATATAATAGAAATCGCGAGTATAGAATTATGGGTAGAAAATAAATGGATAATGTCCGGAACGCAGAGCGTTGAAATTTAGAGCTGTCCGATCTCAGAATAGAATTCAACTAATATGCTTCTTGTGTGCACAACAAGCTTGATACCTGGATAATGAAATTAAACCCAGTCCATGTTAAACTGAGAAGTATATACAGCTTGCATAAATATCTACTGCACTGAATTACTTATATGGAGGAATTGAATCCATAAACTTTCAATTATCTGCTGATTTCTCCTAATGTGTCAAAGAGAAAAAAGCACTCTTATCCTCCCAAAAGAGTGTACAAATCGCCGCTTTATAAGGAAATAGAACTCGCTGCCATATAAGTTTCCATTACTGTACACTTACCGGTTTCGCATGCTACACTGGACAAAATTCTGAGATCCGGACAATTCTAAGATCCGAACACTGTTCGGACGGGACTGCCCGGATCTGCGAGGTTTTACTGTACTATTCTATTTAGCGAGTCAAGTGCATTTAAATTAAAAATCGTATAACTTCAAATTCGTATTCTCCACATTCGAATTACTCACTTTATGATCTTCCCACTCTATTAATCTCCCACGAGGTTGAACATTTCAAACTGTGCCACCTCGTACCACCAATGCCATCATACAATGGTGATAACACGTGACATGTGTCATAGGGTGGCAAATGCCGAAAATACTAAATCTTGAAGGATACGACGTAGTAATTAAATTGAAAGCTTATAAAGTGAGTAATTTGAATGTGAAGAAACGAATTTTAAGTGAGATTTAGTGTATCTGTTACTGATTAGATGTTACTGACTTCACAAATTGATTAGTATTATAACAATTTGGGTGGAAAATATTGGGGTGTACGAATACTTTTGTCCAAGGAGTGGAGAGCCATACTTCGTATGTATTACATTTAGTCGCCTTTAGTTTGGTTGCCACTAGAACATAATTATTTGTTAGTTTTGCATTACAGTTGATTGCTTAGTATCGACTGCATATTTTGATCAGAAAATCTATGTAGAACTTTGATCAGAAATGTGGAATATGTATTAATTAGTATTGAAATTCCAGATTTCTGATCAAAGTTATACTTGTACATATTTTCTGATCAAAATATACAGTCTCATTACTCGTAATAAATTAATCTATTTAAGAAAATAGATCTAGGATAAATACGTAGATACGTAGACAGTAGTCAGATTTACGTAGTCTGGTAAATTATGAGAGTTGGAAGCACTGCTTAGTTCAATTAAAATA
The DNA here is from genome assembly GCA_963281255.1 of Aphrocallistes beatrix. NCBI lineage: Eukaryota > Metazoa > Porifera > Hexactinellida > Sceptrulophora > Aphrocallistidae > Aphrocallistes > Aphrocallistes beatrix. The sequence continues at coordinate 4,506,755 of OY725492.1, read as the reverse complement.
TTATTCAATCTAACAAACAAACTGAAACGACAGAAAACCACCTCAGTAGTCAGTATAAAATATTTAATTTCTCAAGTGACACAGCTAGAAATTCACTAAACACAGCTGTAACTAGGTATGAGAATATTAATCATTTAAAATTAGTTCCACTGAAAATTTTTAGCGTTATTGAATCGTCTTTAGAGTATTTCTTTTGAAATAGATCAGAATGGGAGATAAAATTAGGTTTACCAAAACCGAATTTCTTCTCAGTATTTGGTTTACTAAACTCTTCAGGATATTTCTTTAAGTGTCCCTCTGTAATTTCCAAATTCTTTTCAAAAGACTCTTCAGCATCAAGTTGGTTGATAAGTGCCATATAGTATTTGTATCTGGTAGGCCACTTAAGTGTGTCATCCCATTCTCCTTTCATGATACAAAAAAATAAACCGACATTATTTTCGCTACAATTCCATTCAACTTTTCCTTGAAACTTGTACAATCCTACATAGAACGGATCACTGAATAGATGCGCATTTTTGGAAATTTTATCTTTTATTCCACTAATTTTCCACTCCAGACTACCTCTAGGTATCAACTCTCTAAACATTTCATTCTCCTTCTCTAGTTTCACTATTTTACTTTGCATATTCCCCACTGTAAGTTTCAAATGTTTATGGAAATCCTCTCTCTCATGTTGATCCATGTGTTTCCTCTTGCTTTTAGCTTCACACCCGTATTGAGAATAAGGACACTCTGTTTCTTGTAGAGGACACTCCTGACTGAGATGAATAGATTTGTTCTTCCTTTTCACTCGAAATTCTTCACTGCATTTATTCGGACATGGAATAGGAAACTCTTTACATACTTCTAGATGTCCATTCATGTCACATGCTTTCACACAAACACTACAGTATTCACACTTGACAGTTCTCATGGGACAACATATCCTGTGTATCCATACCTCCCTTCTCTCCACTCTACTCACTTCTCCTTTCTCATCTCTACATCCCAGAGGACACGCCACAGGAAATAATTCACACTCTTCTAGATGATGAAGTAGCTCACTCAGCTCATTTGTCCAATCACAGCCTTTCACTGGACAATTGACCTAAATAACCAGATAGAATATTAGTAACTTATGTAATTCGGGTAGCATTGCCGAACTGGCGTTGATGTTGTTAAATAATATATTGAGGTTGAAGATCAAGTTATATTATGGTCACTGAGATGAGTTCTATAAATTGCCAGTTATCGTGATGCAAAAAACTTTCTCTTATTACTTAAGTCATTTCATAAGTACTGAGCCGTGATCTGTATTCAGAAGTTAGTGAAAATATACTATTTTCGATTTGTCCATTGTATAGCTCAGGAGATCAGCTTTCGATTTGCATATAGGATTGTTGTGATAGAACAATTATGGTGATTGGTACGTTCGATTTATATCCATGGTTTAGGTGACTGTTGAAAAATTAGAATCTCCCCATTGAAAATGGCTTAAAAATGAATTTGGTGATATTTTTTGAATTCGTGGAATTAGACCATTCATTACAAGGTCAAATAATTAAGAAATGTGTGATGAAGTAAATGGGAGGTGTTCAGTACAATAACCTGTGATAAAAAGTAACTGCAACTTTACGTGGATTTTTCCAAATTTTCTCCTAGGAAATACTAACATGACCTAAATTAACACGATTTGTTCGGAATAATTTAATGCGATATTAAAAATCCATTTAGTACAGATCCTATAGACAAGTGCTGAATGGATTGAGGATATGCTACAGCAGTGGTTTATGTCTGGATTGTATAAATGCCACCGTCCCGTGTTTTCATTCGTCTACGTATTTAGCCGATTTTCACGAGTGTCCCGTTTACATGAAATTTCTCCATATTGTCCCACTGCTTTTTATTCCATGTATAATATTTTTCTCTTGGGTTGCGCGATGTCCCGCGAAATTCAACACTGCCTCCCGATTTCATCATGAATCAAGTTGGTATATGTGGTACTGCCTATCTAACAGTCAGCGTCTTTGTACTAGTGAACACAAAAGCAATACATACTAGGAAGTTACATAGATTCGAGTAAATACGAGGATATGAATAATATTGGTTGTTACCAAGCTGGTAACTGTTCAACTCTAATTCTGATAGTTATCCCATTTCCTAAGGAATATTTCTCCTTCAAGATCTCAGCATGGGAAATGAGTTTTGAACCAAAACCATTGTTCTTCTCTGTAGTTGGTTTTTTGAAACAATCTTTAAATTTTTCAAGTTTTTCTTTCGTAATTTCACGAGATATTGCATAGTTGTCTTCCTCATCGAGTTGATTGACTAGTTCAATTGTATATTTGTATCTCAAAGGCCATACTAAATTATTGTCCCATTTTCCCTTCAGTATACACAAATAAATAGATATATATCCTCCTGAATCCCAGTTAATAGAAGCACGAAACTTGTACAAGCCTACATAGAATGGATCACTGTATGTTCGAACTTCGTCTGATAGCTTATCTTATATTCCATCGATTTCCCATTCTAAATCGCCCACCGAGACTAAACCAGAAATCGTAGATTTTAAACTCGTAACTTCCTTCTGTAAATCTGAGATAGTGAGCATAGTGAGTTTCATATGTTTGTGCATATCTTCTTTTTCATGTTGTTCTAAGTTTCTTCTCTGAACTTTAGCTTCACACCCGTATTGAGAATAAGGACACTCTGTTTCTTGTTGAGGACACTCCTGACTGAGATGAATAGATTTGTCCTTCCTTTTCATTCGAAATTCTTCGCTGCATTTATTCGGACATGGAATAGGGAACCCTCCACATACTTCTAGATGTCCATTCATGCCACATGCTTTCACACTAACACTACAGTATTCACACTTGACAGTTCTCATGGGACAACATGTCTTGTGTCCCTACTCTCCTTCTCTCCACTCTACTCACTTCTCCTTTCTCATCTCTACATCCCAGAGGACACGCCACAGGAAATAACTCACACTCTTCTAGATGATGGAGTAGCTCACTCAGCTCATTTGTCCAATCACAGTTTTTCACGGGACAGTTTATCTAAAATAAGAACAACGCGTATAATTTATGTCAGAGACAGAAGAGTGTATGAGATTATTGATGACATAATATGTACTGTGTAACACTCTAGGGATAAACTTAATAGAATACTTAGCTCAATAACTTTGAAATAAAAAATTTGATTTCAAAGTTATTGACCCAATTATAGATATTAGGTAAAAAAAGTCAATAAAGAGTGCTTGGCGGGATTTTTGAGGCAAAACTACCAATTTCAACCCCATTCCTGTCCTAAAGTAGGCTTTCATTAACCATTTTCCAATTCTGACCTCTACCCGTGATTCAACCTTAATTAATTTCAATTTTATCTTATACTTGGTTTATAAATGATAGAAAAGTCAGATAATTCGATCACTCTACATTTGATCAACATAATCATACCTAAATGTATTAACCAATTCTATCAAATAAAATAACACTCAACAACAAAGTAACGGTGATTCACAGACAGAGAGCCTGGAATTATATACAAAATACCAAGTGGTCATATTGTGCTAGTTCAGTGGTTCTATTGTATTGCATTTGTATATGTAGTACCACTTACAAAGGGGAAAGTTTTATAGTGTACTGTAAATTTAATCTTACCTGCTTTTCGTTAACTGTTTCGCAATTGAGTTGAGCTATTTGCTTGTTTACATCTGTTGGTATACAAACAGAACATCTGAGTTCTTGTTTGCCATCTTTCTCAAACAAACACGCATCTCTCAACATTCCTCCACAGTAGTTACAGAGTAGAAACTTTGTTTCCATTTTTCCTATTATCTCTTCCACTAACAACTCTGTTCTCCATCCTCCGTAACAACCATCATCTTGCATCACATACACTAACTTGTTTATTTCTTTTGAATCAGAGTTATCATCTCCTGAGTCGCTGTTATCATCTTGATCAGAGCTATCTTCTAAGTCTATACTTTCTTTTCGGAGTAGAATTTCTGGATATTTCGCTGCCATTAATGCTAATAGTACGTAAATAACAATGATATCTGCCCTCTTATATGGCAAATCATGCATAAAATTATAGTATAATTATATTTTCTAATCAGCGACCTAAATCATTGATAAATATCCTCACTAAAGTTTGAAGTAACCTATATCAGTGGTTCTCAACCTTTTTCATCTTGTGGACCTAGAATTAGATCCACCGAAATTTCGAGAGTGATTTTATTATGTTTAGAATATTTCTTTAAAATCTCTCTTAAAATCTCATACAACAGTTATTTACAATATTGGAGATAGAAATAAATCAGCTTATAATCGTACTCTTTCAGAAGATAAAAAGGAATATTAATTAATCTTAAATTAGTAAACAAATAAAGAAAATTGGAGAGTTAGAGTAAAGTAAATAATATAACACAGTTCATTTAGTTGTGTACTATTAAGAACTAGAAATTAGCTCCACTGAAATTTTGAAAGCAATTGAATCATCTATGGAGTATTTCTCTTGTAATAGATCAGCATGCGAAATGAATTCACGTTTACCGAAACCTTTATTCCGTTCAGTACTCGGTTTACTGAAGCATTCAGGGTGTTTCTCTAAATGTTCCTCTGTAATGTCAGATTTCCATTTATAAGAATCTTCAGCATCAAGTTGGTTGATTAGTACTACAGACTTTGTGTATCTGATAGGCCATTTAAGTGCGTCATCACATTCTCCTTTCATAATACAAAGATATAAGCCCACATAATTTTCAGTTTTATTCCATTGAACCCTTCCTTGAAACTTGTAAAATTCTAAATAGAATGGTTCACTGTATGTGTCTTCTTTTTGTGACAATTTATCTTTTACTCTACTAATTTTCCATTCAAATACAATATTTCTTCTTGCTCCCAAACTAAAAATCATTGGAATTAATAAATATTGGAATTTTGAAATATTCATCTTCAAATCATCATTTTCTTTTTCTAATTTCACAACTTTATTCATTGTTAGCTTCAGATGTTTGTGCATATCTTCTTTCTCATGTCGATCTAAGTTTCTTCTCTGAACTTTAACTTCACACCCGTATTGAGAATAAGGACACTCTGTTTCTTGTAGAGGACACTCCTGACTGAGATGAATAGATTTTCCCTTCCTTTTCACTCTCTGTGTACCACATTTATTCGGACATGGAATAGGGAACTCTTCACATACTTCTAGATGTCCATTCATGTCACATGCTTTCACACTAACACTACAGTATTCACACTTGACAATTCTCATGGGACAACATGTCATGTGTGTCTCTACTCCCCTTCTCTCCACTCTACTCACTTCTCCTTTCTCATCTCTACATCCCAGAGGACACGCCACAGGAAATAGCTCACACTCTTCTAGATGATGGAGTAGCTCACTCAGCTCATTTGTCCAATCACAGCCTTTCTTCTTCAATGGACAATTAACCTAAAAGAAATATAAGTAGTATGTACATTGATTAGGGACATGGTCAGTCAGGTAAATGTAAATAGTCGGATGGACCGTACTTAGTTTGGGCTGAGCTTCAGTTATTTATTGACAAAGTGTATACACTTTAATTGCTTTTAACTCGATAAGTATTCGTCTTAGATCAAAAATAATTACACCAGTGGGAAGAAGAGAGTTGGTGTATTTCATTTTTAAGTTTAAATTTTTAAATTTTTACAAAATGAGTTAGCAGTGACGCATCAAATTTAGGTCTCAGTTTTTGGTTAATATCTCATGAAATATTTATGATACAAACTTTTCCTGTAAACTACGTTCATTTCAGCCTTGTATTTTGTGTGTTAATATGCTAATTAGAACGCTCTGACATATCATATGTGGAATATATGAAGGTTTTACTACATTCAACTATACTTGCCACTATATATACCACAAAACCTTCATATATTCCACATATGATATATTAGAGCGTTCTAATGCATATTCGTACTCGCTAAACCTAGCCGAGAAGAACAAGGAGTCACTCGATATGGTTCCTCCAAAATTTGGAGATCGGAATTTCTAAACATTCCTGGCTTGCTGGAAATTTCGTGCTGGACACGAATTCAATAATCAAAATATGATCTGGTGTGATTAAAAGTAGATATTATTGATAGATTCAATCCCGGTCATATCACATTACTATAATGTAAAATTCAAATATTAATAATTCGTTCAAAAATTAATATTTCAATTTGAAATTTAACACACAAAATACACCAAGGCTGAAATAAACGTAGTTGAAGGGAAAAGTTTTTATCATAAATATTTCATGAGATATTAACCAAAAACTGAGACCTAAATTTGATGTGTCACTGCTAACTCATTTTGTAAAAATTAAAAATTTAAACTTAAAAATGAAATACACCAACTCTCTTCTTTCCACTGGTATAATTATTTTTGATCTAAGACGAATACTTTTCGAGTTATAAGCGATTAAGTGTGACTTCGAATCCGCTGCTAAGATAACACTCGTTTAATTAGTTACGTAATAGGATCGGTTTTTGTTTTTGAATATAAGCGATTTTAGAGATATAATCACTCATTCTGAGTAAGCCTCGGTCGCCCACTTATCATTAAATAATTTAAATAGTCTGTGTTCTAATACCATCAATAACTGCCTTAGCATCGCTGACAATTATATTTGTTATACTTAAGCATCAGACAATAATATTAAAGTGCCTATGGTCTTGAATCTGTGAGAATAGCGTCTACTAAGTAAGAGGAAACCTCAAACTGTGGTCAGGAATCCAGAAGATCTGATGAGAGCACAGTCCTGATGGAGGCAATACATGCCAACTTGAGCCACGAAAAGGCGGGCGTTGAGTTTCGCTGGACAAGGCGGGACACAATAGGAAAGTAGTATACAAATAATTAAATAAGCGGGAAATAAAGGGGAAATTTCATGTAAAATTGGGACACTCGTGAAAATTAGCCAATAGAAGAGCGAAAAAAGCGGGATCTCACCAAAAACGAGACAGTTGGCAAGTATGTAATAGGGGAATAATACAACGAAGGAATATCTCATATCCGATTTATGATATTTATTCTTCGAATGAAATTTACAGAAACATCCGATGAAGCATTTCTGGAAATTAATTCTCATTCTTGAATTTTTCAGGGATATACCTAATTTACGGAACTCCACGAAACGTTTCCGGAATTTTAAATGTCAATTTTACGGAACATTCCGTAGATTAGGCATTTATAATTCTGGAACTGTTCCGTCAAGTTCCGTATATTAGGTATATCCAATTTTCAGGAAGGGAAGAATAAAATACGGAATTTCAGGTATGGGGTTTGGAATTTTGAAAGGTCTCGCTCTGGAAATGAAGCTTCCATATTCCTTCGGAACGGTCTGTCTCACCGGATTTAGGCATGTCCGTACTATTGACCGCAAAAAATTGCTGAAAATAAACCGAAGTCCCGTATCGTCTCAAAAACTTTTATCCAGGATTATAAAATAATAAATTATTAAATATAATTATCCTCACGCGTCTCTTGTCGGCGACTTCTCGATTCAACTGAGCTGCTTGTTCTTTTACGTCATCAGGAATGCAAACAGAACATCTGAGTTCCTGAATCCCGTTCTTCTCGTATAAACAAGCATCTCTCAACACTCCTCGACAGCTGTTGCAGAGTAGAAACTTCTCTTCTACCTCGCCTTGAAGTCTGTCGACTAACAAATCTGGTCTCCATCCTCTGTAACGAGCAGAATGCTTGACGTAGAGGAGCAGCAGTATTTGATCTGGAATATTTCCTTCCTGGAGTTTCCCTGCCATTCTAGTAGTGACAACTTATCACATTAATTTATTAAAAAAAGATTAATAATCTATAATTAGATATATCACCCGTAACAGACAAAATATTTAAACTAAATCGTCACGAATTATGAAATCGGCTTAGAATTATTATGCAGAGCAGTTCCTTAACAATGGATAAGATATAACTACTAACTAAGTGCTGTAATACTAACCTAAGACCAAGCGTACGTGGGACACCTTAAACCATTATAAAACTGGTGACACTCTTGTCTCAGTTCTTGTACAAATATGCTATACACCATGGATTTATCTAGGATTTCCAGTCTGACACTTTTTCATGGAAGTGATGAAGCTATTTGGCACCCAAACACGGGGTTTATCTTATAATTCTAGGGTAGCGGGAACTCGGCACCAGAATCGAACACAGCCAGCACCTTGCTCCTCAGACGGTACCAGGCTGGCAACCAGAGGTGGTCGTAGGAATCTACCAAGCTCAGGGCGATGCGGAGCCAAATAAAATAAATCCGGGGGCCTTACAATGATTTGGTTAGGTAGGTCCAATGAAATCCGGGGCCGCAGAATCAAACTCGGGACGAATGCTCCAGATGCCCTCCCCCCTGGGACCGCCACTGCTGGTACCTATAGGTGCGGACTGACACTGAGATAAATCCTGCTATCCACCTCTTCTGAGTGACTATTATAGACTCTCAGCAGCGGCGGAAATACCACTCAGATAAAGTGTATTTTGCATACATGCCAACCTGAGCCATGATAAAAGCGGGACTCAGCGTTGAATTTGGCGGGACATGGCGGGACGCAATAGAAATGTACTATACATAGAATTAAAAAAGCGGGACATAATGGGGAAATTTCATGTAAAAGCGGGACACTCGTAAAAATTAGCTCAATAGAAGAGTGAAAAAAACGGGACAGTTGGCAAGTATGATTTTGGACACACCGATCGGTGGCAATAGCCACTTCGTATAAGAGTTAGTCAGTTCTGGTATACGAATACACTAGTGTAGATATATGGATCAAGTTGAATGTAACCACTAAATAGTAAGCATATAATATTACAGTCGATGCTGTATAATAAATAGGTAGACTCAGAGTAATATATACTCGTATTCTACAAATTCAGCCATTTGATACTTAAAATGTCGAAGTTAGAAGAACTAGAAGAAAAATACAAGTTAGCGTACGTGATAAGAGATGATGGGAGTTACGGAGGATGGAGAACAGAGTTGTTAGTGGAAGAAATAACAGGAGAAATAGAAGCTAAGTTCCTACTCTGTAGCTGTTGCAGAGGAATGTTGAGAGAAGCGTGCTTTTATAAGAAAGATGGTAAACACGAAGTTGCCTGTTCTCTTTGTATTCCGAAAGATGTAAAAAAACAGAATGCTTCAATGAATCGAGAAACAATAAAAGAAAAAAAGGTAAGTTATTTATTTTTTGAGTACTTTAAATGCGCCATTGCCAGTCAAAAGTTGTCATTGACCAGATGCATACATGCCAACCGTCCCGTCCTTTCACTGTTCTATTGAGCAAATCTCCACTAGTGTCCCACTTTTACAAGAAAACATGTATAATACTTCTCTATTGCGTCCTGCCATGTCTCGCGAAATTCAACGCCCGCGTCCCGCTTTTACCATGGTTCAAGTTGGGATGTATTCATATGAGTTGGATTCAACCATGGATCATAAGGCCATGAACCACTACACAGTTGGAATCGGACTCAAATTCCAGAACCTGCCAGAATATGATTATGGAACTGAACCCGAACCACACCCGACCTGAAACAGCAAATTTATATTCTAGACCAGCGGTTCTGAACCTGGGGTACACGTAGCACCCCCAGGGGGTACCTGGGGTGAATTCAAACTTGTCAAAAATGATTACTAGAACCTTAATAAAATTATTAGTTAGTTAGTTTGTTTGTTTAGGATAATCGTAGCATTATTATCAATGACTAAGTTCAACAGCATTGAGAGGGTATGTGAAACCTCTTGTTGACACCAAGGGGTAGCACTGACTGAAAAGGTTCAGAATCACTGCTCTAGACATTACCAAAATGCCTAAATGTACTAAAAGAATGTTGCAAATTGCATCAAAATTGTTTTTGGTATTTGACCGCTGAATAGAGTATCTCTAGTGCCTCGACAGTCTAGAAAGTAGACTCTTGCGCTCATTAAGTGTTAGTCCAAAAGTCCATTTCAGACTTTGCGTCCACCTAAGTACGAACTCAAACCCGAATCCGACTCCAACTCTGAACTACTAATATGTCTTAGGAGTACTCTACTAATGAGTTGTTATGTTCCTCAGGTAGATAATTTGTACTCGTGCGAAATTGGGGAAATCTGGTTGTTATTTTGACTTTGAAGGCCTTGTTCGTATTTCACAGATTATCTATGGCATAATATTCCGCAGAGTTGATTTAATGTGTGTTTTATTACTCAAATCAAATAATTTTATTTGTGTCAAGTAGGAATATTTTGTGTTTTTCAAACATTCCTTCTTAGTTGTGCTCAAAGTAGGAATTACGCATGACAAGTTTTGTTGAAATTAATATTTGTTATTTATTGGGAGTATAGAAGTTGCATACTAGAGACCTAGAGTACGCGCCTGTTTTGGATTAATGAAGAAATATTCCACACAAAATTGGTAAAGTAGTCATATTTTTGGAGCGGAGATATTTTTTGGTATAATGAATACCTTTAGAGTTAAGCTTCCACCAAAGATTCGAGGTTGGAATTTTATCAAAGTTTGACATAAGGGTTGTTGTGCTAAGCGTGCTTTGTGGAAAGGTGTGAAAATATTTCATAATTTAAACCCAGGTTCAAATCTCCACCATATAAGGAATATATGGTTCAAATTTGGTGCAATTTGGCCAATAGAATTTCTAGGAGCGGGTAGACGGACGGACGTCGCACGCCGATCATGACATAAGGTATATCTCCTATACTAGGAGCTATACTAAAAAATCCTAGCGCTTTAATATATAAGATATTTAGATTTAAGTGTAATACTTTATTGTTAATAGGTACACTGTCCCCTGAAAAGCAATGGATGCGATTGGACAAATGAGCTGAGTGAGATACTCCATCATCTAGAAGAGTGTGAGTTATTTCCTGTGGCGTGTCCTCTGGGATGTAGAGATGAGAAAGGAGAAGTGAGTAGAGTGGAGAGAAGGGGGGTAGAGACACATAGGACATGTTGTCCCATGAGAACTGTCAAGTGTGAATATTGTAGTAATAGTGTGAAAGCATGTGGCATGAATGGACATCTAGAAGTATGTGGAGAGTTCCCTATTCCATGTCCGAATAAATGCAGTGAAGAATTTCGAGTGAAAAGGAAGAACAAATCTATTCATCTCAGTCAGGAGTGTCCTCTACAATTGACAGAGTGTCCTTATTCTCAATACGGGTGTGAAGTTAGAGTTAAGAGAAGAAACTTAGAGCAACATGAGAAAGAAGATATGCACAAACATATAAAAGTATCAATTAGTAATATGCAAACTAAAGTAATAACGTTGCAGAAAGAAAACGAAGAATTGAGAAACAAAGATCTGAAATTTCAATCGTTATTATTGCCAATTATTTCGAGTTTCGCAGCGAAAAAGATTTTTGAATGGAAAATTAGTGGAGTGAAGAATAAAATCTCACAAAAAGGAGACACTTACAGTGATCCGTTCTATGTAGGATTGTACAAGTTCCAAGGAAATGTTGGATGGGTTTGTAATGATAATTATATGGGTTTAGGTCTGTGTATTATGAAAGGAGAATGGGATGATACTCTTAAATGGCCTATCAGATACAAATACTCCATGGTACTTCTCAACCAACTTGATGCTGGAAGTAATTATGAAAAGAATACTGAAATTACAGAGGAATTTTTGAAGAAATATCCTGAATGCTTCAATAAACCAAGTACTGAAAGGAATGTAAGCCTCGGTTTACCCAAATTAATTTCGCATGTTGATCTATTACAAGAGAAATACTCCAAATATGACTCAATAACTTTCAAAATTTCAGTGGAGCTACTTTCTACTTCTCAATAGTACACAACTATGAACTGTGTTAGATTATTTCCTTTACTCTAACTCTCTAATTTTCTTTATTTGTTTACTCTATTTCTAGGATTAATTTACTTGTATATTCTTTCTGAAATAAATTAAGTTTGCAGGGGCGGATCCAGGATTTCACGAAAGGGGGGGCCCAAAGCGAGTGGAACGAGCGACTTTTGGAAACCATTCCGTTATTGGAGACTTGTCCCAATTTAGCGGAGTTAACTGTATATCTAATGTAAGATTGCAAACAAATCATTAACTTTATATATCAAATGAAAATATGTCAAAGAAAGAGGAAATTCACATTCAGAGATACATTGAGAATAAATGTAAAATTATGCAGTACAGCATCAGCAGTCAATCTCAGTATTTTCTATTTGGAATATTATAGTTGTTCCACAGAGATATTAATCGTTATTGAGTCGTTTCTGCAAAATTTGGCATTCAAAACATCAACACGATATAAAAAGTTATCGAAACCAAAATGCTTATTCTTAATTGAAGTAGGTTTCTGGAAGCATTCAGGGAACTCTGTCAAGTTTTCTTTTGATATCACATTCTTCGTTTCAAAATTGTGTTTAGGATTCAACTGGTTAATCAGTACGATGGTGTATTTATATATGAAAGGCCACTTGATCACGTCATCCCATTCCCCCTTCATGATTGAAAGGAAACAGATAATTCTTTGCCCAATAAGATCCCATTCAAGAACTGCCTGTAGTTTGTAAAGTCCTACGTAGAATGGGTCACTGAATAATTTTCCGTTTCTGGAAAATGTATCTTTTACTCCATTTATTTCCCATTTAAGCTTACCATTAGAATTCCAACTGGACATCGTAACTAACAAAGTTTCAAATTTCTGATTTGTATTTTTCAGATTTTCATTCTCAATCTCTAGCCTTACCACTTTGTCTTGTAGATATCCTGTCGTGAGTTTGAGATGTAAGTGCATATAATCTTTCTCGTGTTGATCTAAAGCTCCTCTCGTGACATTAACTTCACACCCGTAGCGATAATAAGGACACTCTACTCTAGTGAGAGGACACTCCTGATTCAGATGAATAGAAATGTCACTTCTTTTTATACGAAATGTTTCACTACACATATTTGGACATGGAATGGGAAATTCCACGCATATATGCAGATGGCCATTGATCCAAGCTGATTTCAATTCAAAATTACAGTATTCACATTTGACAGTTCTCATGGGACAACATGTCCTGTGTGTCTCTACTTCCCTTCTCTCCACTCTACTCACTTCTCCTTTCTCATTTCTACATCCCAGAGGACACGCCACAGGAAATAGCTCACACTCTTCTAGATGATGGAGTAACTCACTCAGCTCATTTGTCCAATCACAGCCTTTAGATTTGAAAGGACAATAAACCTGAAAGAAATATATCATTGATAGATCGGAGTAGTGATCAATATTGTGAATTATTAAAATAATTATTTATACATGTCAAGTATCTTGACAGTAACAACACTTGTATAGATAAGTTCTAATCAAATCTCACCTCTCTTTCTAGGACAGAATCTCTATTTAATTGAGCTATTATTTTGTTTTCATCCTCTGGAGCACAAATAGAACATTCTAGTTCTTGTTTGCCATCTTTCTCAGACAAACAGGCATTTCTTAACATTCCTCCGCAGTAGCTACAGAGTAGAAACTTCTCTTCTATTTTGCCTGTTATTTCTTCCACTAACAACTCTGTTCTCCATCCTCCGTAGTTACCGTCATCTCGTTTCACATACAGTAACTCAGATATTTCTGTCTCAATCTTAGTTTCTGGTATTGAGATGCTCTCTGCCATTATTAACGTGTTCTATCCAATCTAAGGTAGAATAATAAGTCTATTATGTATCGTGTTTTGAGTCTATAAATATCATACTACTTGTATTAATATGATTTATGTATGATTTATAATAACAATATAATCTCCGCTGAAACTCGATATTCATATCTACTATATGCACATGTTACAATTAAACACAGGGGTTCTCAGTATTTTTGACTCTGTGTACACTTTATATCAATACTCTTCAGTCACGCGAACCCTTCTCATTAACCATAATATGAAGTACTGACTCTGACACAGTCTATGGACCCCAGGTTGAGAACCACTGCCAATCTGATCTAATTCATTCCTAAGGACTCAGTCACTCACTTTTCATTAAAATAATTCAAAGAGTCGAGTGGTCTAATACGATCAATAACTGCCCTGGCATCGCTGACAATTATATTTCTTATACTCAAGCATCAGACAATAAAATTAAAGTATGTGAATCTGTGTGGATAGCGTCCACTAAGTAAGAGGAAACCTTAAACTATGGTCAGGAATCCAGAAGATCTGGATGAGAGCACAGGCCTGATGGAGTAAACAAATTCCCAAATAGGCTAGATTGGGTAACAACAGGCGCCTGCAGGGCGACTCTGCGGGCACAAAGTGTCCGCAAGTAAGCGAAGTGCGCTTGTTATAACTAATTCGAATGCGCAGGTTTCGAATTTGAAATCCGATTAGTTGTAGCACTTACCATTTGGAAGTTCTGATCTTCATGAATAGACCCATTTAGGACTAAATGCACGTTAAATAATGAATTAGTGTATAAATACCTTTGTCGGGTAGTGTAGACTATAAGTAGTATAATAACTATCTGTATGGGAAAAATTTAAGTGTACGAATACGTTAGTAGGATAGTGTAGATATATGGATCAAGTTGAATGTAACCACTTGTTCCCTTATTAGCTACTATTTTGAGTTCGCGTGGCCCCTCGAAAAGCATCACTCCCCCCAGGTTGAGGAATCAAGGTCTACTTCTCTATCACTTATTTCTCTGTACGATACGAGGGACACACGGAAAGTTTTAGCTCAACTTGCATTCGTAAACATATTTGTTTATCTATACACTGCCTAGCCAAAAGTATTCGAACACCATATTGGTTTGCATCTTAAATAATGCGGAAATGGGTCTGTCTATGGAGGCCAATTCATTAAAACCACGACAGCTACCGAAAATCTAACATCAAGTTCGAAATCTGCACACTCGAAATACCCATTTTTTGTACATTCATCACTTCCTGTTTTTCATTTAGTTTTACTAACATTAATAATAATCATAGTCCGCAGCTCTATACCTTGAGTTGAATCTCTCTAAAAGTAAGACTCATTTATGGATTCTTGAGAATAGATATATTGCACATCTCAGGATTCAGATATGCAAAGAAACACTAAAGTTTAGTGAATTGACTTTTAGTATTTATTAAGGTAGTCTTAGCAATTTATCATAAAGATGGCAGCAAAATATTCCCATTCAGAAGAAATAAATAAGTTAGCCTATGTGAAGCGAGATGATGGAAATTACGGAGGATGGAAGACACAACTGTTTGCAGAAAAAATATCAGGAAAAATGGAAACAAAGTTTCTACTCTGTAACTGCTGTCGAGGAGTGTTGAGAGAGGCATGTTTTTTTGAGAAAGAAGGTAAACAAGAATTCAGATGCTCTGTTTGTTTACCAACAGATGTAAACAAACAAATAGCTCCAATGAACAGAGAAACTGTTAAAGAAAGACAGGTGAAATTAAAGTGTAAATTTCAAAATAGATTTCCTAACTTTAATTACCAGATGATTTTTCTAGGCATACTGTCCCTTGAAATCTAAAGGATGTGATTGGACAGATGAGTTAGGTAAGTTATTCCATCATCTAGAAGAGTGTGAGGTATTTCCTCGTACATGTCCTCTGGGATGTAGAGACATCATAGAGAGTTTTCAAAATAAAGTAGTCAGTCTGGAAAAGGAGATTGGAGAATTGAGAAAAAAGAATTTAGAATTTCAATCGACTCTGACAACTATTTCGAGGATCGTACTGAAAGGAAATCTTGAATGGGAAATCAGTGGGGTGAAGAATAGAATTTCAATAAATAGTGAACCGTTCTATGTAGGTATGTACAAGTTTCAAGGATCTTTTAAATATGATAGTACTGAGAATCATGTTGCTTTCTTTCTTCACATCATGAAAGGAGAATGGGATGGCGCACTTAAATGGCCTATCAAGTACAAATATTCTATAGTACTTATCAACCAACTTGATGCTAAACATAATTACGAAAAGAATAATGAAATTACAGAGGAATCTTTAAAGCAGTTTCTTGAATGCTTAAGTAAACCTAGTACTGAGAGGAATGGAGGTTTAGGTATAGCTAAATTCATTTCACATGCTGATCTATCGCAGGCAAAGTATTCCAAAAACGATACAATAAAGCTTCGAGTTTTGATAGAACTAACCTAGATAAATAATACTGCAAACACAAATAGTATTAAAAACTTATATGTCAAGTACCACTAATTTATATCTTGTATGTTTATCTATTCTAATTTAGGAATTAGTCATTTATCGTGTATAATGTTAGCTGGTATATTTTGCTCTCATTGTCCTTTCTATAATCAATTGTTCCTTTCTATTTGTAACATGGTATATGGTAGATATGGATTCAGCTCATTTGATTAAAATACAGCATGCGAGTTTCGAGAAATAATACACACTGCTGTGTTATGGTTGGTTAATCTCTTTCTTTCTTGCCATGCAGTAATCCATCATATGCAATACTACATTGACGCGAAATGTGAGACTTCTAATTAATTACTTATATATATGTACATAATTTGTAATCCCTCTATGTTTCTAGTGGACCACTATTTATTCGCACGTCTTCCACACACTATTTTGATTAGGAAAATTTGATCATTCGCATGCAACCCGAAATTCCACTGAGATCGTGAAAAGCAGTACCTTCTTACTAGATTTGCTTAATCAACATCAAAATAACCATCCAACTAAACAAATACTTCTTCATTATAATCAAGGTTATTTGGATGTGACACTCAGGCTTTCATCCAGGCGTACTGGGCGCGCCTAGATTTAATCCCATTGATCATAATTAGGCGTATGATTTAGGCGCGTGGCATAAAACATGTATATAAAAATGCAGAGTCTAGGCGCGTAGAAAAATGGTGGCGCCCATTTAGGCGTATGACTTCGGAAAGCTGGATGAACCCTGGTGACACTAGTAGATAAATATATTATTACTTAAGTAAGTACTTGAATCTATTGGCCACTTCCTCAACTGTGTTTTTCTTATGTATATGGCAATATCGTTATCTTAATTATTCTAATAAATACACGCATTCATTGAACTGAAGTACAGTAGTAAGATTCAAGAAATTTCTTTGAATATTAACTAGTTTTAATAATGATAATGCCTATTCAAGAAATTAATAGGCAAGTATTCCTCCAAGGAAAACAAACAGAAAAAACTACATCTTATTATCATGAGAATGAGTGTTTGTTTATAATGATTTTCAAACCTTGTATTCATGATGAAATCATCTATCCTTCGAACTCCTGTTCCTATGAGTTGAATATCTTGTCAAGATTCCAGGATTCCTAGTTTATCTCAGGAATTCTCACCATTATCAGTATTCGTATTCAGTTAGGGAACGATTCAGGAATACTACTGATATTCGGTTCAATCGGTTCCAACATTGATAGAAACACAGATAATTATCATCACAACCCCTGGAGTCATGTTATCAAATGAAGTATACATAGATTGATGGATCAAGCTGAATCTAACCATATCCAGCTTGTAAGGATATACTAATAGAACAGCATTGTAGATGTTATATAATAAGTATACTCATAGTAACTTACATATTCTGTAAATCAACAAATTGGTTTTAAGCAATAGATTATTTTGTAATGAAAATATAGCATGGCATAGTCATGTTCCAGGATATGATTTCATAACATCTATTTACTAAGTCCAAACACACGATTGAATTATATAGGAAATTTAAACAACAGTAGAACAGTTGGAACAGTTCAATATACAGCTCTTCGTGTTGCCTGGTTTATTAATACTATAGTAGAACTCTGATAAGATATACTCCTCGGGAAGGAATTATTAGTACGTACTAACCGAGTTTTTACTACATCGAAATCTATATTTTAGATGGATTTTGGTTGAGTAAAATGAGTACGTACTAAACCGAAGAACGTATTATCCGAGTACGTACTAAGGGACGGTCGAAAGTTGTCCATATATCCAGAATTCGAAATAACCCGAGTTATATTCAAGTGTTTTCAACAGTAGGAGATAAATATATATGCATTCGTATTGTCCGTGTTGATATTGACAAGATTCAACTGTATTTTCTGAGAATATCCATTCTATCTTATTCAATCGAACTTTGGGTAAACCCATTTTGAGCAATTCTTTTTGACCGGCAGTGTATAATGGAGTATTTGTGCTATGCTGTACCAACTGGCATTCTCTTCGAGAAGTTTCACATAAGTTATTAATAGGATTAGTAATTCTTATCTATGGAATTGTGGAATTGACAATTATTATTTGTGAATATAATTAATATAATGTTCTTGTGCTATTGTAACTAGTTTATCATATACGTATGCCTCAAAAATATCATATAGGTCTTATTTCATAAAATTCTTATAGTAAGAATATTTTTTAGAATTGTACTAAAAATCAGAATAATAGAAGTTCTGTGATTGAAGTATTTATAGAAGGGAATACTAAGAAGCACAAACTGTGAGAAAAGTGTAAGAAATATCTTAATTGAAGTTGTTAGATCTAAAAGGAAACATCCTCTACCTATATTGGCGATATTTCTCTAAACATTATACAAGTATATTACAAACACATTTGATATAAATATCGAAGCACTGCAGATGAAACAACTCAAATGCATGGAAAATGATAGTAACAAACATAAATATAATTTCAGAACATTTTTAAAACAAAACTAACGAACAAGTTCATTTATGTCCTGAGTTAAACCGAACCTGGTAACTTTCTTATATCAGATAACGATCAGAATGTTGTTATAATATTCAATAATCAAGGAGATGTAGTTCATAGAATCACTGATAGCGTACAGGAACAAATGGGTGTCACACTAAATGCAAGAGTGAGAATTATCGTTGTATGCCTGTATCAACCTCTTCTGATATTTTAACGCTTATTGAATGTTGATTTTTGTTTGTTTTGTTGTGTCTATTTGCTAATGCTTAGAAAATTGATTGTGATTATTGAATGAACTAAATCATGCGTACTGGTTATGATATTATATTACAGTCATATATTTTGCTATATAATCTATAGGTACAGTATTATTAGCTCTGTGATTATAGAAAGAAGTATCGAGCAGTAACGATTATTAATAATGGCAGAGAAGCCCAAATTAATAGGAACGGAGAGGCCCATACCAGAAGTTAGGAAATATTCAGAAATAACAAACAATTTAGTGCTTGTGATACGAGATGATGGTAGCTACGGAGGATGGAGAACAGAGTTGTTAGTGGAAGAAATAACGGGCAAAGTGGAAGCGAAGTTTCTACTCTGTAACTACTGCAGAGGAATGTTGAGAGATGCGTGCTTTTATAAGAAAGACGGTAAGCAAGAACTGGCATGCTCTGTTTGTGTTTCAAACGATAAAGACAAACAAATGGCTGATTTGAATCGAGATAGTGTCGGCGAGAGACAAGTGAGTTATAAATTTATTATTATTATTATTACAAGTGCGCTTCGCTTGCTGGCGGACACTTTGTGTCCGCCGGAGGCGCCTGGGGTCACATTGATTAATTATAAGGGAGTTAACATCTCTAAATACGTCTGTCCTCCTATTATACTTGATATCGCACGAAAAATCACCAAATTTCTAAATTTTAAAAATTGATGCGTGATGATGATGAGTGATGAGTCATCATTTTTTGATGATAGTTGCATCATTTGTGCGATATATTAATATCCACATTCTATTAAAATTTCAGCCTTCTATCACTTAAAATTGCTGAGTTATGGTCGAAAAACTGAAATATCTAATTATAAAAGGTGGCACAATGACGTCATAATTCCATGATCAGTTGACTATTATTTCCCACAATTTAAGTTAACCCGGCCCGCGGCCCGCAAGAAGCCCGCTTTGTAAGTTACTAACTACAAACATAATAATAAGTAGACTAAATATTCATGGTTCAAAATATGCCAAGTCCTGCTCGATGAGCAGCAGCTATAAATCTAATGAACTGACATATTTTGGTGAAAGAAGCAATTTCCATTTACGTAAGTATTCCTTGATTGGTGCCTCGTGATAATTAAAAACATCGTCTCGGTTGTCATCGCGGAGAGTCCTGCCAAGATTTCCGGCCCGCGTGCAACTCTGTGCAATTCAGGCGGATACCGATTGAGGGGACAAAATATACAAAAAAATAAGATTTCTTCGTGGTTAGGGGACAAAACCATTAAGGCAAAAAATCCTATAGGAATTGGAACATAAACAACCGAAAAAGATCTGCCATAAAATCTGGTTTCAACTGTAATATTTATTATTCATATTATACATAGGTTTATTGCCCATTGAAAGGATGCAATTGGACAAATGAGCTGAGTGAACTACTCCATCATCTAGAAGAGTGTGAGTTATTTCCTGTGGCGTGTCCTCTGGGATGTAGAGATGAGAAAGGAGAAGTGAGTAGAGTGGAGAGAAGGAGAGTAGAGACACACAAGACATGTTGTTTCATGAGATCTGTCAAGTGTGACTACTGTAGTCGTAAAATAAAGTATTTTATGATGAACGCACATCTAGAGCTCTGCGGTGAATTTCCCATTTCGTGTCCAAATGAATGCAGTACAGAAACGAAGATAAAGAGGAAAGACGAATCGACTCATCTCAACCAACATTGTCTGCTACAAGAAATAAAATGTCCGTATTCTCGGTACGGGTGTGAAGTTAAAGTCCAGAGACAGCAGATAACTCAACATGAAAAAGAAGAGATTCACACACATCTCAGGCTTACAACACTGGTGATGAAAGGTAGAGTAGAAGAACTAGAGAAAAAGAATGAAGTTTTGCAAAATAAAAATTTGAAATTAGAATCTATTTTGTTACCGATTTCTAGCTGGAATGTGAAAGGTGAATTCAAGTGGAAAATTGGTGGAGTAAAGAATAAACTTTTTAAAAAAGAAACAACATTCAGTGATCCATTCTATGTAGGAATGTACAAGTTTGGGGCATATATTGACTGGTCGGGTACAGAAAAATATATTGGAATTTTTCTTGAAATAATGAAAGGTGAATGGGATGACAAGCTAAAATGGCCTCTAAGATACAGATACTCAATCAGTCTCATCAATCAATCAGATAAAGGAAATAAAATTAAGACTGGCAAACAGGAAAATTATGTGCTTAATGAATGGATTACACTGGAAGATATAGAAAAGTTTCCAGATTGTTTTTGTAAACCCGTCACGAACGAAAATATTGGTTTTGGTAGTGGAGAATTCGTTGAACATTCTTTTCTATACCAAGGGAACTTTTGTAGGGGTGACTCTATACAGCTTCATATTTCAGTAGAACAAATGCTACAAGAACAAACGGATCCATAGTATTATACAACACACAGATGGTGAAATAATTCCGGAATTGCAAAACTTTATTTCTCATCTCTTTCTAACATTTACCATTTCAGATCTTAATTAAGTATTAGTCATAGTGTTGTGTTGTTAAATTGGTACAGTTAGGGATAGGTCAAAACGGCCACAAACTTAGTGTACAAATAATGAGTAATTGGAAGAATGTCATTTGGTGGGGAGGAACGAATTAAAGTAATCACTTATGTCATGGCATTTTAGTCATATGACAATGCATTCATGTGAGAAATTTTGTCTAGCTTGGATATATTTGTATTGATTGTAGCCAAAGGGGTAGCACCCTAGCTATGCCTCTGCTTGTAGCCGTTTTGATTTATGGGCTTTTTGATTGGTATTCTGTTCAGTCACTACAATTAACAAAGGGAATACTCTCTATTTGATAATGCTTATAATGAAAGAGTAATGGAGATAAACGAAGCTTGCGGGACGGAATAACTATGAAAATGTCGGTCGACAGACCGATAGTGCAGCTCCAGGAATTGACTCGAAGGAACATGTAATATAAATATCGGATTACATCGTGAATTATTAATCTTACGGCATTCTAAGTGTGAAATTTGGCATCTACATATTAAAATACCCTATATTTGTCATTGAGAGCTAGGTTTTAGCTCAAAATAAGTGTTTTTTAAAAGGTGCGAAAATATGTAATATACATATGTTAGAAACTCATAAATACTTAGATAACCACTTTCATAGTGTTAAAATCGGAATATCCTTACTATTAAAACTCGATTATTGTTTGTTTATATATATATACGTATATATATATCTCTGTAACGAATTGATTGAAGAAACTACCGGGCGCAGAAAGCTGATTTTTTGCATGTGGGGGTCTTTTGGCTATGGCTCCAGTAAGTTCTGAGCTCAGAGCAAAATGTCAACCCATCATGGAATTATGACGTCATTGTCACATTTTTAAAAGTTAAGCAACACAGTTATTCGGGCATAACTCAACCATTATAGGAGATAGAAGGCTGAAATTTTAATAGAATCTGTATACTAACATATCTTACATATGATACAACTATCATCAAAAAATGATGACTCATCACTTTGTTATGACGTCATCATTACTCATCAAATTTTAAAAATTGACAAATTTGGTGATTTTCCGAGTGATATCGATTTTAAAACTAAGATGGACATATTTAGAGATGATATCTCCCTTATAATTAACCAATGGCACCTCCAGGCGACCAAAGGGAGCCTCCGGCGGACACAAAGTGTCCGCCAGCCGCGCAGCGCAAGCAAGCGAAGCGCGCTTGTACACAATAAAATATCCTATATTAGCTGTTGAGAACTCGCTTTTAACTCAAAATAAGATTTTTTCGAAAGGTGTGAAAATATGAATACAGTGGAAACCCGGAATTACGGCCACCCTTGGGAACGAGAAAAATGGCCGTAATTCTGAAACTTTTTGTAAGAAACCATATTCCATTATTATTAATCACAAGCGCGCTTCGCTTGCTTGCGCTGCGCGGCTGGCGGACACTTCGTGTCCGCCAGAGGCTCCCTTCGGTCGCCTGGAGGTGACATTGGTTAATTGTAAGGGAGATAACATCTCTAAATATGTCCATCTTAGTGTTAAAACCGATTTCACTCGAAAAATCACCAAATTTGTCAATTTTAAAATTTTTGATGCGTAATGATGACGTCATAACAGAGTGATGAGTCATCATTTTTTGATGAAAGTCGCATCATATGTGAGGTATGTTAGTATACAGATTCTATTAAAATTTCAGCTTTCTATCTCCTATAATGGCTGAGTTATGCTCGAATAACTGTGTTGCTTAACTTTTAAAAATGTGACAATGACGTCATAATTCCATGATGAGTCGACATTTTGCTCTGAGCTCAGAACTTACTGGAGCCATAGCCAAAATACTCCCACATGCCAAAAATTAGCTTTCTATGACCGGCAGTTTCTTCAATCAATTCGTTACAGAGATATATATATATATACACATACACAATAATCGAGTTTTAATAGTAAGGATACTATGTTAATTACTAGTATAACAAGCTAATACATAAATTTTAGTTCAAAAATGCATCTAGTGTTGATTGTGTGCAATCTGAAAAACGTGCGGAAATGGCCTTTTCGATAACTCTATCTTCAATAGAAGATATCATGCATGGTTAGGTCATCTGTTTTCGTTTTCAAACCTGCAATAATGATTCTCTATTGTTAAGATTGGCCGTAATTCTGAGGTTAAAATAGGGTTTCGTTCCGAAAAGGATGGCCGGAATTCGGAATAGCGGGGTGACCGGAATTCTGAAGCAAATTAATGTTAATGTCTATTGTGAGTTGTCGGGGATTTCGAAAAGTGGCCGTTAAGCGGGGTTCCACTGTATATACATATGTTGAAAACTCATAAAATATTCATACTATTACTTTCAAAGTGCGAAAATCGGATACATATGTACATACATACATACATACATACATACATACATACATACATACATACATACATACATACATACGGACGGACGGACGAGATACTCCGTCAATGCCATAAGGGTATCTCCCAATAGGAGCTGCACTAAAAATGCAATACATTTGCTTTAAGGTATTAACTTCCGGAAGCAAAACTCTTTGGTGCAGTTGATGAGATTAAGCTGTTAACAGGAGATATTAATTAATCTCTCTAATCCGTGCGTGTTTATAAAAATATTTACGCAACAACTGAAACATTTTCTACTATACTACTGTACATATATTATAGGTTCTATAGACACTGTTTCTTTAATGACAATACAAGTGACTCTGCTTAATCGGGACATTTTGGTCCCGATTAAGCTGAGTTCTTGGAGACTTGTTCCAATTAAGCGGAGTTGACTGTATATCTACCATAATGCATAATTGTATACAAATCATTAACTTTATGTGTCAAATCAAAATATGTCAAAGAAAGAGAAAATTCACATTCAAGGATACATTGAGAATAAATGTAGAGTTATGCAGTACAGCATCAGCAGTCAATTTCAGTATTTTCTATTTTGGAATCTTACAGTTGTTCCACAGAGATGTTAATCGTTATTGAGTTGTTTCTGCAAAATTTGGCATTCAAAACATCAACACGATATAAAAAGTTATCGAAACCAAAATGTTTATTCCTAATTGAAATGGGCTTCTGGAAGCATTCAGGGAACTCTGTCAAGTTTTCTTTTGAAATCACATTCTTCGTTTCAAAATTGTGCTTAGGATTCAACTGGTTAATCAGTACGATGGTGTCTTTATATATGAAAGGCCACTTGATCACGTCATCCCATTCCCCCTTCATGATGGAAAGGAAGCAGAAAATCTTTTGTCTAAGATTACATTCAAGAATTGCCTGTAGTTTGTAAAGTCCTACGTAGAATGGGTCACTGAATAGTTTTCCTTTTCTGGAAAACGTATCTTTTACTCCATTTATTTCCCATTTAAGCCTACCTTTAGAACCCCAACTGGACATCGTACCTAACAAAGTTTCAAATTTCTGATTTGTATTTTTCAGATTTTCATTCTCAATCTCTAGCCGTACCACTTTGGCTTGTAGATATCCTGTCACGAGTTTGAAATGTAAGTGCATATACTCTTTCTCGTGTTGATCTAAAGCTCCCCTTGTGACATTAACTTCACACCCGTAGCGATGATAAGGACACTCTACTCTAGAGAGAGGACACTCCTGATTCAGATGAATAGAAAGATCTCTTCTTTTTATACGAAATGTTTCATTACACATATTTGGACATGGAATAGGAAATTCTACGCATATATGCAGATGGCCATTGATCCAAGCTGATTTCAATTCAAAATTACAGTATTCACACTTGACAGATCTCATGGGACAAAATGTCCTGTGTGTCTCTACTCCCCTTCTCTCTACTCTACTCACTTCTCCTTTCTCATCTCTACATCCCAGAGGACACGCCACAGGAAATAACTCACACTCTTCTAGATGATGGAGTAGCTCACTCAGCTCATTTGTCCAATCACAGCCTTTAAATTTGAAAGGACAATAAACCTGAAAGAAATAAGAAATAATCAAATATTATTGATTGATCGGAGTAGTAGTTATTAAAGTCAATTATTAAAATGCTCATTTATACATGTCAAGTATCTTGACAGTAACAACACTTGTATAGATAAGTTTAAATCAAATCTCACCTCTCTTTCTAGGACAGAATCTCTATTTAATTGAGCTATTATTTTGTTTTCATCCTTTGGAACACAAATAGAACATACTAGTTCTTGTTTACCATCTTTCTCAAACAAACAGGCATCTCTCAACATTCCTCTGCAGTAGCTACAGAGTAGAAACTTCTCTTCTATTTTGCCTGTTATCTCTTCCACTAACAACTCTGTTTTCCATCCTCCGTAGTTACCGTCATCTCTTTTCACATACATGTTCTCTGCCATTATTGTGTTCTACCCAATCTAAGGTAGAATAATAAGTCTATTATGTATCGTGTTTTGAGCCTATAAATATCATACTACTTGTATTAATATGATTTATAATAACTATAGAATCTCCGCTGAAACTCGATATTCATATCTACTATATGCACATGTTACAATTAAACACAGGGGTTCTCAGTATTTTTGACTCTGTGTACACTTTATATCAATACTCTTCAGTCACGCGAACCCTTCTCATTAACCATAATATGAAGTACTGACTCTGACACAGTCTATGGACCCCAGGTTGAGAACCACTGCCAATCTGATCTAATTCATTCCTAAGGACTCAGTCACCCATTTTTCATTAAAATAATTCAAAGAGTCGAGTGGTCTAATACGATCAATAACTGCCCTGGCATCGCTGACAATTATATTTCTTATACTCAAGCATCAGACAATAAAATTAAAGTCTGTGAATCTGTGAAGGATAGCGTCCACTAAGTAAGAGAAAACCTTAAACTATGGTCAGGAATCCAGAAGCTCTGATGAGAGCACAGGTCTGATGGGGACAATAACATATATGCCAACTTGAGCCATGAAAAAAGTGGGACGCAGCGTTGAATTTCGCGGGACAAGGCAAGACACAATAGGAAAGTATTATACACATAAAATAAGCGGGAAGTAAAGGGGAAATTTCATGTAAAATCGGGACACTCGAGAGAATTATTCAATAGAAGTTTGTAACTTTTGTTTACTTTATTTATATAAAGTAAACAAATTCCCAAATAGGCAAGATTGGGTAACAACATGCGCCTGCAGGGCGACTCTGCGGGCACAAAGTGTCCGCAAGTAAGCGAAGTGCGCTTGTTATAACTAATTCGAATGCGCAGGTTTCGAATTTGAAATCCGATTAGTTGTAGCACTTACCATTTGGAAGTTCTGATCTTCATGAATAGACCCATTTAGGACTAAATGCACGTTAAATAATGAATTAGTGTATAAATACCTTTGTCGGGTAGTGTAAACTATAAGTAGTATACTAGGGCGTTCAATAAGTCTTGCGGGTCATGGTATATTTCGCAAACTATAATAGTAAACAAATCAGTTTTTATCTATAAGACAACCTTATATCTTAGCTTGATTTACTGAAAATCTTAGCTTGATTGAATGAAAATTACAAATTTCTGATCAATTTATTCACACATCATTTCAACATACTGGTAAAATTATGGCTTCCAAGGATGACAATTTTAATCTGAAACGGAGAGCTTACATTGAGTTTCGCACAAAACTCCGCGTCCAGCCGGTACTCATCTACAACGAGTTGCAGGAGGTATTGTGCATGGACTGCCCTTCCAGATCAACGGTCGAGCGATGGGCTGCACGATTTCAGTCTGGAAATACAGACGTGTCAGATCTACCTCGATCTGGGAGACCGGTGTCCGTCAGCACCCCAGAGAATGTTGCTCTAATCGAGAGTAAAGTCAGGGAAGATAAGTGTTTAACAATCGAGCAGTTAGAGCATGGTATGGAGATTTCATCGGGGGCCATTCATTCCATTCTGACTACTCAGCTTGGTTTCCGATCCATTTGCGGTAAGTGGGTCCCAAATAACCTCGGCGATCAACAAAAGCTCGCACGTGTAAAGACTGCCAAGAAACTCCTGGAAACCTATGACGGTTGTGATCCTAGACGCCTAGCTGAAGTTATAACCGGGGATGAGACTTGGGTCTATTATTCAACCCCTTACAGCAAGTATAAAATGCGATCATGGGTGAGAGGGGACGAAAGACCGGCCCAAATTCCTAGGCCCGACTTCAGAAAACCGAAGGTCATGTACACGATCTTCTTCAATAGTAGTGGAATAGTCTTGCAAATACCTTCTGAAAGTGGTAAAACAGTAAACGCAACGTTTTTTACAGAGAAAGCACTTCCAAACCTAATAAAAAACGTGGAAGAGCTCCGTCCCAAGGCTAAAATGAGGGGAATAAAATTATTGATAGATAATGCTAGCTCCCATACAACCAAGCTCACTAAAAATTTCTTGGAATCAGAGGGGTTAGATTTACTTCCCCACCCACACTACTCACCAGACCTAGCTCCCTGTGATTTTTGGCTATTCCCCAAGCTCAAAATCTACCTTCAAGGCAGGGAATTTTAGTCGAAACAAACCCTCGGGTCGGCCCTGTACCAGTTCTTCAAATCCATCCCCGAAGAAGAGTACAGAAATGCATTCATAAAGTGGGTGGAAAGATCGAAACGCTGTGTAGAAGTAGGAGGGGGGTATTTCGAATAAATAATACATTGAGACATATTCTATGACATTTATTTATTATTTTATGGTATGACCCGCAAGACTTTTTGAATGCCCTAGTAATAACTATCTGTATGGGAAAAATTTAAGTGTACGAATACGTTAGTTGGATAGTGCAGATATGTACACAGAGTCAAAAATACTGAGAACGTGTGTTTAATTGTAACTTCGTATGAGATTTAGTCAGTTCGGATCGAATTTAAAATTTTTGGTTTGCATGGATAATTTCATCTCTGTACTCTGTCAATGTTATATAATTATGAATGAAGTACCAAGGTATAATACAGATAAATATTTGGAATATTGGGTGAAATCTTCGATACCTTTGGCAGCCATTACTCTTACTTCAATCATAATCTGTTTACAAAATTCTAGACCACGAGTCTCTCATTGATTTTCAAATTAGGAAATGAATCATTCAAATACATTGACTGCATAAATAGATTAGTATTCTAAATATTTGTATTAGAAAACTAAGGTATGTATAATACTTTCGTTGGTTAGAAAAATGGAGTTGAATCTAATCACTAAACTAGTTACTAAGATACTAATGTATAATATTACAGCAAATATAATTGATGTATAATAGGTAGATTACAGTAATATAGTATATATTCTGTTAATTCAGCAAATTCATTTAAAAAGAAACTTAGAATGGCGAAGTTAGAAGAACCAGAAGAAACATACAAGTTAGTGTACGTGATACGAGATGATGGGAGTTACGGAGGATGGAGAACAGAGTTGTTAGTGGAAGAAATAACTGGGGAAATAGAAACTAAGTTCCTACTCTGTAGCTGCTGCAGAGGAGTTTTGAGAGATGCGTGCTTTTATAAGAAAGATGGTAAACACGAAGTTGCCTGTTCTCTTTGTATTCCAAAAGATGTAGAGAAACAGATTGCTTCAATGAATAGAGAAACAATAAGCGAGAAAAAGGTGAAATTCAATTTATATGCTTGACTTTAAATGCGCAATTGTCAGTCAAAAGTTGTCATTGACCAGATGCATACATGCCAATCGTCCCGTTTTACATGAAATTTCTCCATATGTTCCGTTTTCTTATCCTATGACGTATAATACTTTCTATTATGTCCCGCTAAATTCAACGCCACGTCCCGCTTTACCACGGCATTGTTAGCATGTATGCAGATGAGTTGTATTCAAAGGTTAATCAAAAAACCATGAACCACTAATATATCTTAAGAGTATTCTGCTGATGATTTTGTGTAAAGTTTGAGAGTTGTTATGTTCCTCAGGTAGATAATTTGAACTCATGCGAAATTTGGAAAATCTGGTTGTTAGACTTCGTAGGTCTTGTTAGTATGTCAGATATAATCTATGGCATAAGATGCACACAATATTCAATAGAGGTGAAGTAAGAAGAATTTGTACTTTTTAATTATTCCAACTTTGTCGCAAAGTAGGAATTGGTTTGATATTTAGTTGTTTTTATTAGGAGTATAGCAGACTCAGTATAGTGGTTGCACACTAGAGTATGCTGTGTATTGGAATAACCATGACATATTATACCCAAATATTAAAGTAATATTTTAGGAATATTATTTATTTTACAATTAAAGTGGAGAGAAACTCTACATTAAATGTTAGTTCTTATTAAAAATTACTCAGCTTTTGCGACTTTCGACTCGATTCTTCGTTTCAATGTAAATTTGATCTTGTGCGACATAACAAGGGTAGGTCGTCATTGACAGCCATAATTATTTATAAGCGATTGATTACATGTCATATAAGTATATCTAACAAAGTACGTATTTGAATTTGATATCAAATGAAAATATCTCTAGGATATGATTCTGAATTTCGGTTTGCATAAATAGAACAAGATCCAGCTATGGATAGATCTAGAGCACACAATTCCTGGATTTAACGAATGTAGTATTTTATCAAAACAATTCAAAAGCATGAGACATTCAAAAGCCAACCATTACCATTAAGTGATGCTAGCTTATGATACTAAATAAAGAACTTCTTTGTGCCATTATTGTGTTGAATATTTATAGTTGTCTCTGGAACAGAACTGGCGCAACATGAAATCTAGTAGATAGTGCAAATCACATGAATAGTCAAATGAGTATGTACTATATTTAGATCTAAGTTTCTTTTATTGATGTTATTAATTGATAGGCACACTGTCCTCTAAAAAGCAAAGGCTGTGATTGGACGAATGAAGTGAGTGAGCTACTCCATCATCTAGAAGAGTGTGAGTTATTTCCTGTGGCGTGTCCTCTGGGATGTAGAGATGAGAAAGGAGAAGTGAGTAGAGTGGAGAGAAGGGGAGTAGAGACACACAGGGCATGTTGTCCCATGAGATCTGTCAAGTGTGAATACTGTAGTGTTAGTGTGAAAGCATGTGGCATGAATGGACATCTAGAAGTATGTGAAGAGTTCCCTATTCCATGTCTGAATAAATGCAGTGAAGAATTTCGAATGAAAAGGAAGGACAAATCTATTCATCTCAGTCAGGAGTGTCCTCTACAAGAAACAGAGTGTCCTTATTCTCAATACGGGTGTGAAGTTACAGTTCAGAGAAGAAACTTAGAACAACACGAGAAAGAAGATATGCACAAACATTTGAAACTAACAATTAATAATATGCAAAGAGAAGTAATAACGTTACAAAAAGAAAATGAAGAATATCAGAGTAAGGTAGTGAAGCTAGAAGAGAAAAATGGAGATTTTCGATCATCGTTACAGGAAGGGAAAGAAGCTGCCAATACGCTAAAACTCACAATAGAGAATATGCAAAATAAAATATCTGAACAAGAGAAGGAGAATGCAAAGTTAAGAACAAGGATAGTTCAATTGGAAAAAAATAATGAAGAAGTGAAAAAATCCTATTTAGAACTAAAATCACCATTAACTAAAATTTCAACTTTCGTACTTAAAGGAAATCTTCAATGGAAAATTAGTAGAATAAAAGAGAAATTATCACAAAAGGTAAATATATACAGTGAACCGTTCTATGTAGGATTGTACAAGTTTCAAGGAAATGTCCTGTGGAATAGTAATAATGATATTGTGGGTTTATATCTTCGTATTATGAAGGGAGAATGGGATAACACACTTAACTGGCCTATCAGATACAAATGCTCGATGGTACATATCAACCAACATGATGCTGAAGATTCTTTTGAATGGAAAGTTGATATTACAGAGGGATATTTAGAGAAACATCCTGAATGTTTCAATAAACCGAGCACTGAACGGAATATAGGTTTCGGTCATTCTCAATTTATTCCACATGCTGATATATTGCAAGATAATTACTCCAAAGACGACTCAATAACGATCAAAATTTCAGTGGAGCTAATTTAGTCTTCAATTGTACATCATTAAATGAACTGTTTCAGATTATTTCCTCTACTCTAACTCTCTATTTTCTTTTTGTTTATTCAATTTCTAGGATTAATTTATACTCTTTCTAAAATAAATTAACAATTCGTAAATTCGAAATTCTGTCTTTGACACAGTTTCACTGAAGGGAATGTTCTATGCTGACGTTTTTTTCGGCACAAAATCTATTTTTAATAACGAATAATGCCGAAAGCCCTTAATTACAGTGATATACAAATATACTCGAGAACATCAACTCTTACTTGAAATGTGCTGAACATACTTATCATTACAATTGCGTTTTCTCTTGAGTCCTTAACTTTAAGGAAAGTATTTCAATTGATAATAGTTTGATTTTAAAGGGTTCTGAGATTATATGTTAGAAGTCCGACTATTGAGACGTTTATAGAATTAACTACTACGTATTATTACTACTATACAGGGCCGGCGACAGGGGGGGGTAGCTTGGGGTAAAACCGGAGGGCCCGTGGTAAATAGGGGCCCCAGGTCGGCATGTAATAGTTTCTTTAGGATTTAAGATGTCCATTGTAATTGTGTCTTGTATGTACATAATAAGCTTGTATCACAATATGAATTCCTTTGTTTCAGTTTTCACTAAGAGAATAATGGAGGGGCCCAGCCAGAAATCTTACTAAGGGGCCCGTAAATTCTGTCGCCGGCCCTGCTACTATATAGGTTACCTTAAAGTCATTATTCGACAGAATTACTTAATACTCTACTATTTTGAGTTCGCTTGACATATCCCTCTCTCAAATGGCCTCCAAGATTAAAATCCAGAATTGTATTAATCCAAGAACAATTATGTAACTAATTTTGAAGTAACAAAGACAGATTTAAAGATTTATCTTAATTGCTTTGGGAAACCAGTTGTAAGGAATGCGGGTTTCGGAAAGTAAAAATTCACTACTCATGTTATTCTATTACTTGACAAATTCTATAGAAATGACTCGATTACGGTCAATATTACAGTTAAACTACTCGGAGATCACTAATCATACTCAATTCTGAGTTAACTTTAATTTAATGTCCCAAGAAATATGTATATTTACTTATACTTCATATATTCGTATTTGTATTTACTTTATTTGAGTGATTAAACAGACAGGGGCTATCAATATTCGGTTAGACCAAATACTATTTGGCAAATAGTTGATATTCGGTTGGAAACCGAATACCAGTATTCGTATTCGGTCAGAGTAACCGAATATTACCAGTATTCATCAGGCTTTCATCCAGGCGTACTGGGCTCGCCTAGAGGCGCGTATTTGATCTTATGGATCATAATTAGGCGTATGATTTTTGGGGGTTAGGCGCGCGGCATACGTATCACATCTCGACGTAGACTCTGTCGGATCTGTAGTCTCACTTTCTTTGTTGGGTGGTTGTTCATGCAGGTACTGAATCACTGCATTGGACTGCAGTCTACAATAGGCGGATCAGGAGCAGAAACTGGGAGAGCGCATTCACTTTCAGCTTCCACACTAAAATAGTGCAACATAGTGCATTGCTGCTTGACCCCACTCATAGTTACAATGCAAGCAATATTTAGTTAGCATAACATTCCACAAAAATATTAACGAACAGCTGCAATATTAAATAAACATTTAATTAACTGGAAAGATAAGATAGTAATAAGTAACAGACATCAAACAAGTATTAGTAGACCCTATGTATGTTTTTGAGGTGCTTTTGAAGCGGTAGTGGTCCTCCGTTCCTGACAAAAAAATTCAGTCTGCCAGGATTGGGGGGGGCCTAGGCCACCCAGGACCCCCCCCTCCCTACGCCACTGTAAACAGAATACTGTCCCAGTTACAAAGTTACACCTATCCAACTGGAATGTGTGAAGCATTGTATGATGAGAGCATTTCCACTGGATTATACTAAATTCTACCATTCAGTCAGAGTTCCATCAACTTTCTGGACATGCACATGTGTAATTATAATGCTAATCAAACGTACGTATGTACTGTAAATGTATATGTACTTATAATCACTGTTATATAATATTTCAAAGTGGAATGATTTTGATACCATTTTGATAAGGTACACCATAAAAGGAATGTCTGCTTGAATTTTAGTAATTATCGGTTCAGATGTTTCAAGAACGTCTGGATGTACGAAGTGACGTCGTACATCGTCCATGCCAATAGAGTCTCTCCTATAATAGGAGCTGCACTAAAATGAAATATGGGTGAATTAAAGGTCCGCAACCTTATCCTACATTGATCAATGCATGCGGAAATTTGCTTAAACCGTCTATCGTAATATAAAATGCATGGCCCTAGGCGCATGAAATTGATCAGAGGAATGTTGATATTATATCCTAGAAAAGTGGGATGAATCACTGGGTGAAACCGAGGTTTATAATTATTAGGTTTCATGTTGTGAATATTCAAGTGAACTGAATTATGCATACTGGCTGGGATACCATACTTGTCTTTATTTTGCTATAAGTTTTCTAGTATAATAAGTTTTCTAGTATAGGTACTGTACTTTCTAAATACGTCTGAGATTATATAAAGGAAGTATCAAAGCAGTTGTTAACGATTATTAATAATGGCGGAGAGCCCCTCTATACCAGATGATAGCCGAGATTCAGAAGTAACAAACAATTTAGTGTACGTGATACGAGATAATGGTAGTTATGGAGGATGGAGATCAGAGTTGTTAGTAGAAGAAATAACAGGGAGAGTGGAAGCGAAGTTTCTACTCTGTAACTACTGCAGAGGAATGCTGAGAGATGCGTGTTTGTTTGAGAAAGATGGTAAACAGGAACTAGCATGTTCTGTTTGTGTTTCAAACGATAAAGACAAACAAATGGCTGAATTGAATCGAGATAGTGTCAGCGAGATACAAGTGAGTTATAAATATATTATTATAATTATTACTATAATTATAATTATAATTTTTACTATAATTATAATTATAATTATAATTATAATTATAATTATTATAATTATTATAATTATAATGATTATTATAATTATAACAAGCGCGCTTCGCTTGCTTGTGCTGCGCGGCTGGCGGACACTTTGTGTCCGCCGGAGGCTCCCTTCGGTTGCCTGGGGTCACATTGGTTAATTATAAGGGAGATAGCATCTCGAAATACGTCTGTCCTACTGTTCAAATCTATATCGCACGAAAAATCACCAAATTTATCAATTTTTAAAATTTTTGATGAGTAATGATGACGTCATAACAAAGTGATGAGTCATCATTTTTTGATGATAGTTGCATCATATGTGAGGTATGTTAGTATACATATTCTATTAAAATTTCAGCCTTCTATCTCCGATAATGGCTGAGTTATACTCGAATTACTGTGTTGCTTAACTTTTAAAAATGTTTCCATGATGAGTTGATATTTTGCTCTGAGCTCAGAACTTACTGGAGCCACAGCCAAAAGACTCCCACATGCCAAAAATCAGCCTTCTATGCCTGGCAGTTTCTTCAATTAATTCGTTACAGATATATATAGATATATATATACACATTAATCGAGTTTTAATAGTAAGGATTATAATTATAATTAGAATAATAATTATTATTATTATAAGCACGCTTCGCTTGCTTGCGCTGCGCGGCTGTCGGATACTTTGTGTCCGCCAGAGGCGCCTGGGGTCACATTCATTAATTATAAGGGATATAGCATCTCTAAAAACGTCTATCGTACTGTTATAATCGATACCACTGAAAAAATCCAAATTTGTCAATTTTAAAAATTTTGAAGCGTAATGACGTCATCAATTATAAAAAAGGTGACAATGACTTCATAATTCCATGATGAGTCGACTTTTTCGTCTGAGCTCAGAACTTAGTGGACAATAAGTGGTGTACGTGCAATTCAGTCTGATACCGATTGCGGGAACAAAATTTTAAAAACGCATCACCATATGAGATTTTTGCGTGGTTACCAGGGTTGCCGTGGGAATGAAATTTCAATTCCCATTCCCATCCCATTCCTATAGAATTCCTGTGGGAATCCCCATAGGAATCCTATGGGAATCCCCATCGGGGAAAAAAATAATTCCCATTCCCATCCCATGGGTATAGGGATCCCCATGGAGATCCCCATTCCCACGGCAATCTGGTGGTTAGAGGACAAAAAACATTAAGGTAAAAAATCCGATAGGAATTGGATACATAAATCACCGAAAAACATGATGCTCGAGAATTGGAGGCAAAAAACCTGTCGCAAAAATCTGTTTCGACTGTAAAATTTATTATTCATACTATACGTAGGTTTATTGTCCATTGAAAGGTTGTGATTGGACAAATGAGCTGAGTGAGCTACTCCATCATCTAGAAGAGTGTGAGTTATTTCCTGTGGCGTGTCCTCTGGGATGTAGAGATAAGAAAGGAGAAGTTAGTAGAGTGGAGAGAAGGGGAGTAGAGACACACAGGACATGTTGTCCCATGAGATCTGTTAAGTGTGACTATTGTAGTCGTAAAATAAAGTATTTTATGATGAACGCACATCTAGAACTCTGCGGTGAATTTCCCATTTCGTGTCCAAATGAATGCAGTACAGAAACGAAGATAAAGAGGAAAGATAAATCGACTCATCTCAACCAACATTGTCTGCTACAAGAAATAAAATGCCCTTATTCTCGGTTCGGGTGTGAAGTTAAAGTCCAGAGACGACAGATAACTCAACATGAGAAAGAAGAAATTCACACACACCTCAGGCATACAATACTGGAGATGGAGGAAAGAGTAGAAGAACTAGAGAAAGAAAATGAAGATTTGAAGAATAAAAATATGAAATTTGAATCCATTTTGTTACCGATTTCTAGTTGGAATGTGAAAGGCGAATTCAAATGGAAAATTGGTGGAGTGAAGAATAAAATTTTACAAGAAGAAACAACATTCAGTGATCCATTTTATGTAGGAATGTACAAGTTGAGAGCACAAATTGATTGGACGAGTACAGGAAAACATATTGGAGTTTTTCTATCGATAATAAAAGGTGAATGGGATGACATACTAAAATGGCCTTTCAGATACAGATCCTCAATCAGACTCATTCAATTATCTAACGTGAATAAAAATATAATTGGTGATCAAGAAAATTACGTAGTCAATTTTGAGGCTATAGATGAAATTTTAGAGAAGTTTCCAGATAGTTTTTGTAAACCAATCACAACCGAAGATAATGGTTTAGGTAGAAGAGAATTTATTGAACATTCTTTTCTATATCAAGGGAACTTTTGTAGGGGTGACTCCATATTACTTCACATTTCAGTGGAACAAATGCTGCAAGAACAATTTAATCCATAGTATTATACAGTGCACACAGATGGTGGAATAGTTTGGAATTGCAAAACTTTATTCCTAATCTCTTTATATAATTTACCATGTTAGATCTTAGTTAATAGTTTTAGTTGTGTCTAAATATAGCTAGCTTGATTATGTATTACTCGTAGTGTTGTGTTGTATTAAAGTAGTACAGTCGGAACAGGTCAAAACTTCCACAAACTTGAAGTGTACAGAGAATGCGTAATAGTGGAAGATTTTGTGCTTTTATGCGTGGAAACAGGATGAGGTACCAAATGTTATTTGGTGGGAGGATTGAAGCCCGAAACTGGTATCAAGGAGGTTTTTGAGATGAGAACTAAAGTAATCACTTATATCATTGCATTTTAGGCATATAACAATGGGAAATTTTGCTCTAGTTTGGATATGTTTGTATTTTGACTGTAGCCGTTTTGATTTATGGGCTTTTTGACTGGTATTCTATACAGTCAGTTCAATGAACAAAGGAATACTCTCTACTTGATAATGCTTACAATGAAAGAGTAATGGAGATAAACTAAAAGATTGGCGAGACGCTAAATAATTATGAAAAATGCAATTTGCTTTCAGGTACAGGCAACCCTCGCCGTTCGCGGGTTTTCCATTCGCGGAAAATTTTTTGAGCCTTGTTTTGCTATTCGCGACTCGTTCCCTCGACTATTCGCGATTTTCGTTGCTCTCTTCAGTAGTTTATGGGCTAGCATAAGTCCATAACCTTATACGTGTCTACAATTTAGGTTTAGTACTAAAGGCTAGACTTTACTATTTAGGAATGGTACTTAGATTTGCAGGGGATCTATATCTTTCATTTATTACTACCATTTCACTGGTGCCAGTGTTTGGATCAGTATTACAGCTCAACTATTGAATCAACGTATTTAGCAAACAGTATCTAGCGTCGTTTTATAATCTAGGAACGTAACCCCACTATTCTCATTGAACTAACGTCTTGCCGTTCGCGATTTTGCTATTCGCGACAATTCTCAGGAACGTAACCCCCGCGAACGGCGAGGCATACCTGTATTAACTTCTGGGAGCAAAACTCTTTGGTGCAATTAATGAGTTTAAGCTACTAACTGGAGATATTAATTAAGCTCTCTAATCCGTGCATGTTTTTGAAAATATTTGCACAACTACTGAAACATTTTACACTATATATCAGTTCTATAGCCACTGCTCCCTGAATGGCAATACAGGTGACTCCGCTTAATCGAGACATTTTGATATTTCGTTTCGATTAAGCGGTGTTACTAATTAACCGATTAAATTTAGTATTAGCTACTATGAATGGAAACCATTCCGTTATTGGAGACTTGTCCATATTAAGCGGTAGTCCCAATTAAGCGGAATTGACTGTATATCTAATGTAAGATTGTAAACAAATCATTAACTTTATATATCAAATGAAAAATACCAAAGAAAGAGGAAATTCACATTCAAGGATACATTGAGAATAAATGTAAAATTATGCAGTACAGCATCAGCAGTCAATCTCAGTATTTTCTATTTTTGGAATCTTAAAGTTGTTCCACAGAGATGTTAATCGTTATTGAGTCGTTTCTGCAAAATTTGGCATTCAAAACATCAACACGATATAAAAAGTTATCGAAACCAAATTCTTTATTCCTAATTGAAATAGGTTTCTGGAAGTATTCAGGGAACTCTGTCAAGTTTTCTTTTGAAATCACATTCTTAGTTTCAAAATTGTGCTTAGGATTCAACTGGTTAATCAGTACGATGGTGTCTTTATATATGAAAGGCCACTTGATCACGTCATCCCATTCCCCCTTCATGATGGAAAGGAAACAGAAAATCTTTTGTCTAACAAGATTACATTCAAGAATTGCCCGTAGTTTGTAAAGTCCTACGTAGAATGGGTCACTGAATAATTTTCCATTTCTGGAAAATGTATCTTTTACTCCATTTATTTCCCATTTAAGTTTACCATTAGAACTCCAACTGGACATCGTACTTAACAAAGTTTCAAATTTCTGATTTGTATTTTTCAGATTTTCATTCTCAATCTCTAGCCGTACCACTTTGTCTTGTAGACATCCTGTTGCGAGTTTGAAATGTAAGTGCATATAATCTTTCTCGTGTTGATCTAAAGCTCCTCTCGTGACATTGACTTCACACCCGTAGCGATAATAAGGACACTCTACTCTGGAGAGAGGACACTCCTGATTCAGATGAATAGAAATGTCACTTCTTTTTATACGAAATGTTTCACTACACATATTTGGACATGGAATAGGAAATTCTACGCATATAGCATGTAGATGTGCACTCATCCTAGCTGATTTCAATTTAAAATTACAGTATTCACACTTGACAGATCTCATGGGACAACATGTCTTGTGTGTATCTACTCCCCTTCTCTCCACTCTACTCACTTCTCCTTTCTCATCTTTACATCCCAGAGGACACGCCACAGGAAATAACTCACACTCTTCTAGGTGATGGAGTAGCTCACTCAGCTCATTTGTCCAATCACAGCCTTTAGATTTGAAAGGACAATAAACCTGAATGAAATAAGAAATAATCGAATATTTTTGATTGCTTTATAGCAGTCATTAATGTGAATTTTAAAAAATTCATCTATACATGTATTCAAGTATCTTGATTGTAACACTTATGTATAATGTATAAGTTTTAATCGAATCTCACCTCTTTTTCTGTGATAGAATCTCTATTTAATTGTGCTTTTATTTTGTTTTCATCCTTTGCAACACAAATAGAACATGCTAGTTCTTGTTTGCCATCTTTCTCAAACAAACACGCATCTCTCAACATTCCTCTGCAGTAGCTACAGAGTAGAAACTTCTCTTCTATTTTGCCTGTTATCTCTTCTACTGACAACAGTCTTCTCCATCCTCCGTAACTACCATCATCTCGCTTCACATACACTAACTCAGATATTTCTGTCTCAATCTTAGTTTTTTTAATAGAGATAATCTCTGCCATTATTAACGTGTTCAATCCAATCAAAGAGGAATAGTAAGTCTATTATATCGTCTTTTGAGTCTACTAAGATATATACATATACTACCTGTGTTAATATTATTTTATTAACAATAGAATCTCCGCTGAAACTCGATATTCATATAGTTGCATGTATTAGGTAGAATTATGATATCGATATACTGAAAGTAGCATGTTGTTGATAGATCTAATTTATTTCAGCCATGTTGTTGATGGAGCGAATTTCTTTCAGCCATGTTGTTGATAGAGCGAATTTCTTTCAGCCATGTTGTTGATAGAGCGAATTTCTTTCAGCCATGTTGTTGATAGAGCGAATTTCTTTCAGCCATGTTGTTGATAGAGCGAATTTCTTTCAGCCATGTTGTTGATAGAGCGAATTTCTTTCAGCCATGTTGTTGATAGAGCGAATTTCTTTCAGCCATGTTGTTGATAGAGCGAATTTCTTTCAGCCATGTTGTTGATAGAGCGAATTTCTTTCAGCCATGTTGTTGATAGAGCGAATTTCTTTCAGCCATGTTGTTGATAGAGCGAATTTCTTTCAGCTATGTTGTTGATAGAGCGAATTTCTTTCAGCCATGTTGTTGATAGAGCGAATTTCTTGCAGCCATGTTGTTGATAGAGCGAATTTCTTTCAGCCATGTTGTTGATGGAGCGAATTTATTTCAGCCATGTTGTTGATAGATCTAATTTATTTCAGCCATGTTGTTGATAGATCTAATTTATTTCAGCCATGTTGTTGATAGAGCGAATTTCTTGCAGCCATGTTTTGAATGATTGAGGTGGTTCACAATAAGCGACCCTGACTGTATGTTGTTGATAGAGTGAATTTATTTTAGTTATGTAGTCAAAGATCGATAGGTGGAATTTAATTTAATGACTGAATAATAAATAAATGAAAAAATAATAAATAAATGAAAATCGTCTAAATAAATGAAAACCTGAATAATTAAATGAAGGCGATGAAATACTAATATTTTTCAAATATAATTTGGAATCTACTTTCAATCTTCGGACAGAGTGGTCTAAGTGGTATACCAAAGGAAGCCCATAAAATGAAATTCGATCTATCGACCACATCAGAATTCGAACTAATGCAGCATCCCATTCATATCTACTATATGTAGTACATGCTACGATTAAACACAGAGGTTCACAGTATTTTTGACTCTGTGGATCCTTTATATCAATATACTTCAGTCACGCGAACCCTTTTCATTATCCATAATATGAAGTGCTGACTCTGATACAGCCTATAGACCCCAGGTTGAGAACCATTGGCTTTTACTATATAGGGTGTCCCAAAAGTTCTGCAACAACTAATTTTACTTTGTTAATTTGACTAAGATCGCTTGATTGTATTCCAAATTAGCCTCCATAAATGAAATCTAACACCCTTCTAGCATAGAAATGAGCTCAACCTATTACGCAAAAAACATTTCTTATAAAATTATGAATAATTACATACCAATTACTCCAAAATTTGGAGCTCAAAAATGTAAAGTTTGAAGATCACTATTTTTCTGATGAAATATTACATTAATCACTTCTATATTCTGTAATTGATTCATAATACTAAAATAACATTATTACTTTTGATTTATGTAACGGAAATCTTCTATAAGAACGCGAGTATTTTAAGTATAGACGTCAAATGTACCATGGATATGAGTTTTTTTATTGAGATAAAAAATATTCTTTACTAGACAACGATATATATGATCCAGCATTGCAAATAAATTGAGAAAAGCAGGCCATTGGGAATGCAAAATAATTAAGATAATCCTCCCTATTTTTTGATTAAAAATAGGTATCGGATATTCGATCTATTTATCTATGTATTAATGCATCAGCAACATTTGTTGCAGAACTTTTGGGACACCCTGTAAATAGAAAAAACCCCCAAGCCATCCGAGGATATCTATATATCTATAGGAAAGCCTATTTTCCGAGACGACACAGGACAAAACTGCTCCAGAATATCCAGAAGTCATTTTGTGAACATGAGACCATCCCTGAAATCAAGTTCTACATTTTCGAGACGGTCTCCCTCCATCCCGAGAACGAGGTATACAAAATATTTCAGTGTTCATTCAAAGCCCAGAACTCATAAATAATAAGGTCGACTAGAGAATTATAAACTATAACCTAGTGAATCCAAGGTACAAACTGTAGTTAAGACTCTAAACTAATTCCACAGAGATGTTTAACTCAATTGAGTCATCTTTGCAGTATTTTTCTTTTAGTATATCAGCTTGTGAAATGAATTTAGAGTAACCATAACCTCTTTCATTCCGAAATGATTTTGGCTTTTCGAAGCATTTAGGTACCTCTCCTATTGTTTTATCTGTAACCTCAAACTCTTTATGATGATTATTGTTAGCATCAAGTTGGTTGATAAGTACCAGAGATGATTTATACTTGATAGGCCATCTGAGTGCGTCATCCCATTCTCCTTTCATTATGTATAGAAATAAACCGACATGATTATCTTTATAGTCCCAATCAATACATCCGTGAAGCTTGTACAATCCTACATAGAACGGATCATTGTATGTTATTTCTTTTTGTGAGATTTTGTTCTCCACTCCACTGATTGTCCATTCAAAATTCTTCTTCACTCCCAATCTAGAAATAATTGGAATTAATAACGATTGGAATTTCAAATATTTGTCTCTCAATTCTTCATTTTCTTTCTGTAATGACATTACTTTACATTCCATATTATTAATCGTTAGTTTCATATGTTTGTGCATATATTCTTTCTCATGTTGTTCTAAGTTTCTTCTCTGAACTTTAACTTCACACCCGTATTGAGGATAAGGACACTCTGTTTCTTGTAGAAGACACTCCTGACTGAGATGAATAGATTTATCTTTTCTTCGTATTTTAGATTCTGCTCCACATTTATTTGGACAGAAAATCGGGAATTCGTCGCAGAGTTCAAGATGTTTGATCATCCTAAAAGCCTTTATCTCAGAGTTACAGTATTCACACTTGACAGTTCTCATGGGACAACATGTCATGTGTGTCTCTACTCTCCTTCTCTCCACTCTACTCACTTCTCCTTTCTCATCTCTACATCCCAGAGGACACGCCACAGGAAATAACTCACACTCTTCTAGATGATGGAGTAGCTCACTCAGCTCATTTGTCCAATCACAACCTTTACTTTTCAGTGGACAATGTACCTATGAAAATATATTCTAGTAAGATTAAATTTGAATAACTGGGTTGGATTCAGTTGATGCCATATATTCTTCTTAAATGGCATTTAAGGGTTGGGTTCAAACATGATTTTTCGGGGTTCACCTAGGTCCTAGACTCTTTCGTATCGGGGTGTGTCGATTTTGGATTTTGGTGCCCCGATACGCGGGGTTCTACTGTACTGATTTCTTAATTTTTTATTGATTAAACTCACCTCTCTTTCTAGGACAGAATCTCTATTTAATTGAGCTATTATTTCTATTTCATCTTTCGGAACACAAACAGAACACGCTAGCTCTTGTTTACCATCTTTCTCAAACAAACACGCATCTCTCAACATTCCTCTGCAGTAGTTACAGAGTAGAAACTTTGCTTCTATTTTTGTTATTTCTTCCACTAACAACTCTGTTCTCCATCCTCCGTAACTCCCATCATCTCGTATCACATACAGTGAAACCTTCACACATTCTGATTCAATGGTTGTTTCTGTTTTAGCAGTTAACTGTGCCATTACAAATATTGTTCAAGTACAGAATAGTATGCTATTACAATATATTCTTAAATTCATTCCTATCGTTATTATTATCCTTAGGACCTATTTAGTTCTTGTAAATTGATATCTTGAAATGCCACTATCCTTGAGTTTAATAATATTTATATAATTAAACTCCATTGCTGGATGTATGTGTGTTTGTTTATGTTTATTTGTCCAGAAGTTTGAAACAAATGGCAAGGTTTAGAAATATATTCTGGTTTATAGATGGGCATTTTAATGGGTTGAGTGGTGGAATTCTTAATGGTTTGTCCAAAAATACCAGAAATCGCAGGATTTTATTTTATTTAAATTACCTGGATTTTCTAGGTATCGAACTGGTACGAAGTTAATCCAACGTATATACAGGGTGTTTCTGCGATTGTATCACGAAAATAATTTGAAATTACTAGGTAAATATTTTACTAATCATCTTCCCCTTTTACGATGTTGTTTAGCATCTTCTGACATTTGTGTGACTGCAAAATGGACAAGGTAGATGACAAACAAAACAAGATCAAGATGGTGGAATTCTACCGTAAAAATCAGTCCTATTCAAGACTACCCCACACTTCTAAGGTTTACCCGCCCAAAATGACTAACTCGGAATTGAGTTATCCCATATTGATGATGTTTTAAAATAATTTACTTTTATTCCAACGGTTTGCTTCATTGTTTTTCGTAATGTCAAAGGATTTCCTTTCAAAAGCAACCAAAATAACTAAATTATCTCAATCACAAATGAAATGAAAGCAATTTACTTTTGTGATACAATCGCTGAAACACCCCGTACTTTATACTCTTTACCACTCCTTTTCTAATCTTTTAGAATTTCCAGGAGTGAGCAGACGGTTGGGCGTACGTACGCTACACGTCGATCATGACTTAACCCTTAAGGCATCTACACTAGGAGGTGCACTAAAAATAGTTTTTTGTAATTGAGTAGTACTGTCTATAATCTTCAGTTACAGTAGAAGACGAGATATAACAAAGTAATAAATACTAGACATGAATTAGGCCGTAAATTAAGAATCAACGATTTGCTCCACGGAGATGTTGAACTCGATTGAATCATCTTGTGAGTATTTGTTTAGGAATAAAGTATTTAAGGGAATGAGTTCATACTGTCCAAATCCACCATTATCTTCTTTAGTCGGTTTTTGAAAGCACTCAGGAAACCCATCTAGATCCTCTTTTGTAATTTCCCCGTTCTTTTCGAAATTGCTTCCAGTATCGAATTGGTTGATGAGAACAATTGAGTATTTATACCTCAGAGGCCATCTGAGCGTGTCATCATGATCACCTCTCATAATACAAAGAAAAAGGCCAGCATGATTTTTGCTAGAACTCCAATCAATATAAGCTTGGAATTTGTACAAACCGACATAGAACTCATCACTGTACGTATTGTTATCGAATGAAAATCTGCTCTTTACTCCATCAACTTTCCACTCCAAACAACCTCTTGGTACCAAGGTAGCAACCTGGGCTTTCAAATATGCATTCTCTTCCTCCAGTTTTGATAGTCTACTCTGCATGTT
Source organism: Aphrocallistes beatrix (assembly GCA_963281255.1). Classification (NCBI taxonomy): domain Eukaryota; kingdom Metazoa; phylum Porifera; class Hexactinellida; order Sceptrulophora; family Aphrocallistidae; genus Aphrocallistes; species Aphrocallistes beatrix. Next base: position 4,461,784 of record OY725492.1, on the reverse strand, counting down.
GTCTATTGTAAGTCTCAGGTGTAAGTCCATATCCTTTTTCTCATGAAGCGTCATGCGTCTTCTCTGAGCTTTAACTTCACAACCGTATTGAGAGTATGGACACGCTTTTTCTTGTAGAGGGCAATGCAGGCTAAGATGAATCGATTCGTCCTTCCGCTTCAATCCAACTGCGTCTTTACATCCGTTTGGACAGAGAATCGGGAATTCTTCACACAGATCTAAGTGCGGATTCATTTTGCAAGCTTTAACCTTACGACTACAATAGTCACACTTGACAGTTCTCATGGGACAACATGTCTTGTGTGTCTCTACTCCCCTTCTCTCCACTCTACTCACTTCTCCTTTCTCATCTCTACATCCCAGAGGACACGCCACAGGAAATAACTCACACTCTTCTAGATGATGGAGTAGCTCACTCAGCTCATTTGTCCAATCACAGCCTTTCTTCTTCAATGGACAGTAAACCTAAAAATAGGCAGTTAAAAGATGAATCAGGATAATTAGTCAATCTAATGCAGGGCTTCTGAATTAGATAAGATGGAGCTCAACCTGCCTTTATTTGCAAAGTTTTAAGCACAACAACTTGTCAATTCTCCTTAATTATGAATTTTGATTTCAAATGAAGATTCAATCCTGGTTCCTTTACAAAGTATAAATGAGGTCAGTACATTCGATATTTTGTTATAGTATACTTATACTGATACTTGTACCTATTGAGCATATTATATGCAGTGGCGACCTAAACATTTTAAGTTGAGTGGCTAACTCAAATCCGACTGCCCTAGAATTAGAAAACAAACATTAATGCAGTAGCTATGATTTTGGATTGGGGGTCCTGAACGAGCGAAGCGAGCAAATAAGATGGTCTGGGATGCTTACCCCCAGAAAATTTCAAATCTTAGACGCTGAAATATCGATCTACGCTATTCTAACCATCCATGGAGGAATAATATTGATCTAATTCAAGGGTGCTCAAACGGTGGCCCGCGGATAATTCGCTTGTTTTCATTATTCATATATATACAGTAGATTGACGTACTTCAATCGTCAGATAATAATTGTTTTTCTAAGCACCATATAGAAATAATTATAGATACTCTACAAATGTATTGCTTTAAAATTGATTAAACTAAAGCCAGAGGTGATCTATGATTTGTGGCTCGTAAGGCGGAGCCTAATTTTTAAAGTGGCCCGTAGATTTAAAAGTTCCCGTAGATTAAAAAGAGCACCCATGATCTAATTAATATTTATAACTATATTTGTGAGAGGAATGTCCCCCAGTGGGGCCACTAATGATAATGGGGAATTGCATACATACCAACCTGAGCCATGATAAAAGCGGGACGCAACGTTGAATTTCGCGGGACATGGCGGGACGCAATAGAAAAGTATTATACATAGCATCAAAAAAAGCGGGACATAATGAGGAAATTTCGAGTAAAAACGGGATACTCATGAAAGTTAACTCATCAGAAGAGTTAAAAAAGCGGGACGTCCCGCCAAAAACGGGACAGTTGGCATGTATGGAATTGAAAATTCCAATAAAGTCTACTCGCCACATGGAAAGGTCCCACGCCCCCGTCATTTGGGAAGTCCTGGTCTAATGTTATGACGTTGAAATATGTATAGTCCTAGACAGGGGCATCGAACTTGAGCTAGTAATTATAGGCATTCAAGGAGTTAAATTATGTGTTACATCTATGCACCTTCATCAGAATCCCACCCAGACCCGGCATCTATTGTTCTAGACTAGGGATAAGCTAAGAAGAACAATAATACGCCATAGGATTATTCATTCGAATTGAAATGCTATTAGAATGGTGATTATTCGAATCGCCCTCAAAGAGTGTGCAAATATTTTTTCTATTTCTTAGAATTAACAAATTCATCTCTTCATCACCATTTATCTAATCCAGGCGTGTCAAACTGGTGGCTCGCGGGCCATTTATGGCCCGCAGATTGCTTAGAGGTGGCCCGCCAGCCAGTTGCGAAAAAATATTACAATTGAATGAATCAGTAGTTACAATTTATTCATTTCTATCATGGCTCGGGGAAGAGTTGGGGTTATGAAATGATCTAATCATTCGTGCAATTGTATTTGAAAAGTCTCAAAATTATTTCCTTCAAATGGTAATGGGACTAATATTAACGATAGTCCGGATACTATGAGGATACACAGTATACTAAAAAGCTATATACAGGGCTGAGATCGCACCCAACATCCATAGGGCAGGAGCAGAAGAATTCAGGTTTCCTCCTTCACCTTACTGTATTCATTCCTAGTTCTTAATATTTGGAATTCGGAACTCCTATAATATTTACTGGAATAAAAACCTTACTTGTCTCTGGTTGATGAGTTCTCGATTTATTTGAGCAATTTGGTTATTTACACCACGAGGAATGCACACTGAACATCTCAGTTCTTGAATTGTGTGTCTTTGGTACAAGCACGCATCTCTCAGCATTCCTTTACAGAAGCTGCAGAGTAGAAATTTCTTTTCAACACTTCCTTTCGGTTGCTCTACCAACAAGTCTAGTTTCCATCCTCTAAAGCTTTCATAAGATCCAGGAATAGGATGCTTTACATATAACAGCACCCGTATTTCGTCTGGGAAATCGTCAAGATCTACAAGTGCTGCCATTCTACAAGAGTACAAAGGACTATACAGTATACAGTTCACTCTATAAGGTATACAAGTAACTTGTGTTTATACAGCATTTAGAACTACTCAGATGCAGTTCAATACAGAATACGTATAGGATGGTTCTCTGTAATTTTTGAGTACCACCAAAATGAAATGTAACTATTAAATGTAAATATAGTTTTGTAATTCTGATGTATAAATACTAATAAATCACTGAGAGATAATATTATTTCTCAAAAATACAAAAAATTCAATCAGGTTAGCAAAACTTATAATGACTAATTACACACTGTGTCAACTATTTGAAGCACAGCTAAGAAAAGTTTTTTGTAGAAATACGTTAACTAACATTCATGCATGGCTACCATCTGGGAAGAACCTAACTAAAATGAATCCAATACTCGGTAGCTAAGCCTCTAAGGTAACTCCACAGAGATGTTTAACTCGATTGAGTCATCCTTGCAGTATTTCTCTTCTAGTATATCAGCTTGTGAGATGAATTGAGGGAAACCAAAACCTTTCTCATTCTCGAATAGTTTTGGCTTTTCGAAACATTTAGGTTTCTCTTCTAATGTTTTATCTGTAATTTCAAATCCTGTGTGATAATTATTTTCAGGGTTAAGTTGATTGATAAGTACCAGAGATGATTTATACTTGATAGGCCATCTGAGCGTCTCATCCGATTCACCTTTAATAATAAAAAGTAGTAAACTAATATGATCTTCTCTTCCATTCCATTTAATGTATCCTTGAAACTTGTACAATCCTACATAGAACGGATCACTGCATGAGTTTTCTTTTTGGGAGATATTTTATCTTTTACGCCACTAATTTTCCAATTAAGATTTCCTCTCAGTACGACTCTAGAAATCGTGGCTAATGACGATTGTATTTCTAAATCTCTTTTTCTCAAATTTCCATTTTCTTTTTCTAAATGAACGATTTTTGTTTTAAAACTTGCATTCTCTTTCTCTAGTTTCAAAATTTGACCCTGCATACTCTCCATTGTGAGTTTCTGTGAATTAGTAGATTTTTCCTCTTCTGTTAATAATGATCGAAATTTCGAATCATTATTCCTTAAAACTTCATTCTCTCCCTGCAAGGTTATTACTTCTCTTTGCACATTACTAATCATACTAATTGTCAATTTTATATGATTGTGAATATCTTCTTTCTCATGTTGTTCTAAGTTTCTTATCTGAACTTTAACTTCACACCCGTATTGAGAATAAGGACACTCTGTTTCTTGTAGAGGACACTCCTGACTGAGATGAATAGATTTGTTTTTCCTTTTCACTCGAAATTCTTCACTGCATTTATTCGGACATGAAATAGGGAATTCTTCACATACTTCTAGATGTCCATTCTTGTCACATGCTTTCACAGTAACACTACAGTATTCACACTGGACAGATCTCATGGGACAACATGTCTTGTGTGTCTCTACCCTCCTTCTCTCCACTCTACTCACTTCTCCTTTCTCATCTCTACATCCCAGAGGACACGCCACAGGAAATAACTCACAAACTTCTAGATGATGAAGTAGCTCACTCACTTCATTTGTCCAAGCACAGCCTTTCTTTTTCAATGGACAATAAACCTATAAAATAAGCAATTAAAATATGAACCAGGATAATCAGTCAATATAATGTTATAACGTTGAAATATATAGAGCTCTAGACAGGGGCATCGAACTTGAGCTAGTAAAAATAGGCATTCAAAGGGGTTCATAACTAAATGATGTGTTACATCTATGCACCTTCATCGGAATTCCACCCATATTATGTGTCTTTATCAAGACAAGTAATAGGCTCAGAAGAACAATAATACGAATAAAATTTGTCATCCGAATTGAAATGTTATTTGAATGGTAATTACTCGAATCGCCCCCCAAAGAGGGTGCTAAAATATCTATATATTTGAAGTCTCAAAATTATATCCTTCAAATGGTAGTGGGACTAAAATTAAAGATAGCCCGGATACTTTGAGGATACACAGTATACTAAAAAGCTATACAGGGCTGAGATTGCATCAATAGGGCAGGAGCAGAAGAATTCAGGTTTCCTCCTTCACCTTACTGTATTAATTCCTAGTTCACAATATTTAGAATTCTGAACTCCTAATAATATTTACTGGAATAAAATCCTTACTTGTCTCTGGTTGATGAGTTCTCGATTTATTTGAGCAATTTGGTTATTTACACCATGAGGAATGCACACTGAACATCTCAGTTCTTGAATTGTGTGTCTTTGGTACAAGCACGCATCTCTTAACATTCCTTTACAGAAGCTGCAGAGTAGAAATTTCTTCTCAACACTTCCTTTCGGTTCTTCTATCAACAAGTCTAGTCTCCATCCCCTAAAGCTTTCATAAGATCCAGGAATAGGATGCTTCACATATAACAGCACCCGTATTTCGTCTGGGAAATCGTCAAGATCTACAAGTGCTGCCATTCTACAAGTGTACAAAGGACTATACAGTATACAGTTCACTCTATAAGGTATACAAGTAACTTGTGTTTATACAGCATTTAGAACTACTCAGATGCAGTTCAATACAGAATACGTATAGAGTGGTCGTCTGTGTAATTTTTTAGTACAATGTATAAATTCTTACTATTAAAACTCGCTTGATATATAGATATATGGCTCCACAAAGTTATTACCTATATATATATACATACATATATTATATATATATATATATATATATATATATATATATATCCTTACTATTAAAACTCGATTAATGTGTATGTGTGTATATATATATATATATATATCTGTAACGAATTGATTGAAGAAACTGCCGGTCATAGAAAGCTAATTTTTGGCATGTGGGAGTCTTTTGGCAATGGCTCCAGTAAGTTCTGAGCTCAGACGAAAATGTCGACTCATCATGGAATTATGACGTCATTGTCACATTTTTAAAAGTTAAGCAACACAGTTATTCGGGCATAACTCAGCCATTATAGGAGATAGATGGTTGAAATTTTAATAGAATATGTATACTAACATACCTCACATATAATGCAACTATCATCAAAAAATGATGACTCATCACTTTGTTATGACGTCATCATTACTCATCCAAATTTTAAAAATGGATAAATTTAGTGATTTTTCGTGCGATATATATTATAACAGTAGGACCGACGTATTTAGAGATGTTATCTCCCGTATAATTAACCAATGTGACCCCAGGCGACCGAAGGGAGCCTCCGGCGGATACAAAGTGTCCGCCAGCCGCGCAGCGCAAGCAAGCGAAGCGCGCTTGTATATATATATATATATAAAAAAGTCCCCTCATTATGGAACTACGTATGATGTCATTGTCACCTTTTTATAATCAGAAAATTTAGTTTTCGACTATAACTCAGCCATTTTAGGTGATAGAAGGCTGAAATTTCAATAGAATGTGTAGATTAATATATTTAGCATATGATACAACTATTACAAAAAAAAGATTACTCATTACTCTGTTATGACGTAATTATAACGTATAAAAAATTGACAAATTGACAAATTTTGTGATTTTCGAGTACAGTGCACCCTCGCTAATCCGAACCTCGCTAATCCGAACCCTCGCTAATCCGAACACTTCATTCTTAAAATCCGAACACCCAAAATATAATTTTATTCGCCTCTATGATTTGAATAAACGTTTATAAACTTGAATTTATCATTAAGATTGAGAAACCTCGTTAAATAAGCAATAATAGCTAAATAATATCCTTAATATTATAACAATACAAATTTATTATACTTAATGCCCTATTGAATTAATGTTATTTCACTAATCGGAACAAATTAACTAATCCGAACGATTTTTTCGAACATTGGAACAGAGCTGTTAGGATTAGCGAGGGTGTACTGTATTATTGATTATAACAGTAAGGCATACGTATTTAGAGATGTTATCCACCTTATAATTAATCAATGTGAGTGTAGGCGCCCTAAGACGTCTCCGGCGGACCAATGCAAAAATCCATCAGGTTAGCAAAAGGAATAGTAATGAATAATTAGATACTTTATCCATTATTTTTGGTAAGTCTAAGATAAAGTTTTTGTAAGAATAATTATTGATTAAATAATTTATTATAATATACGAGTATATGAAGTAACATTCAAACATGTCTATTTTCTGGGGACCTAAACTAATCTCAAAATGAATCCAATACAGACTGTAGCTAAGACTCTAAACTAAACTAATTCCACAGAGATATTCAACTCAATTGAGTCGTCTTTGGAGTATTCTTCTTTCAGTATATCAGCTTGTGAGATGAATTGGGGGGAACCATAACCTCTTTCATTCCTGAATAGCATTGGCTTTTTAAAATACTCAGATTCTTTTTCTAATGTTTCATTTGTAGCCTCAAATTCCCGCCGATAATTATTGTTAGCATCAAGCTGCTGGTTGATAAGTACCATAGATGATTTATACTTGATAGGCCATTTGAGTGCTTCATCCGATTCTCCTTTCATTATGTAAAGGAATACACCAATATGGTCATGAAACTTGTATAATCCTACATAGAACGGATCACTGAATGTGCCTTCTTTTTGGGAGATTTTATTTTTCACTCCATTAATTTTCCAAATAAGATTTCCTCTTAGTACGACTCTAGAAATCGTGTTTAATGATGATTGCATTTCTAAATCTCTTTTTCTCAAGTTTTCATTTTCTTTTTCTAAATGAACTATCCTTGTTCTAAAACTTGCATTCTCTTTCTCTAGTTCCACAATTTGACCCTGCACACTCTCCATTGTGAGTTTCTGTGAATTAGTAGCTTTTTTCTTTTCTGTTAATGATGATTGAAATGTCGAATCGTCATTCCTTAAAACTTCATTCTCTCCCTGCAAGGTTATTACTTCTCTTTGCACATTACTAATCATGCTAATTGTTAGTTTCATATGTTTGTGCATATCTTCTTTCTCATGTTGTTCTAAGTTTCTTCTCTGAACTTTAACTTTACACCCGTATTGAGAATAAGGACACTCTGTTTCTTGTAGAGGACACTCCTGACTGAGATGAATAGATTTGTCCTTCCTTTTCGCTCGAAATTCTTCACTGCATTTATTCGGACACGAAATAGGGAATTCTTCACATTCTTCTAGATGTCCATTCATGTCACATGCTTTCACACTAACACTACAGTATTCACACTTGACTATTCTCATGGGACAACATGTCCTGTGTGTCTCTACTCCCCTTCTCTCCACTCTCCTCACTTCTCCTTTCTCATCTCTACATCCCAGAGGACACGTCACAGGAAATAACTCACACTCTTCGAGATGATGGAGTAGCTCACTCACTTCATTTGTCCAATCGCAGCCTTTAGATTTTACGGGACAATGTACCTGAAAAGTTTAGTAAATTTAAAGTAATTCAACATTATGGTCTTGAATTCACAAGATCTCGACTCATATCTAAGATTTCGAACAATATTTCACAATTCCCAATCAAGAGAATGAGCAAATCTTTAGGATTATTGAGATTTTAATGACATCCGTGTTGAATTAAATTTCCAAAGATAGAAAATGATATTTCCTTAGTCTCAAAGGAAACTGTATATTTTGTACGGATTTTATGTGAGACCTTTAATAAATTGGAAATTTTAATTGAAATTCTCAGATTCTGATTAAAATTATGAACACGACTCTACCCAAATAAAGTATCTCTCAAAGTTGGCTTGATACTTTTATTGAAAGTAGTACTTTTGTACTCACCTGTTTTTCGTTTATTGTTTCTGCATTTATCTGAGCGATTTGTTTCGCAGAATCTTTTGGTAAACAGACAGAACACGCCAGTTCTTGTTTGCCATCTTTTTCAAACAAACACGCATCTCTCAACATTCCTCCGCAGTAGCTACAGAGTAGAAACTTCGCTTCTATTTTGTTCGTTATTTTTTCTTCTAACAACTCTGTTTTCCATCCTCCGTAACTACCATCATCTCGTATCACATACACTAAAACCTTCACAAATTCTGATTCGATGTTTGTTTCTATTTTAGCTGTGGAAGTTGCCATTATTAACTCTCTTCAAGAACTAGTAATGCGATATCAATATATGCACAAGTATTAATGATTATTCCTATAATACTTAGTATAGTATAATCTAATTTAACTCGTGTAAGCTGATATCCTAACTCTGCTCTGGAAATAATAATTCAAATTAAACAGTTTTATTTTTGGTAGACTTGTAATGATCAATTTTAAGATACGTATTTGTTACTCTAATTTACAGGCGTAAATTTATGTAGCAATTCGCTAATTCAATATATTAAAATATGATCAAAATAACACTTATAAAACCAGAAGTCTGCAATTTCGAGAAAGAATAGATTAGCACATCTATAACAGAAATAACGTGGTACAGCATCCATGCCATAAGGGTATATCCCTATGGGAGCTGCACTAACAAATTGAGATGGAATACCGGAGTTAATATTGGAGGAGTGGTTCGTGGATATCAGCATAATTACAACTCCTTCAAAAGCTCCCTGGATTTTAACACAGAAAATCCTCATTCGCTAATCCATTTTATAATTTAGTTCTCTAATAACTAAATTCTGCAATGATTTATAAGCAGCTTAAGCAGTTTCATATTTATCATCCTTATTAGGCATAAAAGAGGTTATATACATCGAATCAAAATCTCTGGATTGACCTTAAAAGGTCCAGTCTAAATCCTGGAATAATCCAGGGATTTCGAGATGATTGGTTAGCATGAGTCAGGTTATATATTCTTATATTAATCGCTTGCTGTACTTTACCATTGTGCTAGGAATACAGGAAATGTTATCTTACTTACAAGCTGCAACCCCATTAATGGTCTCTTTCCACTCATCAAATCACTGGAATCCACTAAAATCTATATTTTCTACCAACTTAAATAGAGTTTAATGATTAATCAGGTCAATTTTTAAGGGAACGATAAGGTCAATGTGCTACTTATATTTTGGACATGGAAAATTCCAGACGGCACAAAACAGGATTGTCCTGAAATAACTCGTAGGTCCCAGGAATCTATAATTTTCCGGGATGGTCTACTCTGTCTCGGGAAATAGGCATACAAAATATTTTAGTGTTTGTTCAAAATCCAAAACTGAAGTAAAATAAGGAACTACTATACTAGAACTATGACTAGTGACTCTAATGGCAGTAAACACTCTAAACTAACTCCACAGAGATGTTTAACTCAATTGAGTCGTCTTTGCAGTATTCCTCTCCTAATATATCAGCTTGTGAGATGAATTTAGAGTAACCATAACTTCTCTCATTCCGAAATGATTTTGGCTTTTCGAAGCATTTAGATTCCTTTCCTAGTTTTGTACCTGTTATCTCAAATTCTCCATGATGATTATTTCCAGAATCAAGTTGGTTGATAAGTACCAGAGATGATTTATACTTGATAGGCCATTTCAGTTCGTCATCCCATTCTCCTTTCATTATGTATAGAAATAAACCGATATGATCATCTCTGCTATAGTCCCAATCAATAAATCCCTGAAACTTGTATAATCCTACATAGAACGGATCACTGTAGTAATTGCATTTTTTTTGTGAGATTTTATTCTTCATTCCACTAATTTTCCATTCAAAACTCTTTTTCGCCCCCAAACTAGAAATAATTGGAATTAACAATGATTGGAATTTCAAATCTTTGTTTCTCAAATCTTCATTTTCTTTCTGTAATACTAATTGTTAGTTTCATATGTTTGTGAATATCTTCTTTCTCATGTTGTTCTAAGTTTATTCTCTGAACTTTATCTTCACACCCGTATTGAGAATAAGGACACTCTGTTTCTTGTAGAGGACACTCCTGACTGAGATGAAAAGATTTATCATTCCTTTTCACTCGAAATTCTTTGCTGCATTTATTCGGACATGGAATAGGGAACTCTTCACATACTTCTAGATGTCCATTCATGTCACATGCTTTCACACTAACACTACAGTATTCACACTGGACAGATCTCATGGGACAACATGTCCTGTGTGTCTCTACTCCCCTTCGCTCCACTCTACTCACTTCTCCTTTCTCATCTCTACATCCCAGAGGACACGCCACAGGAAATAACTCACACTCTTCTAGATGATGGAGTAGCTCACTCAGCTCATTTGTCCAATCACAGCCTTTGCTTTTCAGGGGACAATGTACCTATGAAAATATATTCTAGTAAGATTAAATTTGAATAACTGGGTTGGATTCAGTTGATGCCATATATTCTTCTGAAATAGTATTTTAAAGGTTGGGTTCTTGATTTTTCGGGGTTCACCTAGGTCCTAGAATCTTTCGTATCGGGGTGTGTCGATTTTGGATTGTATGCCCCGATACGCGGGGTTCTACTGTACTGATTTCTTAATTTTTTATTAATTAAACTCACCTCTCTTTCTAGGACAGAATCTCTATTTAATTGAGCTATTATTTCTATTTCATCTTTGGGAACACAAACAGAACACGCTAGCTCTTGTTTGCCATCTTTCTCAAACAAACAAGCATCTCTCAACATTCCTCTGCAGTAGTTACAGAGTAGAAACTTTGTTTCTATTTTTGTTATTTCTTCCACTAACAACTCTGTTCTCCATCCTCCGTAACTCCCATCATCTCGTCTTACATACAGTAAAACCTTCACACATTCTGATTCGATGGTTGTTTCTGTTTTAGCAGTTAACTGTGCCATTACAAATATTGTTCAAGTATAGAATAGTATGCTATTACAATATATTCCTAAATTCATTCTTATCTATATTATTATCCTTAGGACCTATTTAGTTCTTGTAAATTGATATCTTAAAATGCCACTACCCTTGAGTTTAATAATATCTATATAATTAAACTCCATTGCTGGATGTACACTCCCTGGACAAAAGTATTCGTACACCCCAAAATTTACCATTCAAATAGTTATAATACTAAGCTATTTAGCAAGTCAAAGGCGTTTAATTTGTAGATGATACCTGTAATTCAAATTCCAATTCTCCACATTCGAATTACTCACTTTATAATCTTTCTACTCGATTACTTTCCACAATGTTAAATATTTTCAAACTGTGCAACCTCGTACCACCAATGTCACCATATACAATGGTGATAATTCGTGATATTTGCCATATAGTAGTAAATGCCGAAAATACTTAATCTTGAAGAGTAAATAAATTGAATGCCTATAAAGTTTGTAATTTGAATAAGGAGGAAACGAATCTTGAGCCAGATTGATCGTATCTGTTACTGATTAAATGTTATTGACTTCACAAATGGATTAGTATTATACTTGTAACAATTCGAATGGAAAATATTGAGGTGTACGAATACTTTTGTCCAGGGAGTGTATGTGTGTTTGTTTATGTTTATTTGTCCAGAAGTTTGAAACAAATGGCAAGGTTTAGGAATATATTCTGGTTTATAGGCGGGTATTTTAATGAGTTGAGTGGTGGAATTCTTTATGGCTTGTCCAAAAATACCAGAAATCGCAGGATTTGACTTTATTTAAATTACCTGGATTTTCCAGGGATCGAACTGGTACGAAGTTAATCCAACGTATATACTTTATGCAACAATATTCCGGTGGGATAAATGTTCTATTGATGAATATTCTTTCAACGTTATTGATGAATATTCTTTCAACGACTTCTCTTGACAGAGTTTTCCAAATAATATTTGTATAACTTGAATTAAACTGCCTTAACACTAAAACCTTCACAAATTCTGATTCAATGTTTGGTTCTGTTTTAGCTGTGGAAGTTGCCATTATTAATTTTCTTCAAGTAACTAGTAATGCTATAACAATATACACACAAGTGTATTTAATGATTATCCCTATAATCTTATATATTAAAACTCTAGGATTTTTTTTGTTTGTTTGTTCGAATTGATTGGAGAATTGGCAAGTCGTAGAGATACGATAATTGGCATATAGGTGTCAAATTATGAATCTAGGATTAAGTTCGAAGATCTAAGCGAAATGTTCACACCTCGCCGAGATAGGTGACAAAATGTGCTGACCAATCAAATTCGATTATTTTATAATGCAAATACATTGGAATAAAATAGTAGTGACTTATGCATACAATCAAAAGGACTATTTGTGATTGAAGTTCATTGGTTTAAGTGAGAACCAATCAATCATCAGCCTTTTGTAATGCCATTCACACGATTCTATTTCATATACATAAATGATTGAAGACTGCTATTTTGAATCGATAATTTGATTGTTATAACAACAATTAAAGTGTGTTATACTATACGATCAATCAATTCGATCATAAAATATCTTTAGCAATGTGAACTTTATGTATTCAAATTGAGCTTACATTCGGGATTAGTTGACTTAATACGAAGTAAATTATATTTATCACGAAACAAAATTTATGCTACAGTTCTGATTTTCATAAATGTAACCGTAGACAAATGACAATCCAGCGTACTTAGTATAAAACAAGAAAGCGACGTATTGTTTCTTTAATATCCCCAAGCAGAGGCGTAGCTTACACCTATGTCGCCCGGGGCAGATGTATTTCATGCCGCCCCTCAACACATATTTCTGGAAAAATATTTTATGAAAAAAGGTCAAGTGCCGCCCGGGGCGGTCCGCCCCCCTAGCTACGCCACTGTCCCCAAGCGCCCACTGGGTAAGTCTGCGAACACGCAGTGTCTGCAAGCCGCGCAGTGCGCTTGTTACATAATAATTATATAATAATTATAAAATAATTATATAATAATTATATAATTATTATATAATAATTATATAATAATTATAAAATAATTATAAAATAATTATATAATAATTATATAATAATTATATAATAATTATATAATAATTATATAATAATTATATAATTATTATATAATAATTATATAATAATTATATAATAATTATATAATTATTATATAATTATTTTATAATTATTATATAATTTTATATATTAAAATGCTAGAATTTTTTGTTTGTTTGTTTTATTTAGAATTGGCAAGTCGTAGAGATACGAAAATTGGCATGTAGGTGTCAAATGATGAATCTAGGATTAAGTTCGAAAATCTAAGCGAAATTTTGACACCTCTGCAAAGAAAATGGAGAACAATTTTTCACACCTTTTCTATACAATACTATGTACAGCTTCAACTCACAATATAAATCATTATACGACACTATTGTAGGCTGTCATTGTTATTAATACTTCAAAGCAATAACTTATATAAATGTCTCAATTATATATTATAGTGTATGGGAGTGAAAAAGGTTATTTGTATATTTTCACACCTTTATATACATATTTTCACACGATTTGACGAATTTTGAAAATTATGCTAGGGACTAGCTTCATGGGGTTTTCAGGGGTGTAGATTTCGAATATTCTATTTTCAGATCGATATGATAAATTATTTGTTTACTTTTGTTTACACTAGATACATAAAGTAAACATATTACAAAAATAGGCTAGAGACTTGCTTCCAACGGTTGACTTGGGGTTTTCACGGGTGTAGATTTCGAATATAATATTTTCGGATCAATGTGAAAAATCAATCGTTGACCTTTGTTTACAATATATATATAAAAAGGAAAAAATTCCAAAAATAGTTTAGATTGAGCAACTTCAGGCGCCCGCAGGACGACTCTGCGGACACACAGTGTCCGCAAGCCGCGCAGCGCAAGCAAGCGAAGCCGCTTGTACTTAGTATAGTGGAATCTAATTTAACTCATGTAAACTGATATCTTAGTAACTTAACTCTGCTCTGGAAATAATAATTCAAATTATAACAATCATATTTTGAGTATACTTAAGTGATCAATTTGAAGATGTGTATTTGTCACTCTAATTTACAGGCGTAAATTTATGTTGCAATTCGCTAATTCAAAATATTAAAATATGATTAATAATACTTATAAAACCAGAAGTAATGCAATTTCGAGAAAGAATAGATTAGCACATCTATAACATAGAGAAATAACGTGGTACAACATCCATGCGATAAGGGCATATGATTCAGTCTAGGGATTTTGGAATGGTTGGCTAGCATGAATCAGGTTATTATATTCTTAATTAATCGCTTGCTGGCACTAGGGTGCTACTTTACCATTGTGTTAGGAGTAACAGGAAATGTTATCTTACTTATAAACTGCAACCCCATTAATGGTCTCTTTCCACTTATCAAATCACTGGAATATCACAATCAAACAATCGTCTACTACCACCAAAATCCATATTTTCTATAAACTTTATAAATAAAGTTTAATGATTAATCAGCAGGTCAATTTTTAAGGGAACGATAAGATCAATGTGCTACTTGTATTTTGGACATGGAAAATTCCAGACGGCACAAAACAGGACTGTCCCAAAATTACTTGTAGGTCCCAGGAATCTATAATTTCCGGGATGGTCTACTCTGTCTCGGGAAATAGGCATACAAAATATTTTAGTGTTTGTTCAAAATCCAGAACTGAATAGTAAAATAAGGAACTATACTAGAACTATGACTAGTTAATCTAATTGCAGCAAACACTCTAAACTAACTCCACAGATATGTTTAACTCAACTGAGTCATCTTTGCGGTACTTTTCTTTTAGTATATCAGCTTGTGAGATGAATTTAGAGTAACCATAACTTCTCTCATTCCTGAATAGTTTTGGCTTTTCAAAGCTTTTAGGTGCTTCTTCTAACGTTTTATCTGTAATCTCAATTTTTCTGTGATGATTATTTTCAGGATCAAGTTGGTTGATAAGTACCAGAGATGATTCATACTTGATAGGCCACTTCAGTGCGTCATCCTTTTCTCCTTTCATTATGTATATAAATATACCAATATTGTCTTCTCTTCCATTCCAATTAATGCATCCCTGAAACTTGTACAATCCTACATAAAACGGATCACTGTGTTTGGTTTTCTTTTGTGAGATTTGATCTTTCACTCCACTAATTTTCCAATTAAGATTTCCCCTTAGTACGACTCTAGAAATCGTGGTTAATGACGATTGTATTTCTAAATCTCTTTTTCTCAATTTTTCATCATTTTCTTTTTCTAAATGAATTATCTTTGTTCTAAAACTCGCATTCTCTTTCTCTAGTGTGACTACCTGACTCTGTACATTACTAACCATGATAATCGTTAGTTTCATATGTTTGTGAATATCTTCTTTCTCGTGTTGTTCAGAGTTTCTTCTCTGAACTTTAACTTCACACCCGTATTGAGAATAAGGACACTCTGTTTCTTGTAGAGGACACTCCTGATTGAGATGAATAGATTTGTTCTTCCTTTTCACTCGAAATTCTTCACTGCATTTATTCGGACAAGGAATAGGGAACTCTTCACATACTGCTAGATGCCCATTCATGTCACATGCTTTTACACTAACACTACAGTATTCACACTTGACAGTTCTCATGGGGCAACATGTCCTGTGTGTCTCTACTCTCCTTCTCTCCACTCTACTCACTTCTCCTTTCTCATCTCTACATCCCAGAGGACACGCCACAGGAAATAACTCACACTCTTCTAGATGATGGAGTAGCTCACTCAGCTCATTTGTCCAATCACAGCCTTTAGAATTAAAGGGACAATGTACCTATGAAATTTTTAAGTAAATTTAAACAACCTCAGCCTTTAGGGCATGAATTCACAAGATCTCGATACAAGAACAATAATTTCACAATCTCAATACTACGTATGATACATCAAATTAGCTACGTGATAATGTTTTTCGTTTTGTAGCAAAAGGCGATGATTGCTGCACAAACTTTATACGATTTGTCATTAACTATGTTGTTTTAGAATTCGAGTGCCCCACCTGGCCTCAACCATCGTGCAGACACTGCTCACTTCATATTATACTCAATATAATCGTGTTAGACATAAACTGGTTCCTCGAACCAAAATTGGCGTGACAAAATCGATTATCTGTGTAATCTTACTAAATTACCTTATACTTGTATTTTAAGTGAATGAGGAAATCTCTAGGATGATTGAGAATTTAACAGTCTGTGATGAACTATGAAACTGTATATATACTCTTGTACTAACCTGCTTTTCGTTTATAGTTTCTGCATTTAACCGAGCAATTTGTTTCACAAAATCTTTTGGTAAACAGACAGAACACGCCAGCTCTTGTTTACCATCTTTCTCAAACAAACACGCATCTCTTAACATTCCTTTGCAGTAGCTACAGAGTAGAAACTTCGCTTCTATTTTGTTCGTTATTTCTTCCACTAGCAACTCAGTTTTCCATCCTCCGTAATTACCATCATCTCGTATCACGTACACTAAAACCTTCACAAATTCTGATTCGATGTTTGTTTCTGTTTTAGCTGTGGAAGTTGCCATTATAAATTTTCTCCAAGAACTAGTACTGCTATATCAATATACACACAAATTATTTAATGGTTATCCCTATAATACTTAGTATAGTAGAATCTAATTTAACTCATGTAAGCTGATATTTTAATATAACTCTGCTCTGGAAATAATAATTCAAATGAACATTCGTATTTTGCGTGGCTTGGACCAAGGATCAATATAAACTTGAAATTATGATCATTAGTAAATTGCATCTAAATAAATATTAGAAACTACGTAATGGGTATTTCAATAATATTAGTGATTGTACTTCTAAATCTCTTTTTCTTAATTTTACTAAGAATAATAGTATTATAGAATTGTCCATCCAAATTGAAATATTATCTGATGTACTAGTAGTATAGTACGGATAACTATGAACATAATGGAAAGCTATAAAATGACTGGCAATCTATAGGGTAGATGCAGGAGAAATTTAGGGAACCCTTCTCCACTACTACCATACTTGTCGATAACTCCAAATATTGTAGATAAACAAGGATGGTATAGGAATAAAACTATCCTACTGGTCTGGGCCCGTTGTCAGATATTAGTTACTGCTATTAGCCTCTCAGCGGCAATATTAGTTACCCAGATAAGGTTGGACATTTTGGTACAAGACCAAGACCGATCGGTGCCAAGAACCATTCATAGAGCTCATAAAAGTGTCAAAACCATTATCATTATGTCAATCAAAAGTGGTATGTGTGATAAGGCTCATCCACCTTATCGCACATAGAACTAATACAGTTTATAAAAAAGTGGAAAGGCCATGGACTTATCAGCCGCACCGCTTCCTACGGTCACGCAATAACAACTCTATTATAACAACTAATCAAAATAGAATAAATAAATGATGTTCAAACCCCAATCTAAGCAGGGTTTGTAGTTCCTAACTATAGAATAATTCATCTATAATTCACACTGTGTATCTAAATAGTCTCTTCAATCAACGTTAATGAACTAGCATCTGCTCCACAGAGATGTTTAACGTGATTGAGTCGTTCTTAAGGTATTTCTGTTGTAGTATCCTTGCATGAGATATGAAATTAGGATCACCAAAACCTTCATTCCTATCTGCTGAAGGTTGTTGGAAGCACTGTGGAAACTCCTTTAAATCAACTTCTGTTATCTCGAGTACTTTCTCATAATTATCCTCGGGATCAAGTTGGTTGATGAGTACTACGCTACGCTTATACCTGAAAGGCCATTTGAGTGTACTATCCCATTCCCCTTTCATTATGTAAATGTAGTATCCAACATAGTTATCTCCCCATGTAGCACAAGCTTGTAGCTTGTATTGACCGACAAAAAATGGTTCACTGAATGATTTTTCTTTCTGTGAAATTTTATTCACAACTCCAAAGATTTTCTATTCCAGATTGCCCATAGGCACCAAAGTTCTCAACACTTCATTCTCCTTCTCTAGGTGGGTCACTTTGCTCTGCATACTCAGCATTGTAAATTTTAAATGTGTATGAATGGCATCTCTTTCGTGTGTCTCTAGACTCCTCCTCTGAACCTTAACCCCACACCCGTATTGAGAATAGGGACACTCTGTTGATTGAAGTGGACAGTCTTGATTGAGATGAACAGATTCGTTCTTTCTCTTCAATCCTATTTTATGGTCGCATCCATTTGGACATTGAATAGGGAACTCTTTACAAACTTCTAGATGCCCATTCATGTCACATGCTTTCTCTCTAACACTACAGTATTTACACTTGATAATTCTCATGGAACAACGTGTCCTGTGTGTCTTTACTCCCCTTCTCTCCACTCTATTCACTTCTCCTTTCTCATCTCTACATCCCAGAGGACACGCCACAGAAAATAACTCACACTCTTCAAGATGATGGAGCATCTCACTCAGCTCATTTGTCCAATCACAGCCTTTCTTCTTCAATGGACAATAAACCTAAAAGAAATGTATCAATCAAAAGTCAAATTTAAATCGAGTAAGGTGAGATAGGAATAGAATAGATACATCGAGAAGCTAATGAGAGTGATCAGAATATTAAATATTCTCACTTGTCTTGTATTGATGATTTCTCGGTTCAATTGAGCAACTATCAATGCTGTATCGTGCGGAATGCAAGCAGAACATCTAAGTTGTTGAATTCCGTCAATCGTGTACAGACATGCATCTCTCAATACTCCTCTACAGTCGTTACAGAGTAGAAACTTCTCTTCTACCGCTCCTCTTGGCGCTTCAACTAATAATTCCGGCCTCCACCCTCCGTAGCAACCATAAAAACCAAACCCTCTCACATACAACAACTTCTGTACTTCATTCAGATTAATATTTGACTGCAGTATTCCTGCCATCTAATAAGGTAGCAACAAAACATATATTCATGGAACTTAAAATTAGTTAAAACTATGATATCTAATAGATTTTCGAATCTCATCCATCATAAGTTCACCTAGGATAGGATTGCATCAAGAATAAAAGAGAAAGAGAAAAGTTTGGAATGATTTAATAGTGTTTTTAGATGCACAATTACATTCACTAATGGCTATGAAAAAACTAAATCCTTTGTCAGTGCCATAGCCACCCATACGGTTGGTCCGGTATCAATCTAACCACCAACAGGACCTCTTCAAACCTGCTGGTGCTATGGTCTTATTGAAATTCAATTAAATTCAGTAATTTCAAATTCGGAAAAGTCCTGAGCATGGGGCAGGTACAACGTACAACGCGCCGGAACAGTTTTCTGTCCTCCTATTTGGATGTACTTGTGGAATGGACAGCATACACAGTATATCCGTTCTGAAATAACTGAAGCGATTGTACTAAATCAACACCTGATGAGGTATCCAAAGACAATTAATCAGTGTAGAAGTATTGATATAATCCTTACTATTAAAACTCGATTAATCTACTATATGTGTGTATATATATATATATATGTAACGAATTGATTGAAGAAACTGCCAGGCGTAGAAGGCTGATTTTTGGCATGTGGGAGTCTTTTGGCTATGGCTCCAGTAAGTTCTGAGCTCAGAGCAAAATGTCGACACATCATGGAATTATGACGTCATTGTCACCTTTTTTAAAAGTTAAACACAGTTATTCGAGCATAACTCAGCCATTATAGGAGATAGAAGGCTGAAATTTTAATAGAATCTGTAAACTAACACGCCTCACATATGATGCAACTATCATCAAAAAATGATGACTCATCACTTTGTTATGACGTCATCATTACTCATCAAAAATTTTAAAAATTGACAAATTTGGTGATTTTTCGAGTGATATCGATTTTAAAACTAAGATGGACATATTTAGAGAAGATATCTCCCTTATAATTAACCAGTCTCACCTCCAGACGACCGAAGGGAGGCTCCGGCGGACATGAAATGTCCGCCAGCCTCGCAGCACAAGCAAGCGAAGCGCGCTTGTATGTCTATATAACACAAGTAGTCGTAATAAAATAAACAGCAATAATTTGGGAGTTAGTGAGGACGCGTACTCTGTGGAGTGTGCTGGATAAAAAAATGAAAATGAAAAAATGCCCTGAAAACCCCATGTCAACAGTTGGAAGCAAGTCTCTAGCCTATTTTTGTAATTTGTTTACTTTATGTATCTATTGTAAACAAAAGTAAACAAATAATTTATCAGATTGATCTGAAAATATGATATTCGAAATCTGCATCCCTAAAAACCCCATGTCAACCGTTGGAAGCTAGTCTCTAGCCTATTTTTGTCATTTGTTTACTTTATGTATCTTGTAAACAAAAGTAAACAAACATTTGTCATATCGATCTGAAAATACGATATTCGAAATCTACACCCCTAAAAACCCCTTGTCAACCGTTGGAAGCTAGTCTCTAGCATAATTTTCAAAATTCGTCAAATCGTGTGAAAATATGTATATAAAGGTGTGAAAATATACAAATAACCTTTTTTACTGCCATACACTATCATATATAATTGAGACATTTATATAAGTTATTGCTTTGAAGTATTAATAACAATGACAGCCTACAATATTATCGTATAATGATTTCTATTGTGAGAGTAAAGCCGTACATAGTATTGTGTAGAAAAGGTGTGAAAAATTGTTTTCCATTTTTTTTGCAGAGGTGTGAAAATTTCGCTTAGCTTTTCGAACTTAATCCTAGATTCATCATTTGACACCTACATGCCAATTTTCGTATCTCTACGACTTGCCAATTCTTCAATCAATTCGGACAAACAAACAAACAAACAAACAAACAAACAAACAAACAAACAAACAAAAACAAAAAAAAATCCTGGAGTTTTAATATATAAGATTAGTGATTGTACTTCTAAATCTCTTTTTCTTAATTTTACTAAGAATAATAGTATTATAGAATTGTTCATCCAAATTGAAATATCATCTGATGTATGGTACGGATAACTATGAACATAATCGTAAGCTATAAAATGACTGGCAATCTATAGGGTAGATGCAGGAGAAATTTAGGGAACCCTTCTCTACTACTATCATACTTGTCGCTAACTCTATTTTTGATAAACAAGGATGGTATAGGAATAAAACTATCCTACTGGTCTGGGCCCGTTGTCAGATATTAGTTACTGCTATAGCCTCTCAGCGGCAATATTAGTTACCCAGATAAGGTTGGACATTTTGGTACAAGACCAAGACCGATCGGTGCCAAGAACCATTCATAGGTAATAGCTCATTCATAAATCCCTCAATTGTCTTTTGCTGATGATTCTCGATTTAGTTCACGTCTTTGGTACAAGAGTACATCTCTCGATGCCTCTTGACAGAAGCTGCAGAGTAGAGGTTTCTTCTCATTTCTGTCAACAAATGTGGTCTACATCATCCACAGCATCCATAAGGTCCAGCATTAAGATGCTTCAAGTATAGCAGTACACCCTCGTATTTCGTCTGGAAAATCAGATGGTGGCATCAAGTATCTTACATGCAATCAATGCAACACAAAACATTATAACAGTCGGGAGCTCATAAAAGTCTCGAGGCGTCATTGTCATTATGTCAATCAAAAGTGGTAAGGCTCATCTACCTTATCGCACATAGAACTAATACAGTTTATAAAAAAAAGTGGAAAAGCCATGGACTTACCAGTCGCACCGCTTCCTACGGTTATGCATAACAACTCTATTATAACAACTAATCAAAATAGAATAAATAAATGATGTTCAAACCCCAATTTAAGCAGGGTTTGCAGTTCCTAACTATAGAATAATTCATCTATAATTCACACTGTGTATCTAAATAGTCTCTTCAATCAACGTTAATGAATTAGCATCTGCTCCACAGAGATGTTTAACTTGATTGAGTCGTCCTTAAAATATTTCGGTCGTAGTATCGCAACAATTGATATGAAATTAGAATAACCAAAACCTTCATTCCTATCTGCTAAAGGTTGTTGGAAGCATTGTGGAAACTCCTTTAAATCAACTTCTGTTATCTCGAGTACTTTCTCATAATTATCCTCGGGATCAAGTTGGTTGATGAGTACTACGCTACGCTTATACCTGAAAGGCCATTTGAGTGTACTATCCCATTCCCCTTTCATTATGTAAATGTAGTATCCAATATAGTTACCTCCCCATGTAGCACAAGCTTGTAGCTTGTATTGACCGACAAAAAATGGTTCACTGAATGATTTTTCTTTCTGTGAAATTTTATTCACAACTCCAAAGATTTTCCATTCTAGATTGCCCCTAGGCACCAAAGTTCTCAACGCTTCATTCTCCTTCTCTAGGTGGGTCACTTTGTTCTGCATACTCAGCATTGTAAATTTTAAATGTGTGTGGATGGCATCTCTTTCGTGTGTCTCTAGACTCCTCCTCTGAACCTTAACCCCACACCCGTATTGAGAATAGGGACACTCTGTAGATTGAAGTGGACAGTCTTGATTGAGATGAACAGATTCGTTCTTTCTCTTCAATCCTATCCTATGGTCACATCCATTCGGACATGGAATAGGGAACTCTTCACAAACTTCTAGATGCCCATTCATGTCACATGCTTTCTCTCTAACACTACAGTATTTACACTTGATAATTCTCATGGAACAACGTGTCCTGTGTGTCTTTACTCCCCTTCTCTCCACTCTACTCACTTCTCCTTTCTCATCTCTACATCCCAGAGGACACGCCACAGGAAATAACTCGCACTCTTCTAGATGATGGAGCATCTCACTCAGCTCATTTGTCCAATCACAGCCTTTCTTCTTCAATGGACAATAAACCTAAAAGAATTAATCAATCAAATGCCAAATTAAATTGAGTAAGGTGAAATGGAAATAAATCAGGGTAGCCGTGGGAATGAAATTTCAATTTCCATTCCCACAGAATCCCACATGTGGGAATTCCCGGCTTAAAGTCATTTCCATTCCCACGGCAACCCTGGAATGGATACATCGAGAAGCTAATGAGAGTGATCAGGAATTTCGGATATTTTCATACCATCACGCGTCCCGAATACTGCTAACGGAACTCCTTTCTTCTTATATTCACTGATCAATTCAGAACTCTTCTTCTCGCTATTAACACGTATTGCTCCCAGTGTATTCAATTTAGATTCTAATTCTTGGTTCCATTCAAGATCCACATTCCTCAATTCTTGAGCTTTTTCGCGTAGAATCTTTAGCTGTGAAATCTTCCCATCAATTTCAGCAATAGTTCGTTTGAGAAATTCTTGGACATTATTGCCTTTCAGAGTATTCTCTAACTGTTCCTTCGAAAGAGACAGCTGTTCAATCTCATCAGCTATTCCTCTTCTAAACGTATCTTCCAACTCTTGTACTTCTGCTAACAAAACTGCTTCTCTTTCCTGTAACAAATGATGAACTCTAGCGAACTTATCTCGAATTTCTCTACGAGCTCTATCGAACTGATTCAGGTTGTCATCTTCCTTCCTTACTAACTCAGCGCTAGCCATGACAATCTAAGAACTGAGTCTGTACTAATGCTAGATTATAGTTTAAAATAAGAATATTGGAAAGTGGTTATTTAATCATTTTATACTAGAAATTTCTCCACCAAATATAAGCCTAAGCACAAGTAATAGCAATTTAATCTCAATAATACACATACGAATCAGTTTTAAACATTCAAAGGATGAAAACAAGTCTGGTAGATCAAATCTTTCGCGCACATTTTTAAGAATTTTGGTTCTATAAGTTTCCATTCAAAGATCGAATCGTGTTGTAAGAATTTTATCCTTCAATTATGTAGTAAATGGTTCAATAATTTAGTCTTAAATCATTTTCGATTATTGATGCTAATAAATTGATGAATGCATCATGAGTGATTGATTGATTATCTCAACACACATACTTTCATTCTAAGGAAAGGCCAGATTGTCTTTACTCTCATCGCGATACATCACTTGTTAAGTAGAATACGAATACTCAATCTTACATAGCATTCCAATCAAGAGCTTTTGTGGCAAGGCAGTTGGAACAATTCAGTTGAAACATTTCTACACACGTCCATTCCCACGGATAGATTTAATGAATATATAATCAGAATTAACGTTGACTAAGATAGGGGTTAATTAAATATTAGTTTAAATTTGAATACATTATTTAACAACATAGTCGTGCTGCGATGACCATGATCGTGACATAGGAATAATTTCCATTTACATATTTTGATATTTAGCTTTCTGTAAATGTCTATTTCAACAGCTGATTGATACATCATTTTATAACGCACATTAGTGATTCTCTTCTACCTGAATTTGGTATGATAGGTAAGTAGAGAAGTTATTAACTGAATATCATTATGATGTCACCACTTCACAGTTTCGCATTTAAATAACTAATAATGTAGGGTGTGGGTGTGTGAAATTCATTTTGGGCTAATATAGGCATCAATTTCGATCCCAAAAGTATAAATGTTATTTCTGAACGAAATTAATACTTAATTTCTTCGCTAGCTGTCTGAATTTTAAAGCAAGGACCACTATTCCTCCTTCCGAAAATATATAACTGTATCCTTGAATTAATAAATCCATTAATTTGATAAATTCTTATTGAACTCATAAATTCAGTTTCGAGTTGGCCTGTTTTCTGTCCTCGTATGTTAGGTAATCGACTTATAGAATGGACAGTATATAATTTTTCCCGTTCTGAAATAACTAGTGAACCGATTTGTACCAAATCAACACCTGATGAGATACCCAAGACAATAAATCAGCAACACAACATTGACATATTATGTCTATGTACAATAAAAGCATTCGAAATAAAATAAACAGCAGGGACTTTGGGAGTTAGTGAGGACGCGGACTTTCCTTGAGAAAAGCGAGCGGGAGAATTCCTATTTTCGTTTTGCATTAAACTATTCATGAAAATCTCAGTTTATTAATCTACTGACTTTTTAGGAATATGTTGGTTACGCAGACAGTACAGAATTCTATATTTATCTATATTACGAACAAGTAGGCTTCACGAACTTTCAAAGCCTGAGACGTTTTCTGGGTGCAGAGTGGAATCTAATCATGATATTTAATCTGCGACATTTGCAAGAGATAAATATAAGCAAATTTGCTTGGGTCATAAATACAAAGTAAATTCAGAAGAAATGAAAACTGACAATGACATACTCTGATGATGAGTATACATTTCAGAAAACAAAGGTTAATAACTTGTTACTAAGTAGTTTATCTATTTGTCCAAATTCGCTATATATAAAGTGTAGAAAAACTGTTAATTGGTTCAGTATCTTGGGAGTTGCAGGGTATCACGCTATGTTACCCAAGGAGGTTACTCATCTTGTGGTCACTATCTATATAATATGTGAAGTAACATTATACATACAGAGGATAGAACAGAGAAATTCAACAGACGCATCAAGTTTCTAAGCACAAACATACGCAATAACTAACAAGAAAGATACAAATAAGCCTAACAGTAATTACATGATTATTAGTGTTATACAAAAGATATCTAGCTAAGCGGGCCAATAAGCTTAATTAAATGCTTAGTTCAAACGTTACGTAACGCTTCTAAAGGGAGTACGGGGGTAGTGTGTGACAACCTTATCATTGTAGCATTACGAGATGGTCAAAGCTTGACATGGAAGGGAAGTATCTAAAATAGGAGAATTTGCTAGTTAGAACAAATCCTATGCAAAGTTAGAAAAGTTGGATACAGTGGTTGGGGTTATGAGACACAACAACAATCCGTCCTTCTGAATCCATAGTTATGCCAGTTGGCTCAATGAATTCTCCTTTCTCTTCTCCTTCCTTCCCAAACTTGTGGATCAGTGCTCCTGTGTAGGAGAATATACAGACACAATGACGCTTTCTATCAGTCAGTATAATGTTGAGATCTGAATCTAGAAGGAAACGATTCCCAAGCAATATTTGATTAGCACTATCTTCTCCTCTGCTGATCATCTGTCTTGAGAGCTGATGAGATGTATTGTAGATTCTAATGCAAGGATTTTTACAACATAATACAACAATCTCTTCAGCTGTCAGTTTAACATCTTCGGCATAGCGAATATCAGAAATGAAACAATTGAATGAGAGATCTAGGTTGAGACACTGGACACGATGATTACTAAAATCACAAATATAAATTCTTCTCCATTCTGTGGAAACAGCAACACCTCTAGGATCCTTGAATTCAAGTTCTCCATTTCCTTTCTTTCCAACAGAGTTTAGAAGCTTCCCTTGAAGAGAATAGATGTTAAGGCAATTGATTCTATATTGAGTGACATAAACCTTTTCTTGAAGAATACAGATTCCACATGGACCATTCATCTTCTCACTAAACATAAATAGGAATTGAAATATCTTATTGAACACTTGCACACGATGATTTGAGTAGTCGCAGATGTAAAATAAATTAGTATCGATATCCACACTGATACTCTGAGGATAGCAGAAAATGCCAGGATTATTTGATTTATTATCGATATGCTTCCCGAATACTGCTAACGGAACTCCTTTCTTCTTATATTCACTGATCAATTCAGAACTCTTCTTCTCGCTATTAACACGTATTGCTCCCAGTGTATTCAATTTAGATTCTAATTCTTGGTTCCATTCAAAATCCACATTCTCCATTTCTTTCTCTTTTTTGCGTAGAATCTTTAGCTGTGAAATCTTCTCATCAATCTCAGCAATAGTTCGTTGGAGAATTTCTTTCATTACATTGTCTTTCATAGTATCCTCTAACTGTCCTTTGGAAAGAGACAGTTGTTCAATTTCATTAGCTATTCCTCTTCCAGGAAACTTATCTTCCAACTCCTGTACTTCTGTTAACAAAACTGCTTCTCTTTCTTCTAACAAATGATGAGTTCTAGCGAACTTATCTCGAATTTCTCTGCGAGCTCTATCGAACTGATTCAGGTTGTCATCTTCCTTCCTTACTAACTCAGCGCTAGCCATGACAATCTAAGAACTGAGTCTGTACTAATGCTAGATTATAGTTTTAAATAAAAATATTAGAAAGTGGTTATTTGATCCTTTTATACTAGAAATTTCTCCACAAAATATAAGCCTAAGCACAAGTAATAGCAATTTAATCTCAATAATACACATACGAATCAGTTTTAAACATTCAAAGGATGAAAACAAGTCTGGTAGATCAAATCATTCGCGTACATTTTTAAGAATTTTGGTTCTATAAGTTTCCATTCAAAAGATCCAATCGTGTTGTAAGAATTTCATCCTTCAACCATTTAGTAAACGATTCAATACTTTAGTCTTTAATCATTATTTATTATTGATACTAATAAATGGATGAATGCATCATGAGTGATTGATTGAATATCTCAATACACATACTTTCATTCTAAGGAGAGTCAGACTGTCTTTACTCTCAGCGCGATGCATCACTTGTTAAGTAGAATACGAATACTCAATCTTATATAGCATTCCAATCAAGGGCTTTTGTGGCGAGGCGGAACAATTCAGTTGAAACATTTCTACACACGTCCATTCCCACGGATAGATTTAATGAATATTTTAATTAGACTTAACGTTGACTAAGATAGGGGTTAAATATTAGTTTAAATTCGAATTCATTATTTAACAACATATTCGTCCTTCTGAATCCAGAGTTATGCCAATTGGCTCAATGAATTCTCCTTTCTCTTCTCCTTCCTTCCCAAACTTGTGGATCAGTGCTCCTGTGTAGGAGAATATGCAGACACAATGACGGTATCTATCAGTCAGTATAATGTTGAGATCTGAATCTAGAAAGAAACGATCTGCAACACATATTTGATCAGCACTATCTTCTCCTGAGCTGATGATTTGTCTTGAGAGCTGGTGAGACGCATTGTAGACTTTAATACAAGGATTTTCCCCACACAATATGACAACCTCCTCAGTTGTTAGTTTCACATCTTTAGCCATGTCAATATCAGGGATGAAACAATTGAATGAGAGATCTAGGTTGAGACATTGGACACGATTATTAGCAAATTCACAAATATAAATTCTTCTGAAAACAGAAACACCTCTAGGACCCTTGAATTCAAGTTCTCGATCTCCTTTCTTTCCAACAGAGTTTAGAAGCTGTCCTTGAAGAGAATAGATGTTAAGGCAATTGATTCTATATTGAGTGACATAAACTCTTTCATGAAGAATACAAATTCCACTTGGACCATTCATTTTCTCATCAAACATAAATAGGAATTGAAACATCCTATCGAACACCTGTATACGAGCATTTCCGTAGTCACAGATGTAAAATAGATTTGTATCAATATCCACGGTGATACCTTCAGGAGTAGCGAATATTCCAGGTTCTTCGGATATTTTTGTACAATTATGCTTCCCGAATACTGCTAACGGAACTCCTTTCTTCTTATATTCTCTAACCAATTTGGAACTCTTCTTCCCGCTATCAACACGTAATGCTCCCAGTGTACTCAATTTAGATTCAAATTGTGGGTTCCATTTAAAATATACCTTCTCCATTAGTTGCTCTTGTTCGAGTAGAATCTTTAGCTGTGAAATCTTCTGATCGATCTGAGCAATGCTTCGTCGGCGAAATTCTTGGACTTTATTACCTTTCAGATCATTCTCTAAATGTTCTTTGGCAAGAAACATTTGTTCAATCTCATCAGCTATTCCTCTTTCATTAAACTTATCTTCCAACTCCTGTACTTGTGCTAGCAAAACTGCTTCTCTTTCTTGTAACAAATAATGAGCTCTAGCGAACTTATCTCGAATTTCTCTACGAGCTCTATCGAACTGATTCAGGTTGTCATCTTCCTTCCTTACTAACTCAGCGCTAGCCATGACAGTATCTGCTTAACTTCAAGTGCAACTATCAATGAACTGAGTCTGTAATAGTGCTAATAGTATGGTCTAAAATAAGATTATTAAAAAGTGGTTATTTGATCCTTTTATACTAGAAATTTCTCCGCAAAATATAAGCCTAAGTACATGGTGCATAGAAACTATTTAACCATAATAATGTACATGCGAA
Source organism: Aphrocallistes beatrix (assembly GCA_963281255.1). NCBI lineage: Eukaryota > Metazoa > Porifera > Hexactinellida > Sceptrulophora > Aphrocallistidae > Aphrocallistes > Aphrocallistes beatrix. The sequence continues at coordinate 4,432,382 of OY725492.1, read as the reverse complement.
CCAGCTTAGAGAGGATTAAAATAAGTTGTTTACGTTAAGTTTAAGAATTTTAGTTCTCAAAGATGCCATTCAAAAGGTCCAATCGTGTTGTAATAATTTCATCTTTCAACCATTTAGTAACAGTTCAATACTTTAGTCTCTAATCATTATCGATCTTTAGTAGTTCATACTTGCCAACTGTCCCGCTTTTTTTACTCTATGTATAGTACATTTCTATTGCGTCCTGCCATGTTCTGCCAAATTCAACGCTGCGTCCCGCTCTTATCATTGCTCAGATTGGCATGTATGCTACTTCGAAGATATTTTAGGTCTTATTTCAAATCTCCGTTTAAAGACCAGTTTAAATTCGAATTCATTATTTAACAACATAGTAGTGCTGCGATAGCAGGGTTTCCGTGGGAATATGTGGGTATTCCCATATGGAATGGGAACGGGTATGACTTTAAGCCTATGGATGTTCCCACATGTGGGAATCTATGGGATTCTGTGGAATTCTTGTGGGGATGGGATGGGAATTGAAATCCCATTCCCAAGGCAACCCTGGTTATCTGAATTAAAGCTTTACTTGGAGAGAATAAACTTAAGGCAATTGATTATATATTGAGTGACATAAACCTTTTCTTGAAGAATACAAATTCCACGTCTGTCCATCCATTTTCTCACTAAACAAAAATAGAAATCGAAATATTATATCGAAAACTTGCATACAAAGATTTGAGTAGTCACAGCTGTAAAAATAAGTAGATCAGATTTTTGATGTTTTATTGCTATTCTTCCCGAATACTGCTAACGGAACTCCTTTCTTCTGATATTCACTGATCAATTTAGAACTCTTCTTCTCGCTATTAACATGTATTGCTCTCAGTGTACTCATTTTAGATTCTACGTAATTGTGGGTCTCATTCAAAATCTACATCCTCTTTTAGCATTTTTATTGTAGTTATTGTAGTGCCGTACAACGATTTATAATGTGAAAGGGAAGCCATATAGTATATTATACGTAGTGAAAATGTGTGAAATATTGTTTTCCATTTTTTTGCAGAAGTGTGAAAATTTCACTTAGATCTTCGAACTTAATCATAGACTCATGATTTGACACCCACATGCCAATTTCATATCTCTACTTGCAAATTCTTCAATCAATTCGGACAAACAAACAAAAACAAAAATCCTAGCGTTTTTACTAAATAAGATATCACACACAAGCGGGATCCATGAACTTTTGCTGTCGGATAGGTGGACACTAGAGTAAGCTTGAGGCGTTGCTGGGTGTATAGTAAGGTCTAATCATGATAGATGCATTGAAACTAGTTGCGAACAACAAATATTAGCAGCTTTGCCTGAGCCATAAATGCTAAGTGAATTTCTCTACGAACTCAATCGAACTGATTCAGGTTATCTTTCTTCTAGCCATGACAATCTAAATATTTGTTTGATGCAGTAATACAAACCTAACATTTTTTGTTTGAATTCGCCATCGTTGCTAACAATTGAATGAAATCCAATGCATAACCATGCACGCATATAGAGTAATTACTAATTAACATCACATACTACACAGACAAGCTCAGGATAGAATACATACACATACATAGTAGAAGAAAATACAAGATTAGCATGTGTTCATATTTTCACACCTCATGTCCAATTTACCAAACAGGTAAGCTTAACACTGGCACTCTTAGGAATATGCAATCATCCTTTAGGTATTTCTCTGTTAGGATTTCTGAGTGAGAAATAAATTTGACACCAATTCCAAACTCGCGTTGCGCTTTGGGCTTTTCAAAATCCTTAATATCTTCCTGAGCCCTCAGGGCACTCATGATTAAATTATCCTCGCTGTTGATTTGATTCAGCAAAATGAAGCGACACTCAAACCTGAACGGCCAAGTTAACTGGTCATCGAATTCCGCTTTCAGAATATAAATTATGCAACCCACAATTCCCTCCTCAATATCCCACACAACTCCTACTTGGCATTTGTAGCTACCCACGTAGAACGGATCACTGTGTGTCACTTCTCTATTTTCAATTTTCTTACGCACGCCGCCGATTTTCCACTCTAGCTCACCCCGTACCTGCAGACTCGAGATCTTGTTCTTCAATTCTCTGATTTCTGAATCTCTTCCCTCTAACTCACGTTGTAACCTCTTCACTTTCAGAGTAGTGTAGTTTAAATGCGTGTACACTATCTCCTTGACGTGCTTGTCCATCTCTGCTCTCTTACAGTTCACATCACAACCGTATTGAGCGAAAGGACATTCGATCACCTGAAAAGGACAGTCACTGCCGAGATGCGCTGCCATGTTTCGCCTCTCCACTCCACTACAGCCGCAGGAATTCGGACACGCAATTGGAAAACCCTCGCAGATCTGCAAGTGTGGGTTAACCTCACAAGCCGTAACTCTTGCACTGCAATAGTCGCAATTCACTAGTCGCATGGGACAGCTGTCCTCCTGATGCTCTGATAGTAGCCCCCTCTCAACCGTGTTCACTTCCCCTTCCTTCTCCTCCTCCACTGAGAGACACCTCAGAGGACATTTCACCGGAAATAACCCGCACTCTCTGAGGTGAGTGAACAGCTGATTTATTGTGTCTGTCCAATCGCACCCTTTAAACTTGAAGGGACAGTGCACCTAAAATAGATTCAATTAAAATCTCATTTCGTAGTGATATTCTAGCTCGCTTTACTAATGATACAATTGACTCCGCTTAATAGGGTCACTGTTTAATCGGGTCAACCGTTTAATCGGGACAATTTTGGCAGGACCGGAATAGCTCTCACACATAGAAGCTAATATAAAGTATTTTTGGTTAATAGGGCTCTCCTTTTAATCGGGCCAAAAGGTTCTCTGATCGATATAACTCTATTAAGCGGAGTCGACTGTATATGTAAACGGATTTTTTATAAATTAATACTAAGAATTCCAAGCGAAATTTTAGTGACAATATTAACTAGTTTTAACATTTAGCTGAGTTGTAGTTAGCAAATGTACATTTTCGTGATCCTAATAACTTCGTATTTTATCAAGAAGTCCTATTAGATATTAATAGCAGAATTTCGTTACAAAATACGTATGTACCTAAACTGCATGTCACTTACTTGTTTTTCGTTGACAGCTTCACGGTTCATTTGAGCAACGCTGGCGTACACATTGTCTGGGACACAGACAGAACATCTCAGCTCCTGCTTTCCATCTCTCTCAATCATGCAAGCGTCTCTCAACACTCCTCGACAACCGTTGCAGAGTAGAAACATCTCTTCTAGCTTATTTCTTATCTTTTCAACAAGCAATTCCTGTTTCCAACCCTTGTATTCAACTCCACTACCGCACACGTACAGCAGACAATTCACCTCATGTGTGAACGTAACGTCTCCAATTCCATTCAATTTCTCTGCCATTTAGAATTTACAATTAACAGTGCATACAGTACATACTTGTACATTATATAGGTAAGCTCGTGTGTACCAGGTTGGTTCTTGATATGTTGAAGAGATTAAGTAAGAATTGATAGGAGATTACTCATATAACATATCAATTTGCACGTGATTTGTAATTACTCCTATGTTATGTTATGTAAGAATCTCTCCTCATAGCTAGTGCTATATTACACCATATAGATCCATGCACAAAGTTGTATCAACCTTTCTTGTATGATAAGCTGTATTATACATCCAACTATTTCAAGTATACTAGTGGTCCTAATTTGCTTTCCCTGTAACCAAAGTTGTCCATCAATCACGAGATTTATCTGTTCTACAAAGGTTTTCCGCTTCTCTGAGGGCCATATGAGACAGGCTCTATTCAATGTAAGCAGGTTAAAGCAATTCTGCACTGTTGTTAGACAAATCACTACGCGTATTCATGGATCACAAATGTTTAATTAGAAAATATTCGAATACATATAAACGGTCCGAAGTCACAACTACTAATTTATTCCGATTTAAGAATTATATTCTGTGTAGATAGTGAATTTTAATAGTATGAAAAAGCTCGCCTCCAGGAGAAATACTTTTATTCTGAGATCCGAAAAGTCGCTAACGATAATCCAAGCAGAAAGGCAATGTAGTAAACCTAGATATCATGGACCCACAAATTCCAAAGAGTGAATATGCGATGAGAGGAATTGGCATCGAATAGTACAAACTTTTGGGAATGATTGACTTGATAGGTTTTGATGTACATGGATGCGTTTATCTGGAGAAGACAATTATTTCCAAACGAGAGCGTTTCGAAGCTATTTTAATGTCTCCAATATTTTCTATGCTTAATCTTATCAACATACGGTGTAGTGCCAGCTTTTGACTGTGTAGCCATTACAAGGAACAGAACAGATCGCTTAGATTGATCTCTATAGTGAAGTGGAATAGCTGAAAATATTGATACAACAGTGTTGTGTTGAACGAAAAGAATCGCAGATGCCAATGACAAAGCTAATATTTGAGAGTTAATCGGGATCCATTACTTCAAAAATATTTTCAAAGGGGACCTAATCCCCTGAGGGGGGAATTAGAAGTAACCATGGCAACAACATATTATAAATTGAAATAATTAACTTCAACATTCGTCAGCGTTTCTAAAAGATTATATTTGAAATCTGAGGCAAACAAGTTTTATAGAAAGTAACAACTATTAACTAGAAAATATATAAAGACGCCCAGAGGCTCCTCCTTTATGAGACACATAAACTAGCTTAGTCTGTTTGAGTATTGCGATTCCTTGCTGATATGCTGCTACATCGATCATGTGCAAAAGTTTTCCTTCAGAAGAAAAAACTTTAGTATCGAAGGAACCACTAATCACGATATTATTTCGCTCATCTAAACAAAAGAAATAAGGAAACCAAGTTTGTAGGCCAAATCCTCTAGTGATGATAGAGCGTACAAATTCCCTTGAGAGAGTGAATATGTGGAGACATGGGCTGGCCATAGTCAGTACGAACATTTGAGAATTACTGAACTTAATGTCTACAGGATTTATCATAGAAGGGTGTTGAAAATTTCCTTTGAAATGAAGGTTACAGTCTAGGATTTGTAGTCTGTTGTTATCACAATCAGTTACATAGATATGTTTATCTGGAGATAAGGAGAGATTTTGAGGATGATCGAACTGTTCGCTTCCAGATCCCAACTCTCCGACTTGTGATATCATTTGGTAATCTGGAATTGAATACATGGAGAGTTTATGAAGCACCAAATCTGTAACATAAACCCTGTCTTCAACAATGAGAATACCATGTGGACTGGAGCTAGTAGGGAATTCATTGACAACGTCACCTGTCTCAGAGAATATTATAATCCGACATTTGTAGCTGTCTGCCACATAAATGTGTCCTCTATCCTCGTCTACAGAGATGACACTTGGCATCATATCTAATATAGAGTTAGTAACAACAATGAGGTGTTGGAATGTATCATATTGAGGTGTTATAAGGTTGGGATTTATTTTAGAATCGCAAGTCTTTTCCAAACGAGGGCGTTTAGGGTCTGTTTCGAAATCTCCTGAATTTCGGTGCTTCGCAGTACTAACAAGTGGATTGCTGATTGTATTCTGTCCGAACTGATCTTCCATTACAATGAACGCAGACTTAGTGTCTGAGGTAAAATTAATTGTAGCTACGTTTTAGTCTAGTTAGTGTGAAGTTATAAATACAAACAAAATGATATTGTTGTGAAATATTTAATCCATCATTTAATCTTGAAATAGGTTTCCAAAGTTTAGTGCATTAATACGAGTTCAGGGTATTCCTGCATGACACTACTACTTCTATTCATCATTTTCACAGTTACTTAATACATAATTGTACTTTAGTCTTACAAGCACACTTCGCTTGCTTACGCTGCGCGGTTTGCGGACACTATGTGTCCACAAATATAAAAAAAGGTTGATTGCTTTCTAATTATCTACTCAAAAACAAACGTCATTTATCTAAGGTGGATCATGAATTCATATAATGAATACTAATCACAATATTATTGTGTGCATTTAAGCAAAAGAAACAAAGAGTCTTGTAAGCAAGATCCCATAGTGATATAAGAACGTATAAATTCCCCTGAGAGAGTGAATATGTGGAGACAAGGGTTGGAGTTACTACTCAGTATATTTTCTCAGTGAAAAAAGCACCAACATATGACATAACATAATATTATTTGCTAACATTCAAGTTTAAAGTGCTTCCAAAGAACAGATCTTTGCTAGTACAATCAGCAACCAAACATATTGAGTCAGCAAAAGGACTGAAATTAATATTTATTCCTTTTCTAAAACATTGTTTAGATCATCCAAAACCAAAAAAGATAAATGTATTTGATTTGGATCTGTAAATACTTGCATGGTTATAACTCTTTGTGGCGCAATATTCAAACTGACTAAGATATTCTGGGCGAATAATACCTGCTCAGAATACCGATATAAGATAACATATTATACAGTACAAGTTAAAAACAATTTTTGACAGCTAAGACAATTCTTAAAGTAAGGATACATCTCAACCAGGGGTGTAGTGCTCAAATTTCTTTTGGGGGAGCGATTATAAAAGAATATAATATATTCTTTTATAAGCGCTCCCCAAAAAAATATTTCGCTTTTTCGGACATATGAAGAGAGGCTTAGAGAGCTATGTCGAGCGAAATCGTTGCAAAAATTTTAATTGTCCCGCTTTTTCAGCCTACAGGTATAATACAAATATACGATGACCCGCGATATAACTCAATGTCCCGCTAAAAGTACTACTTATGTCCCGTTATTTTGCATGCAGAGGTTAGCATGTATGCTTTCAGTACATTAAAAAACAGCAATCCATTCTTGGCAAACGATTCTATAGGTAATAATAATCGTCAAGTTAAAGTGAAGGAGCGCCGATCCCCCTTAAATTTGTAGTGAGGGAGCGTGCTCCCCCTTGAATTTGTAGGGGTGGAGCGCCGCGCTCCCCCCCGCTCCCCCTACATTACACCCCTGACCTCAACGACAGGTTGGGAGTGTGCTTCTAACAGATTTTTGTAAGTACGTACTATAAGCAACTAATCATACTAGGCCAACAAAAGGGGTGGATCCTGTCCATTGTGGAGGTTTAAAGGATCGAAAATATTTTCAAGGGAGTTGACACCTCTTGAGGATAGTTAAATGTAACACTAGGCAGCACTTCATAAATATTACAATCAAAATCTGCACAAAAAATACTTGAAATTAGGTCTAATTAATCTGTTTTAGAAAGTGACAACTAATAGTTAGAAAATATAGAGAGACGACCAGATACTCCTCTATGAGACACAGATACTAACTTAGTCTGTTTGAGTATTGCGATTCCTAGCGGAAGATTCCGTGCTCCATCATCGATTGTATGCAAAAGTTTCCCTTGAGAAGAAAAAACTTTTATAATCTGATCTGGGTAGTCACTAATCACGATATTATTTTGTGCATCTAAACAAAAGAAATAAGATGACCTAGTTTGTAGGCCAGGTCCTCTAGTGATGATAGAGCGTACAAATTCCCTTGAGAGAGTGAATATGTGGAGACAAGGGTTGGCCTTAGTCAGAACGAACAGTTGAGAATGACTGAACTTAATGTCTACAGGATTTGTCATAGAAGGGTGGTGGAAAGTTCCTTTGAAATGAAGGTTAAAGTCTAGGATTTGTAGTCTGTTGTTATTACAATCAGCAACATAGATATGTTTATCTGGAGATAAGGAGAGATTTTGAGGATGAACGAACTGTTCTCTTCCAGATCCCTTCCCTCCGACTTGTGATATCATTGGATAATCTGGAATTGAATACATGGAGAGTTTATGAAGTCTGGAATCTGTAACATAAACTCTCTCATCAACAATGAGAATACCATGTGGACTGGAGCTAGTAGGAAAGTAGCTAACATAGTCACCTGTCTCAGAGAATACTATAATACGATTACTGTAGCGTTCTACCACATAAATGTGTCCTCTATCCTCGTCTATAGAAACACTCAGAGGTCCATCTAATATAGGTTTTTTAACAACAATGAGGTGCTGGAATGTATCATATTGAGGTGTTATTAGGATAGGATTGATGCTGGAATCGTCAGTCTCCAAAAGGGGGTGTATAGGGTATTCTTCGAAATCTCCTGAATTCCGGTGTTTAGCAGTGCTAACAAGTGGATTGCTGATTGTATTTTGTTTGATCTGATTACCCATTACAATGAACCCGAGTGTCTGAGGTAAAACTAATTGTAGTTACGTTTTAGTCTAGTTAGTGTGAAGTTGCTTAAGATGAATACAAACAAAATGATAATGTTATGGAATATTTTGAAGATAAAATAAATATTGATACTCAGGGAGTGTCCAAATGTAATTAATCAATATCCTTCGAGTTTTCAAAAATTCTGTTTAGAGTGTCCATAAACTAAAAATATAAATACAGTAGAACTCGGATAAGACGCACCCTCTGGGAATAAATTATTAGTACGTACTATCCGCAAGTACGTATAGCCGAGTTTGAACTACATAGAAATCTATATTAGAGGTAGATTGGTTTTGGTTCAGAAAATTAGTACGTACTAAAGCGAAGAACGTATTATCCTCGTACGTACTAACCGAATACTACTGTAGTAGGTTGATTGTGCTCTGTTAAATACTTATACGGTCTAATACTCATTTTAGAGATATATCTTGTCAGTGAAAGTGGCACTTGCATACGTAGACATAACATACTATTATGTATATAAGACAATTCCGAAGTTACTATTGAAACCCTCACATACGGGATGGGAGTGTGATCCGATGGATTTTTGATCAATTTTGGCCACTTAAAAAGTGAGACAAAAATGGAATTAAACCACTTCAAAATACATTATTCCCTCAGCCTAAAACTAATTTGTACACTCAATCATCACTAGGAGACCCGGCGAACATTTCAGATAATTCGATTTATGCGTAGAATTTGATGGAGGGATCAGTTTTAATCCAAATTTGCTCAGAACTGAATTATACCAAAGGGAACCCAAAAATCACGTTCAAAGGGACAACCTTAAATCGATGTAGAAAAATATAATGTAGGAACTACAATAATTGTCCTCTTAAAATAAACCGATATATACATTTGGAGCTGATCCCATAACTAATACAATGGACAAATCGAAAATATCCTATTTTCACTATCATTTGAGATACAGATATGGGATTAGAACTTTTTGAATACCCCAAGTATTATACTATATTACAAGTTTAAAAACAACTTTTGACAGCTAAGACAATTCTTAAAGTAAGGACAGACCTCAATAACAAGTTGGGAGTGGGCTTCTATCAGAATTTTGTAAGTACTATAAGCAACCAATCATACTAGCTTAACAACAGGAGTGGATCCTGTTCAGTGGGGGAGGTTAATAATGTCCTCCGGATGGCTTGGGGTTTTTCTATATATAGTAAATACCCTGAATTTTTATGGATTCCCGCCCAAAATGGCTTAAACCGGAAATGATGAGGCATATCCCAGGGACAACGGAGGGATATATATATTATTAATTAAGGGATCGAAAATATTTTCAAGAGAGCTAACACCTCCTGAGGATAGTTAGATGTAACACTAGGCAGCACTTCATAAATATTACAATATAAATCTGCACAAAAAATACTTGAAATTAGGTCTAATTAAGCTGGTTTAGAAAGTGACAACTAATAGTTAGAAAATATATAGAGACGACCAGATTCTCCGCTTTTATAAGACACAAATACTAACTTAGTCTGTTTGAGTATTGCGACTCCTAGCGGATGAAATCCTGCTCCATCATCGATTATGTGCAAGAGTTTCCCTTCAGAAGAAAAAACCTTAATATTCTGATCTGAGTAGTCACTAATCACGATATTATTGTGTGCATCTAAACAAAAGAAATAAGATGACCTAGTTTGTAGGCCAGGTCCTCTAGTGATGATAGAGCGTACAAATTCCTTCGAGAGAGTGAATATGTGGAGACAAGGATCGTTAATGGTCAGTACGAACAGTTGAGAATGACTGAACTTAATGTCTAAAGGATTTGTCATAGAAGGGTGTTGGAAAGTTCCCTTGAAATGAAGGTTGCAGTCTAGGATTTGTAGTCTACTATTATTACAATCAGCTACATAGATATGTTTATCTGGAGATAAGGAGAGATTGTGAGGTTGATCGAACTGTTCGCTTCCAGATCCCCTCCCTCCGACTTGTGATATCATTTCGTGATATGGAGTTGAAAACATGGACAATTTATGAGGACCCCGATCCATTACATAAACCCTGTCTTCAACTACGAGAACACCATGTGGACTGAAGCAAGTATAAAAGAAATTGACACTGTCACCTGTCTCAGAGAATATTTGAATCCGATCCCTGGAGTGGTCTACCACATAAATGTGTCCTCTATCCTCGTCTATAAAGATACCCCGCGAGCCCATCTTAAATATAGGTTTAGCAACAGCAATGAGGTATTGGAATGTATCATATTGAGGTATCATAAGGGGGAGTTTGATGTTAGAATCGCCAGTATTTTCCAAATGAGGGCATTTAGGGTATTCTTCGAAATCTCCTGAATTTCTGTGTTTAGCAGTGTTAACAAGTGGATTGCTGATTGTATTCTGTCCGAACTGATCTTCCATTACAATGAACGCAGATCTAGTGTGTGAGGTAAAATTAATTGTAGCTACGTTTTAGTCTAGTTAGTGTGAAGTTGCTTAAGATGAATACAAACAAAATGATAATGTTATGGAATATTTTGGAGATAATAATACATATGGATATTCAGGTAGTGTCAAATTGTAATAATCAATACCCTTCGAGTTTTCAAAAATTCTGTTTAGAGTATCCATAAACTAAAAATATAAATAGGATGATTGTGCTCTGCTAAATACTTATATGGTCTACGGATTACTTACATATGAGCAAATATGGCCGCCATATAAGGATAGTTCATGCACACCTATTCCTAGCCGCCATATAAGGATTCATGCGTTATTATGTATGTTTAGCAGCCATATAAGCAAAAATGGCCGTCATCTAAGGGGAGTATGACACTTGTGTACAGAGACAGTTGTTTACAAGAATTAGAAAGATACGTAGTTGTAGACAGCCCTAATAATATCAGTGGTTCTCTAACTAGGGTACTAGAGGTACACCAGTGTAACGTAGGGTATTTGGGTACAGAATTAACCGCGACCTGTGAATATGAGTTTTAAAAATATTCTTACCTGTTTTTTTGTTTTTAAACAACACAGATTACTATATTATGTGTTCAGAAACCAAAGAAGTAGATAAATACAGTTCACGATTCAACTTATATTCACAGGTCGCGGTTACTTCTGTACCCAAATACCCTACGTTACACTGGTGTACCTCTAGTACCCTAGTTAGAGAACCACTGATATTATTAGGGCTGTCTACAACTACGTATCTTTCTAATGCTTGTACACAACTGTCTCTGTACACAAGTGTCATACTCCCCTTAGATGACGGCCATTTTTTGCTTATATGGCTGATAAACATGCATAATAACGCATGAGAATCCTTATTTGGTGGCCACATTTGCTTATATGTCGGCTAGCCGACAAATATGTAATCCGTATGGTCTAATACTTATTTTGGAGTTATATCATTTCAGTGAAAGAAGCACCTGCATACGTAGATATAATATACTTAAAGTATATAGGACAATTCCGAAGCTACTATTGAAACTGTCACATACGGGATGGGAGTGTGATCCCAACATTCGACTACTTGCCAGCGTTGCTTGCCATTATTTATTAATTTTAATTCATAAACAGTGTTTAGATCATCCAAAAACCAAAAAAGACAAATGTATTTGATTTGGACCTGTAAATACTTGCATGGTTATAACTCTTTGTGGCGTAATATTCAAACTGACTAAGATATTCTGTGCGAATAATACCTGCATAGAATACCGGATAAGATAACATATTATACAGTACAAGTTAAAAACAATTTTTGACAGCTAAGACAATTCTTAAAGTAAGGATACACCTCAACGACAGATTGGGAGTGTGCTTCTAAGTATAAACAACCAATCATACTAGCTTAACAACAGGAGTGGATCCTGTCCATTGGGGAAGTTTAAAGGATCGAAAATATTTTCAAGGGAGTTGACACCTCCTGAGGGATAGTTAGATACATCACTAGGCAGCACTTCATAAATATTACATTCGAAATCTGCATTAAAACTACTTGAAATTAGGTCTAATTAAGCTGGTTTTGAAAGTGACAACTATTAAGTAAAAAATATAGCGAGACGACTAGATCCTCCTATTTCATGAGACACAGATACTAACTTAGTCTGTTTGAGTATTGCGACTCCTTGCGGAGTAAATCCTGCTCCATCATCGATTATGTGCAAGAGTCTCCCTTCAGAAGAAAAAACCTTAATATTCTGATCTGAGTAGTCACTAATCACGATATTATTTTGTGCATCTAAACAAAAGAAATAAGATGACCTAGTTTGTAGGCCAGGTCCTCTAGTGATGATAGAGCGCACAAATTCCTTCGAGAGAGTGAATATGTGGAGACAAGGGTTGGTCTTAGTCAGTACGAACAGTTGAGAATGACTGAACTTAACATCTACAGGATTTGTCATAGAAGGGTGTTGAAATCTTCCTTTGAAACTAAGGTTAACGTCTAGGATTTGTAGTCTGTTGTTATCACAATCAGCAACATAGATATGTTTATCTGGAGATAAGGAGAGATTTTGAGGATGATCGAACTGTTCGCTTCCAGATCCCAACTCTCCGACTTGTGATATCATTTGGTAATCTGGAATTGAATACATGGAGAGTTTATGAGGTCCCCAATCCATGACATAAACTCTGTCTTCAACGATGAGAACACCATATGGATTGTAGCTAGTATGGAAGTAATTGACAACGTCACCTGTCTCAGAGAATATTTTAATCCGATCACTGTAGCAATCAGCCATATAAATATGTCCTCTATCCTCGTCTATAAAGACACCCTGTGGTGTCTCTAATATAGGTTCAGCAACAGCAATGAGGTGTTGGAATGTATCATATTGAGGTGTTATAAGAATGGGATTGATTTTAGAATCGTAAGTCTTTTCCAAACGAGGGCGTTTAGGGTCTGTTTCGAAATCTCCAGAATTTCTGTGTTTAGCAGTGCTAACAAGTGGATTGTTGATTGTATTCTGTCCGAACTGATCTTCCATTACAATGAACGCAGATTTAGTGTCTGAGGCAAAATTAATTGTAGCTAAGTTTAGTCTAGTTAGTGTGAAGTTGCTCAAGATAAGTACAGACAAAATGAAAATGTTATGAAATTTTTTGGAGATAAAATACATATGGATAGTCGGGAGTGTCCAATTGTAATTAATCCCTTGAATTCCCAAAAATAGTGTTGAGATTTCCATAGACCACAAAATATAAATATGTTCTAAAACTTATCATTGTTCATTGTAGAGTTACGTACATCTTTTGTCAAAAGAAGCACATACATATAATATAATATAATATAACATAATATTAAATTCAGATTCAAGATTTGTAGTGGATCTCCTGAGGAAATCCTTCCCAGAATTACTGTTGGTTCTGGACTCCTAAGTACCGTAAACTTGTGGATCAGTACCTCCCCTTCTCACATATCGACGCACAATTCTACCCACCCATAGTTTCGAATGGCGTAGCACACACACCGTGTACCCTACTTCGTCTGGGTTTGTAATCCAAGCCGATAGTTTTGAGCGATCGTACATCCACACCCCCGAATCAAGGAGAGGTTGGGTGGAGTATCCGTTCAGACTCACGCGAATGACGACACTTGACTGGATATCATTCCTATTCGCTTTATACTGCTTTGGGGGATCAATTGTTAGAACTTCTCTGTTCGAGTAGCAATCCCTACCATCGTGGCTTTGTTTACTACAATGTCGGTTGAATTGGTTTGAACTCCGCTGAAAATGCCTAGTATCTTTAATACATTTACTTGTTCGGAAGGAGCACCTGCCTCGGCCTGCATCAAACTTCTAATTCTGAGCTTCTCATCATCTTGCTATGGTAGGTGCCACCCTAACGCCCCGTCTTGAATTGGACGCACTTTGATCAGACGACTCAGTTCACAATTACCACGGTCCAACGGAATCCTCTCTCGGTCATAGTTTTGCGGACTATTATAAGGAATTCTCAGGCGAGAGACTTTGTGACTTCGTCTTGAATAGCCATCCATTCCTTTAGAGCAGCGGTTTTCAACTTTTTTTTACTGTGGACCCCCTCCTACAAAATCTCGAATCCTGTGGATCCTCTGATATTTTCTGTGGACCACTAAAGGGTCCATGGACCCCAGGTTGGGAACAACTGCTTTGGGGAGTTTTGAACAGTCTGGGGCACTTGGCTTGTTAACACCAAGCATGCAATCCACAATAGAACTACAGCATCTTGAAGCTACGGCGATCAGTTAGTAGAAATATTCATCGATGGGGACTCCAGCTTCCCAATCTCCACGACAGAAGATGAGTAGGACTTGCTGTGGGTCAACTGGCGGGTTGAGGCACTAGATAAGAGTCGCCAAGTCTTTCGCCTCACTCACTGCGTCTTTAGCGTTTCCCGTTCGGATAGCCAGCGGCAGATGTAGGCTGGAAGTAACCCTACTGACAGTTCTGTCCTTCTTCTCGAGCGAGAAGGAGTGCTACAGCTACGCGGAAGGACTTTTCTGAACCTACAATCAGCTCGCCTCCCTTGAGGGGTGGAATGTTCAGACTCCCGTAGTCGTAGTTTTAACGCGAAGAAAGAGATGTGAATTAGTCACTAATAAATCGCACACAGAAAAGAATTTAATTAGATATTGTTACATACTACTGACTAGTCCTAACTACTAGATTGTTTAAGAAAAACTAATGGGTTAACAATAACAACATCATTTACAATAATAACTATTAAGTAGAAAATATGGAGAGACGGGAAAACTCTCCTACTTTATGAGACACAGATACTAGCTTAGTCTGTTTGAGTATTGCGGTTCCTTGCGGAAGTCCTATTACGTCAATAATGTGCAAGAGTTTCCCTTCAGAAGAAAAAACCTTAATATCCAGATCTGAGTAATCACTAATCACGATATTACTGTGCGCATCTAAACAAAAGAAAAGAGAAAAACTCATTTGTAAGCAAAATCCTCTAGTGATGATAGAGCGTATAAATTCCCCTGAGAGAGTGAACATGTGGAGACAAGGGCTGTCATCAGTCAGTACAAACAGTTGAGAATTATTGAATTTAACGTCTAAAGGTTTTACCACAGAATTGTGACGGAAATATCCTTGGAAATGGAGGTTGCAGTCTAGGACTTGGAGTCTGTCGTTCATATTATCTGCTACATAGATATGTTTATCTGGAGATAAAGAGAGATTGTGAGGATAATCGAACTGTTCGCTTCCAGATCCCAACTCTCCGACTTGTGATATCATTTGGTAATCTGGAATTGAATACATGGAGAGCTTATGAAGTCCCCTATCCGTGACATAAACTCTGTCTTCAACGACGAGAATACCATATGGCGTGGAGCTAGTAAGGAATTTATAGACAATGTCACCTGTCTCAGAGAATATTTTAATCCGACATTTGTACCAGTCTGCCACATAAATATGTCCTCTATCCTCGTCTATAGAGACACCATGCGGTGTCTCCAATATAGGTTCATCAACAGCAATGAGGTGTTGGAATGTATCATATTGAGGTGCTATAAGAATGGGATTGAGTTTAGAATCGACAGGCTTTTCCAAACAAGGGCGTTTAGGGTCTGTCTCGAAATCTCCAGAATTTCTGTGTTTAGCAGTGCTAACAAGAAGATTGTTGATATTATTTTGTCTGAACTGATCTTCCATTAAAATGAACGCAGACTTAGTGTCTGAGGTAAAATTAATTGTAGCTACGTTTTAGTCTAGTTAGTGTGAAGTTGCTTAAGATGAATACAAACAAAATGATGATGTTATGAAATTTTTGAAGGCAAAAATACATATTGACACTCAGGAAGTATTTAATTGAAATTAATTAATATCCCATTAGTTTCCAGAAATAGTGTGCAGACTTTCCATAAACCCAGAGGATATATAATATGCTGATTTGGTCCAGTTAAATACGTCTGTCCCAAAATCATTGTGGAGTTATATATTAGCGAATAAAGTACCAACATAGAATATAACAAATATTTAATCCAGATTCAAGACTTGATGCCGATCAGTGGCATTATTAATACAATTTCTTAGATATCAGATTATTAAAATTAAGCTACCTCTAGGTTTGTAGGCAAATCACGTAATTGTCGGTGGTCGGACGCTAACATTCACTAAACAGTGGCTCTTAAACTCGATTGCATTCTACAATTCTTTGATTATTTATTTATACAAGTAGCTACCCACTCCACTAGCCACCAACATGTTACATCTGACTGCAAATAACAAATAAGATCATTTTAGTGGACCTCCTTAGAGAACTGCCATCATGGCATTAATAATGCTATACTACATCCGTCCGATGCGGTAACTAGAAAATCTAACAGCCCGCGTGATTCCTAAGATTCTTTCACTAAGCTAATACCTGTAATTCCATTTTCGTGTAATTAATCTTATCAACAGACGGTATAGTGAGAGCTTTTGATCGTGTAGCCATGACAGAGATCAGAACAGATCGCTAAGATTAATCTTTGTAGTGAAATTTTAAAAAATCACTTATTACCTCGGTTAGTAATACGGTGGATGACGGTGATAAGAACACAGTTGGGAACTGCATATAATGCTCATATAACCGGCATAAATTATATAGGGCATATGCCAAACGTTTGCTAGTAGAATGTTCTTATGACAGGTGGTCTTATATCCGGCATTTACTGTATGTGCTATGTTGTATTTAGGACAACTCTGATGCATAAACAAATATATTATACCTACATACCGTTTCTGGTTTTATAAAGTCGTATAACGAAAGGTATTGTCACACAAGAGTGCTGTGTTGTGTTGATTAATATTTGAAAGTCACTCGGGTTCCGGTACTTCTAAACTATTGAAATATTTACACGTGCCCACTCTGTCAGCAGCATATTATAAATTAAAGTAATAAACTTCAACATTTGTCATCGTTCAAGATGATTATATATTCGAAATCTGCAGTAAATAAGACTTTGAATTTGTGCAATATAAAGTTTTACAGAAAGTAACAACCATTAAGTAGAAAATATAGAGAGACGACCAGATTCTCCTCTTTTATGAGACACGGATACTAACTTAGTCTGTTTGAGTATTGCGATTCCTTGCTGATGAAATCTTGCTCTATCATCGATTGTATGCAAGAGTCTCCCTTCAGAAGAAAAAACTTTAATATCGTGATTTGAGTAGTCACTAATCACGATATTATTGTGTGCATCTAAACAAAAGAAATAAGATGGCCTATTTTGTAGTAATCCTTTAGTGATGATAGAGCGTACAAATTCCTTCGAGAGAGTGAATATGTGGAGACAAGGATCGTCAATAGTCAGTACGAACAGTTGAGAATGACTGAACTTAATGTCTACAGGATATACCATAGAATGGTGTTGAAATCTTCCTTTGAAATGAAGGTTGCAGTCTAGGATTTGTAGTCTGTCGTTATCACAATCAGCTACATAGATATGTTTATCTGGAGATAAGGAGAGATTTTGAGGATGATCGAACTGTTCGCTTCCAGATCCCAACTCTCCGACTTGTGATATCATTTGGTAATCTGGAATTGAATACATGAAGAGTTTATGAAGCACCAAATCTGTAACATAAACCCTGTCTTCAACAATGAGAATACCATGTGGACTGGAGCTAGTATGGAACTCATTGACAACGTCACCTGTCTCAGAGAATATTATAATCCGACATTTGTAGCTGTCTGCCACATAAATGTATCCTCTATCCTCGCCTACAGAAACACTCAGAGGTGTCCTTAATATAGAGTTAGCAACAACAATGAGGTGTTGGAATGTGTCATATTGAGGTGTTATTAGGATAGGATTGATGTTAGAATCGCCAGGATTTTCCAAACGGGGGCGTTTAGGGTATATTTCGAAATATTCTGAATTTCGGTGTTTAGCAGTGCAAACAAGTGGATTGCTGATATTATTTTGTTTGGACTGATCTTCCATTACAGATAACGCAGATTTAGTGTCTGAGGTAAAATTAATTGTAGCTAAGTTTGTCTAGTTAGTGTGAAGTTGCTTAAGATAAATACAAACAAAATGATAATGGTATGAAATATTTAATTCATCATTTAATCTTGAAATAGGTTTCCCAAGTTTAGTTCGTTAATCTATGTTCAGGGTATTTCTACAAAACAAAAGTTCTAATCCCATATCTGTATCTCAAATGATAGTGAAAATAGAATTTTTTCGATTTGTTCATTGTATTCCTTAGGGGATCAGCTTCCAATTTGTATATTGGTTTATTTTAAAAGGACAATTATTGTGGTTCCTACATTAGACTTTTGTACATCGGTTTAAGGTAGTCCCTTTGAGCGTGATTTTGGGGTTCATTTGGTATAATTCAGTTCTGAGCAAATTAGATTAAACTGATCCCTCCATCGAAATCTACGCATCAACTAACACAGGGCTGTCCAACTATATTTACTTCTGGCCGCAACTGCTTCATACCATTTAGTGGCGGGCCGCAATACAGGGGCGTGCACTCGGGATGGGTATGGATAGAGGCATTTTGGACGCAACGCGGGCCGTACAAAGCAAGGCCGCCTGTTGGACAGCGCTGAACTAACATATACAGGGTGTAACGAAAGTGTTGATACCTCTGATTTTATTTATATGCGAACAATTTCGGTTTATTCATATGCGAACAATTTCGTTCTAATACAAGTCTGATTCGTTCAGGCATGCTAGCTACTAAATTCTCCAAAATATCAGAGCCAATACCTTCCCATGCAAATTTTATTGATTTTATCAGTTCGTCCAGAGTAGAAATTTTATTATGCTTATGTGAACTCCACCATCGTTTTACTGAGGGAATTGAGACTCCTAAGCACTGAGCAACCTCCTTCTGCATGGTATCACCTTCTAGCATGCCAATTGCTCGAGAACGAATCAAAATCCCGTGATCACGGACATCCATAATGAAGAATTCAAGGCAAAAGGATTAAAAAGCTATAAAGAAATATAAATTTTGACAATTGGAAAGAAAACTTGTACTAAAACATAATTATGTATACGTAGTGCATCAATAATGTTGAGTAAGTTTAAATATTTTGTGTTGTATGGCTCACTAAGAATGATACTTTTGAACTAGCAATACAAGGTATCAACACTTCCGTTACACCCTGTAGATTGACTTCTCTAAAGTATTATAGTTTCAGGCTGAGGGAATAATGTGTTTTGATATGGTTTACTACTAGTACTACTTGTCCCACTTTTCAAGTGGTGAAAATTAGCAAAAATCTACCCAAAATCGCATGACATTTTTCATTACAAGCAATACTATTGAACACCTCCCGTTTATTCTTTCACATTGGTTCTTAATTATTTAACCTTTTAATGATCTTATTTTACGATTTTCACAATTTTATTCTCCAAATTTAGTTTTAAGCCATTTTCAATGGGAAGATTTCAACTTTTCGACACTACTCTAAACCGATGTACAAAAATCTAATGTAGGAACCATAATAATTGTCCTCTTCAAATAAACCAATATATAAATTGGGAGCTGATCTCCTAAGGAATACAATGGACAAATCGAAAATATCATATTCTCACTATCATTTGAGATACAGATATGGGATTAGAACTTTTTGAATGCGTATTTTAGTTATTACAAGCGTACTTCACTTGCTTGCGCTGCGCGGTTTTCGGACACGTGTCCGCAGAGTCGCCCTGCCACTTCCTGGGGACATCAAAGAAATGGTTGATTGCTTTCTAATTCTCTACTAAAGACAAACGTCATTTATCTAAGGTGGAGCATGAATTCAGAACTGCAGAAGAAATAGGTGAATGATAAAAGGATTTCGAAATCTACAACACTAAAATCACCCATGTTAACTATCGGGATCTAGTTTCTAGCATATTTTTGAGATTTGTTTATGCATATATATTTTAAACAAAAGTAAACAAATTATTCATCATAAAGATTCGAAAATATGCGCCAGCATTTGATTGTGTGCCATCACAAGGAGTGAAATGAAGCTTTTTAGAAAGTAACAACTATTAAGTAGAAAATATAGAGAGATGTCCAATATAGCTCCCTAACGAAGACACAGATGCTAACTTAGTCTGTTTGAGTATTGCGGTTCCTTGCGGAAGTCCTATTGCATCAATAATGTGCAAGAGTTTCCCTTCAGAAGAAAAAGCCTTAATATTGTTATTTGAGTAATCGCTAGTCACGATATTATTGTGTGCATCTAAACAAAAGTGACGCGGATACCAAATTTGTAATCCAACTCCACAAATGATGATAGAGCGTACAAATTCCTTCGAGAGAGTGAAAATGTGGAGACAAGGGTTGTCTTTAGTCAGTACGAACAAATGAGAATGACTGAACTTAACATCTACAGGATATACCATATAAGGGTGTTGAAATCTTCCTTTGAAATAAAGGTTGCAGTCTAGGATTTGTAGTCTGTTGTTATCACAATCAGCTACATAGATATGTTTATCTGGAGATAAGGAGAGATTTTGAGGATGATCGAACTGTTCGCTTCCAGATCCCTTCCCTCCGACTTGTGATATCATTTGGTAATCTGGAATTGAATACATGGAGAGTTTATGAAGTCTGAAATCTGTAACATAAACTCTCTCATCAACAATGAGAACACCATGTGGACTGGAGCTAGTAGGGAATTCATTGACAACGTCACCTGTCTCAGAGAATATTTTAATCCGACATTCGTTGGTGTTTACCACATAAATGTGTCCTCTATCTTCGTCGTCTATAGAGATACCTTCAGGGTCCCTTAATATAGATTTAACAACAATGAGGTGCTGGAATGTATCTTATTGAGGTGTTATTAGGATAGGATTAATGTTAGAATCGCCAGTCTTCTCCAAACGAGGACGTTTAGGGTCTGTTTCGAAATCTTCTGAATTTCGGTGTTTGGCAGTGCTAACAAGTGGATTGCTGATTGTATTCTGTTCGAACTGATCTTCCATTACAATGAACGCAGAATTAGTGTCTGAGGTAAAATTTAATCGTAGCTACGTTTTTAGATAAATGCAAACAAAATGAAAATGTCATTGGTTGTAGTTTGCATCAATAATCTTCTATCTGAATTCTACAAAATATCTAATTCTAGAAAATATACACTGTTCGCTAGCCGCACTAGGAAAGTGCGCGAAGCGCGCTGTAGGCTATAATCTGACACCTACGGAGCTCATAAAAATTGGTAAATCCATTGCCATCATGTTAATCATAAATGATAAGGTTCATCCACCTTCTAATGAAGTTTGTAAAAAGCAGTAAGGTCACGACTTTACTGGCCGCTACGCTACCTACGGCCCTGAGGTAGAGACCGAGGAGTGCCATTAGCAGCCCCACGTGGTCGACACCTGTGTAAACTAAAACGATGCAAAATTGAATCGAATCGGACGGGAAACAGTAAAGAGTGGCTGCAGGCTAAACTGGGAATTGTGTCTAATCCTGATTCTAGAATTCATCTCTGAAACCTCTCTCAAATTTGGATTGTTGAGTCTAGATAGATTCCCCAGTGCTTCCCACCATGGATAATACATCAGCTGGGCGAAAATGAATGTATCTGGATTTTTTCAACCTAATATCCGGGATTCAAACTTATCTGCTCTATTTTAGTGATAGAGGTGAGCAGCCCAAGTTACGTTGACCCTTCCTAGAAATGAAATAATGTTTCAGTAAATTCTGCAGATAATCTTAGTATAAATAGCCAACTTTTATGTAGATTTTGTAGACAGGCTCCTTCCTATAAAGGTTTAGAGATTACGGCGGATATATTCAGATTAGGGATTACTGAGTTGGGTTCACTGCGGGCGATGTGTGCAAAGAGTGGTTCCAAGTCGCTGGCATTCAACTTGATGGCATTTATAGAAAAACTATAAATCCAGTAATCTCCTTGGTTTATTACTGAATTTGTAGTTTTTCTAAAAATGTGTTTTTATGTTTGATAAAAGCCTAATATTCGCATTGTTGTCTCTGATTTTGTCACTGAGCGATAACATCATTCAGTGACAGATAAGTAATCCGTCATAATATATATAGTGTCCAGGGGAAGTAGATTAGTAAGATAGGAATTCACATTCAAGATTTGATGCCTATCAGTGGCATTGCTATACACAATTTATCTCAAATAAAAGATCATTAAAATTAAGGTACTTTTCTTTGAAAATCACGCAATCAGTAATACAAAATGATTGGTTAAATTTAATTATCATTTTATCTAATTAAAACAGTGTCAATGAAAATATAATTAACAGTTGAGATATAAAAAGGTAGTCATTCTGGTTGTGTGAGATCTCCTGAGTTCCTATTGGATGTAGAATGTTCACCTCTGACGTCATCATACGTGGGTGGCGCTTCGTCAGATAAAGTGGCACCAGGTGGCAGCATACTGTTGGATAGCCTGAATGTGGCAGGAGGTTGGACTGAGCTGAAGTGGCGGCGTGTGGGCTGTTTGTTGGTAATTAATTCAAAGAAGTTAGTGATCTTGCAGAGTACCACAGTGATGATTATGGCGAGGAGAGCAACGAACAGAATTAGAATGACAACCACTACGATCACTATTGTGTTGCCCCTAGTAAACGGACATAATTAAGTCTTACACACGGGGTACATAGGATTCGAAATTGTGTATTACAGTTAATAGGAAGGGGTCCACAGCCTAAAAAGGTTGAAACCGCTGCACTAAGGCAATGGAAGTCCGTTTATTTTTTGGACCATGGATGAAGTAGTAGTTCTCAGTTATGGGACAATTTGCCATTATTATAAATAGCTCCATAACTGTGAAACATATGATTATGTTAAAACATATACTGACAACGAATTCGAGTAGTTTAATGTTTGAAATATGGTTTATACTTGTATAATATATGATATATATGTTTATGTCCAAAAATAGCGACTGCCATTGCCTTAGTGTATATAATGTTATGGGTATTCTCCAAAGCGTTAGTTGAGACTATTTTGGAGGTAAACAAGATGTTATCACTAAGAACATTTCTATTCATAACTCACTGCTCATCCAATGCTTGAACTAGAACTAGAAGAAAATTAACATTGCTAAATGAGTTGTAAAGTCAGAACATCCTAGTCAACCTAGCTTAATTACGTAATTGAAAAGAAAAGAAAATATGGTTTGAAGAACTATAAATTTATCATGAAATAGACCACGTATTAATTAACCGTAGACTGCCAAGAATTTTGAAATTGGAATATTATAAATATTTGTGTAAATTGAGCGATTTCTCTCTCAGAATTTGGACATAAATTGGCCTAAAAAGTGGTGTGATTAGTAATGATCTCTAAAACTCTTTCGTTAGAATTATATAATAGAATTCATAGTGTAGTGTTCCATACCTGGATAGTATGAAAGTGTGAGTAGAAACAAAGTGAAGAGTTGAGGGAGAGAAAATTCTAAGTGATTCATTGCCATAGCAATTAGGCGCTAATAACAAATGAAACGAGTAATTGATAACACTGCTTTACCGAAGGAGCTAGAAATGTAAAAATACTAGTTTTACTACTAGTTAGTTTATAAACTAAAAGAATCCTACTATTTGACAATCCGTAGATTTTGAATGAATATCTGAAAATAGAAGTATTTGTTTGATAAACTACTTGTAATAAATCTATTTTCAGATATTTAATTAAAATATCTTGCTCAGGAGTCAGGATAAACTTTTAACTAAAGTTGGGAATGTTTCATATGAGAATTAAAAAACATGTTTTTAAAAATTAAAAAAAATGATCAGAAAAATTCTGATTCTGTAAAAAAAAATGATCAGAAAAATTTGGGTTGATTTTAATCGTCAATTTAGAACCCTCCTCATCCAAAACGATACACGGCTAGAATACGGTATAATCAATACAAACAGTGGATATTAAATAATCAGTGATACAAATGAAAGCCAGTGAATATAACTCAGCAGCGCATCACTTCACTAAATACTTCAGATCTAAAATCGATATCATGCTATCAGCGTACGTGGCCGCTAGCTTGCTGCCAGTTGAATTCCAACATACCTCGAATATCCCAGCGTTGCCTTGATACGAGTATACAAGCGTTCTATCTTTAACTGACCATATATGGAGCCATTTATCGAACGACCCACTGGCGATGAATCTCCCATCGGGGCTGAAGACTACGGAGTACACGGCTTCTCTGTGCTGAGTGAAAGTGTGGACACATTTCCCTACGTTTATGTCCCACAGACGGACTGTGGAGTCGAACGAACCTGTGGCGAGGAATTGGGGGCCAGTGGCCCGGCTGGGAGACCACCTGAGGGTGTAGATCCCTTTCTTGTGCTCCTTCAGCTCGTGGAGGGGCTCGTCCTGGCCCAGGGACCATATCTTTGTGGTTTTATCGTCGGAGCAAGAAGCTAACACGCTTCCACTCGGATCCCACTTTATAGCGTTCACCTCATTGATGTGTCCCTGTTGTAAACATGTGTAAATCCAATCAAACGTAGTTCTAAATATTCAAACCTAAGTTGACTAATTCATGAATTATTAATGAATTACTCAAAATTTGAAACTAAAATAATGAAAATATATTTAATATTTCGCTTAGGGACTGAGCAATGTTAGAGGTATATAACATGAGCAACCTTTTAACCACTTTTGGGCATAGAATCTGCACTAATGTTTGAGATTTTGAATAATTCATTAATTGAATAATTCATAATTCTTCATCATCTTTCAATGAATTAGTCAACTTAGATTCAAACTTAAATAAGATTACTAACATAAGGACAGGGGTGTA
The DNA here is from genome assembly GCA_963281255.1 of Aphrocallistes beatrix. Taxonomy (NCBI): domain Eukaryota; kingdom Metazoa; phylum Porifera; class Hexactinellida; order Sceptrulophora; family Aphrocallistidae; genus Aphrocallistes; species Aphrocallistes beatrix. Next base: position 4,407,479 of record OY725492.1, on the reverse strand, counting down.
TTCCTGGTTTTAATTGAGGCAGGACAGGATAGAATTCTTGAATTTAATTTTGTTGTACAAACTGGGTTGTCCCGAATACCCAGATCCATCTTGAAGCTAGTAACAACCGTAGAATTGAGAATATTATTAGGATTCGGTCCTTGACATTTATATGGTAAGATCTCGTTAGTAGGCATGTCTACTAATGAGATCGCATTAACCAATTATTTGTAGGGATTCCACTTGGCTAGGCCATGTATAAGTCATCTTACGCCTAGGTTACGGTAACACTCACATGGAATGTCTTGAGGACGGTGAAGGAGTCGCTGTCGATTTGACAAACTTTGATCTGTCTGTCAGAGGAGCAGGAAGCGAACACGTCACTGGAGCGCCAATCAATATCCAGAGTTGCGGCGGTGTGCAGATCCAATTGGAACCTGGCATCACATCTGCTCGGGTCCCAAACGACCACATACTTGTCCACCCCTCCGCTCACTAAGGTGTTGCCGTCCGGACTCCACTTGAGGACGAATATCGGGGCTTGGTGCTTGGAGAGGGTACGATGCTGAGAAGAATTGTCTGAAGACCAAACGCGAGCTATTCCGTCGTAGGCACCTGTGGGAGCAGTGACGTAATAAATATGTTTATTTCGAATAATCTAACCAAATTCTTGATACCGTATATATACTCGAATAGTAGCCTCCCCCAAATAATCGCCCCTCAAAGAGGAAGCTGAATTTTATGTACCTGTTAGAAAAATATTTTCGGTAGATTATTCCTTTCGACCATTCCTTGGTTCACTCGTGCGGTAATATTCATTGAAAACTGATATTTTTTTTGAAATATTAACTTTTCTTCAGGGGTAAATGGGGCAAAAATTAAACTCATCAATGACCTGGGGTCCATTCTATTTATAGCTTGTACTCTACATTCCTATGGCTTCCCCGCCCAAAATGACTTCACCGGAAAATTTATTGCCATTGAAGGGTTTTAATAATCGCCCCGGCTACTTTCGTACATCAGTACAGTATACCATATATGGGCATATGTGATGTTACCTGTGGCCAGCAGAGATCCGTCCCAGTTCCAATCGAGTGTCGTTACTCCTCTCGACCCCTCGGCCATGTACTCCGTCTGAGGGTGTCTCAGGACCATGGACTGGGATTGGCTCGTCTCGTCCACATTCCAAATTCGCGCTGTGGAATCCCCGGAGCCTGATGCGAGCAGATTGGCGCGCTGCGGGTTCCACGCACATATAAATACCTCAGAATCGTGTCCTTTCAAGTGAGACACGCGCGGCTTGTGTGGTCTCTCTTGGTGGTCTCCTTTCTCGCCTATAAATAGTAGCATCAATAGGTCTTGGTAGAAATAATAAATGAATATTTCCGCAAATTCTTATGAAATTTCCAAACTTTGTTTGTATAAATATGTACCTTTGTGAATACTTAAATTTAGAATACAGATGACTCCGCTTAATCGGGACACTTTGGTTCCGGATACTTTGTCCCGATTAAGCGGAGTTCCCAATTAACCGATGACATTTAGTATTAGCTTCTATGTACGGGAGCCATTCCGTTGCTGGAGACTTGTCCCAACTGAGCGGTTGTTCCGATTAAGCGGAGTTGACTGTACATCCTTACTATTAAAACTCGATTATTGTGTATGTGTATATATATATATATATATATATATATGGGGAATTCCATGTCAAAAAACCAATCATTTCACCACCATCAACCGATTGGTCTGAAATTTGCTGTGCGACAGGGCACTTATATGTCTTTACCTTTGTGAAAATTTCAGATCAATCGGTTGTGTGGTTTTTGAGTTATGACGTCACAAATTTTTGAATTTTTGCTGTTTGATCAAGGATTTTCACAATGGTTAAATCACCATCCCATTTTAAACTCGAATAACTTGAAAAATATTCATCAAATTCTTTCATAAATTGCAATACTTATGTTTTTACATATGGACAATACGAAAAACTTGAGTAAATTAAGTTTTGAGTTCCTTTTCTTTGTGAAAACTGGAACTGAAACCAACTCCCGAAGCAAACCGGAACTATGACGTAACAAAAATGTATATTTTGGAAACTGTTTTATTTTTGGGTATTTTACTGTTTATATTCATAATTCATTGTATAAAAAAATTCATTTGGTTTCCATATGTTCTCTTTGAGTTATTCACATTTTTGTACCTGTAATCGCTTTCTATATACGTACGTATAACTCAAAATTTTATGCCTTTTGTAAAATATAAAATTGACTTGACAACTCTCAATTTCTACCATTTTGAAAATCCTTTCATGTCTTCCTCTATAATATCACTCATTCTTACAACTTTCTGCAATTGATATGTGCATTCGGAATTATAAGTCTGTTGTATATTTGACCACAGACAGACTAAACATAAACAGTGTAATGCTGTTGTTGCTATGTAATAGGAATGCAATAAATGTCACTAATGAGTTGAAAAGCTAATTTTAGAGGACTAATATTTGATGAACAATCCGATATTTAGTCCGAACATAGATGATTGTATATATATATATATATATATATATATCTGTAACGAATTGATTGAAGAAACTGCCGGTCATAGAAAGCTGATTTTTGGCATGTGGGAGTCTTTTGGCTATGGCTCCAGTAAGTTCTGAGTTCAGAGCAAAATGTCGACTCATCATGGAATTATGACGTCATTGTCACATTTTTAAAAGTTAAGTAACACAGTTATTCGGGCATAACTCAGCCATTATAGGAGATAGAAGGCTGAAATTTTAATAGAATCTGTATACTAACATGTCTCACATATGATGCGACTATCATCAAAAAATGATGACTCATCACTTTGTTATGACGTCATCATTACGCATCAAAAAAATTTAAATTCACAAATTTGGTGATTTTTCGAGTGATATCGATTAGCACAGTAGAACAGGCATATTTAGAGATGTTATCTCCCTTATAATTAACCAATGTGACTCCAGGCGACCGAAGGGAGCCTCCGGCGGACACAAAGTGTCCGCCAGCCGCGCAGCGCAAGCAAGCGCGAAGCGCGCTTGTACACATTAATACGAACACCAAGGAAAGGTCGAAATTTGTTCGTATTATCTGGAATTCGTATTAACGAAGTGATTTACATGCATTTTCCTCCGTAGGGGATACATTTCCCTTTGATGTGGATGGTGAAATATGTCCGCAAGCACAACCATGCAAAATCTAATAGTATTCTGATTTCTAATACTTTGACATGTAATAGCATATGATATCCCTTACGATATAGATGCGTACAGCTGATAGTATTCCATTATCAGTCTGTCTACAGACATTTTTAATTGAGGTCAAAACTTAATTACATCTTACATTGATTCCTGCTTCAAATAACAATTCAAGTTCATCCATGGTGACGTCCTGAACATCACTCACACACATGCCAACTTGAGCCATGATAAAACGGGCGTTGAATTTGGCGGGACATGTCTGGACGCAATAGAAAAGTATCATACAACATGTACCCAAAAAAGGCGGAACATAATGGATAAATTTAACCCAAAAACGGGACACTCGTGAAAATTTGCTCAGTGGAAGAGTGAAAAACGGGACGCATGCACCATCAACTCACCAGTATCCATCGCATTCACCTTCTGCGTGACGTCATCGATAGGCTCCTCCTTGATTTCGCGCCTGACGATATTCACCTGAGCGCGCAGGGCCCGGGAGCCTAGGTCTGGCCGAACGGCGTCGATCAGACTCAGCGGCTCCACCAGTCCCTCGTCCAGCAGCTTGCCGTCCGCCGTGATGCTCATCTCCGCCTCCACGAACTGGAGTCCTTTCTGCACCATGCTGATGAGAGCCCCGGGGGGCACCAGTGAAGGTGTTATGTTACTCTGAGTCACACATGCCTCGTTACCGAAAGCGAATGCGGAATGTGTGAAACCGGACTCTTGGAGGTACCGGTGTATGAGGTAGTTGAGCTCGTCGCTGGTTATACTCATTCAACAGTCTAATGATGGATTAGTGGGAATCAGAGATGGCTCAGTCCATGGTTTTCTTAGGAAAGCCAGGAATCTTAAAAAAACCCGGATGCCCCTTGATTAGCCGCCAAAAGTAATGCATAGCAACACCAATTACTCTTATTTATTTGTTTTTACCCAGAGTCAGCGGTTGAATAGAAAAAATGAATTTCCTCAAATAATCACACCCCAAAGGATCCTAAATTCAATAGCCGCATATAACTAGGTCTCATTACTATTCTAGGAATATCATAACTCAATGAATATGACATCCCATCCCTCAGCAGTCACCAGATAACTCTGGTACAGAGGCTAAGGTATTTCCCCCAATCGGTTTTCAGAGAAACAGAAAAATTATCATAATCTGGTGGTTCATGGTCAAAGGAAGTACGTATGCGTATGAAACGAAGATATCCAAATTTCACACCCATAATATTCAATATTGGAATGCACAATATGAAGTAACTACATAAGGTGAGAATGGGACCTTTTAAATGTAATTTCAGTTCTTTATCCCTACTTCTAGCTGGATCACTGAAGAAGAAGTAGAAAACTTAATGTTATGACATGGCGGCACATATAAAACTTCATGAAAGATGATAGTACAATTATGATGTCTGTTCAAGTTTGAAGTGGTACTGAATCAGCTAGCAAAGTCCATTACTTGGATGGACATAGCAGTCTCAGATCATGAATTGTTCAGTAGGAATGACTCAAAAAGTGCGTAGAGCTTGGACCTCATAATATAATTCACCCACAGCTCCTTCACATTAGAATGCGAATAGAATGACACTGGATCTTCTATAGTGTTATGATGGTGATGATGATGATGTAGAATGTGGATATGAGTACACTTAAATACAAGATCTTGAAAGAATGTGAGATATGCTTATACTATATATCAAATCCCCACAGGGTGATAACTTGGATATAACATAAATTGGAAGAATATATCACACCGATATATCTCAGTGGTAATGCTACACTTTGATCACTGATGTATTTTCAGATCAAGATGGTCAATAATTGAATATGGTTTCGTGGATATTAATGTTGTATAATGCAATAGTGCTAATAGGCAGATAATATCTTAGATACAGAGATTCCAACTAATTAAGCAACAGTCTAGTATAAAAGCACATAATAACTGCTTTTGAATATTCTTATTTTAGACTATACAATATATCATTATTAAAAACTCAGTTCATTGATATTTACATTTTAAGTTAAACAGATATTCCATAGATTGTCATGGCTAGCGCTGAGTTAGTAAGGAATGAAGATGACAACCTGAATCAGTTCGATAGAACTCGTAGAGAAATTCGAGATAATTTCGCTAGAGCTCATTATTTGTTACAAGAAAGAGAAGCAGTTTTGTTAACAGAAGTACAGGAGTTGGAAGATAAGTTTCATGGAAGAGAAATAGTTGACGAGATTGAACAACTGTCTCTTTCGAAGGAACATTTAGAAAAAACTCTGAAAGGCAATAACGTCCAAGAATTTCTCCAACAAAGTATTGCTCAAATCAATCGGAAGGTTTCAGATTTGAAAAGCTTACACGAAAAAGCGCAAGAAGTGAAATATCTAGATTTTGAATGGAATAAAGAATTAGAAAATAAATTGAATACACTTGGGGCAATATATGTTAATAGCAAGAAGAGTTCTAGATTGATCAGCGAATATAAGAAGAAAGGAGTTCCATTAGCAGTATTCGGGAAGCATGATGGTAATAAAAGATCAAGAAATCCTATTTCATTCCGCAATCCTAAAGGCATCAGTGTGGATATTGATACAAATTTTTTTTACATCTGTGACTACGGAAATGATCGTATACAAGTGCTCGATAGGATGCTTCAATTCCTATTTATGTTCAGTGAGAAAATGAATGGTCCATGTGGAATTTGTATCTTCCAGGAAAAAGTTTATATCCCTCAATTTAAAGGTTGTTCACTTAACATCTATTCTCTCCAAGGAAACCTTCTAAACTCTGTTGGGAAGGAAGGAAATGGACAATTTGAATTCGAAGGTCCTAAAGGCGTTGTTGTTTCCACAGAATGGGGAAGAATTTATATTTGCGAATTTGATAATAATCGTATCATAGTGTCTCAACCTAGATCTCTCATTCAATTGTTTCATTTCAAATATTTTCAAAGCCAAAGATGTTAAACTGACAGCTGAGGAGATTGTTGTATTATGTGGGGAAAGTCCTTGCATTAGAATCTACAATGCATCTCACCAGCTTTCAAGACAGATGATCAGCAGAGGAGAAGATAGTGCTAATCAAGTATGGAATGCGAGTCGTTTCCTTCTAGATTCAGATCTCAACATTATACTGACTGATAGAAATCGTCATTGTGTCTGCATATTCTCCTACACAGGAGCACTGATCCATAAGTTTGGGAAGGAAGGAGAAGAGAAAGGAGAATTTATTGAGCCAATTGACATAACTCTGGATTCAGAGGGACGGATTGTTGTTGTGTCTCATAACCCCAACCACTGTATCCAACTTTTCTAGAATTGATTGGACATTTATTTTAGTTTATCATGGATTTCATGTTAGTTGATTGTTTGGTAGCTTTAGACCATTCTATATATAAAATTGTCTATGTATAGAGCATAAATGAATGTGAAGAGAAGATCTCTATCTGAAGTATGTACATATTATTAGCGTTCACATACATGCCAACTTGAGCCATGATAAAAGCGTGATAAGGCATTGAATTTTATTTCAAATCTCACAGAGTGATGTTTCGTTGATAACATAGCTACTTAAGTTAAGCTAAATTCTGATTTCAATCACTGATCTATTTTCAGACCTCGATTTTCAGATTAGCTGAATACGATGTCGTGGATAGGAATGGTTGCATAGTGCAATAGTGAGAGTAGGCCTGTTTCATACGATTACTATCCACCGTACGATTACTATCCACCGTACGATTGTTATCCACCGCAAGTTAGTATAGAATCATTCTCACTTACACAAAATCATTCTCACTCATAATGAAAGTCATTCTTAAGGTTGGCCTTTCCTATGGGCATTTTGTTTTCTATCTAAAATTTGCAAAAAGACCTTTTTAATCATTTTTAGATCCCTAAAGGGGTTCTTAACATTAATTTCGATTTTAGAATTTCAATGCTAATGTTTTACCATTTAGAGCCACTTCTACCACCGCCTGGTGTCGCCCAAAAAAGGACAGATTTTTGAAACGGAAAGTCTCATATCCATAACTTCTTTGAACCATGTTAGATCATCATTTAAATGCTAAATTCGTGCTCAGCACTAAATTTCCAGCAATTTGATATATATATTGGACATATTGGAGAAATTCTTTGGCTGCGGGTTCCTAGCAACGGCCAGGAATGTGAAAAAATTCCTGGCCGTTGCTATGCACGGACATCCAAAAAATTCTCCAAATATGGTCAATATATATATCAAATTGCTGGAAATTTAGTGCTGAGCACGAATTTAGCATTTAAATGATGATCTAACATGGTTCAAAGAAGTTATGGATATGAGACTTTCCGTTTCAAAAATCTGTCCTTTTTTGGGCGACACCAGGCGGTGGTAGAAGTGGCTCTAAATGGTAAAACATTAGCATTGAAATTCTAAAATCGAAATTAATGTTAAGAACCCCTTTAGGGATCTAAAAATGATTAAAAAGGTCTTTTTGCAAATTTTAGATAGAAAACAAAATGCCCATAGGAAAGGCCAACCTTAAGAATGACTTTCATTATGAGTGAGAATGATTTTGTGTAAGTGAGAATGATTCTATACTAACTTGCGGTGGATAACAATCGTACGGTGGATAGTAATCGTACGGTGGATAGTAATCGTATGAAACAGGCCTATAACATAATCATAGAAAAACTGGCCAATAATATTCTTATATACAAGCACATAATAACAACTTTCTAATATTCTTATTACTAAAACCAGTTCATTGATACTTACATTTGAAGTTAAACAGATATTTCATAGATTGTCATGGCTAGCGCTGAGTTAGTAAAGAAAAAAGATGACAACCTGAATCAGTTCGATAGAGCTCGTAGAGAAATTCGAGATAAGTTCGCTAGAGCGCATCATTTGTTACAAGAAAGAGAAGCAGTTTTGCTAGCAGAAGTACAAGAGTTGGAAGATGCGTTTAGACGAGGAATAGCTGATGAGATTGAACAACTGTCTCTTTCCAAGGGACAGTTAGAGGATACTATGAAAGGCAATATAATGGAAGAAATTCTCCAACGAACTATTGCTGAGATTGATGCGAAGATTTCACAGCTAAAGATTCTACGCGAAAAAGCGAAAGAAATAGGAAATGTGGATTTTGATTGGAACCAAGATTTAGAATCTAAATTGAATACACTGGGAGCAATACGTGTTAATAGCGAGAAGAAGATTTCTGAATTGATCAGCGAATATAAGAAGAAAGGAGTTCCGTTAGCAGTATTCGGGAAGCATATCGATAAAAGATCAAATAAGCCTGGTATATTTTGCAATCCTGCAGGTATCACTATGAATATGAATACAAGCCATTTTTACATCTGTGACTACGGAAATGCTCGTATTCAAGTGTTCGATGAGATGATTCGATTCCTTTTTATGTTCAGTAAGAAAATGAATGGTCCATATGGAATTTGTATTCTTCAAGAAAATGTTTATGTCACTCAATATATTGGTTGTTCGCTTAACATCTATTCTCTTCAAGGGAAGTTTCTAAACTCTGTTGGAAAGGAAGGAAATGCAGAACTTAAATTCAAGGATCCTAGAGGTGTTGCTGTTTCCACAGAATGGAGAAGAATTTATATTTGTGAATCTGGTAATAATCGTGTACAGTGTCTCAACCTAGATCTCTCATTCATTTGCTTTATTTCTGATGTTTACTGGGCTCAAGATGTAAAACTGACAGCTGATGAGATTATAATATTATGTGCGGGAAATCCTTGTATTAGAATCTACAATGCATTCCACCAGTTCTCAAGACAGATGATTAGCAGAGGAGAAGATAGTGCTAATCAAGTCAGGTCTCCAAATCGTTTCTTTCTAGATTCGGATCTTAACATTATACTGACTGATAGATACCGTCATTGTGTCTGCATATTCTCCTATACAGGAGCACTGATCCACAAGTTTGGGAAGGAAGGAGAAGAGAAAGGAGAGTTCATTCAGCCATTTGGTATAACTCTGGATTCAGAAGGACGGATTGTTGTTATATGTCGAAATCCGAACCACTGTATCCAACTTTTCTGAGTTTCTATAGAATTGATTATTCATTTAGTTTAGTATATCATGGACTACATGTTAATTGATTGTTTGGTAGCTTTACACCATTCTATCTATATTTATTGTCTTTGTGTTTATTTATGCCCTATTAATCGCGAAAAGTATTCGATGTAAAGTACATATTTTTGTGATATTTAAATACATAAGCAGATCCTACGCTGTTAGTGCTGTTGCGTGGTATTCTGAGGCACCGTGGTATTTTGAAGCACTAGTCAAATTAACCATGGATATTCAACTTGCGTGGTATTCTGAGGTAAATAGTGTATTGTGCTTCATGACCTGAATGCTTATTAAATAATATGTTTATTCGTCTCATCATCATTCAGGACATACAATACAAATAGAAAAAAATCTGTGAGTACTGTTGCGTGGTATTTTGAGATATATCGTAGTATTCTGAGATTTTGTTTCGCTTCCTCAAATGGCCTTGTGGTTCAATCGGTTTCATCGTAACCTGATAACCACTGCCACCAAATTGTGGAACATGACACAATTTGATGGCAGTGGTTATCAGGTTACGATGAAACCGATTGAACCACAAGGCCATTTGAGGAAGCGAAACAAAATCTCAGAATACTACGATATATCTCAAAATACCACGCAACAGTACTCACAGATTTTTTTCTATTTGTATTGTATGTCCTGAATGATGATGAGACGAATAAACATATTATTTAATAAGCATTCAGGTCATGAAGCACAATACACTATTTACCTCAGAATACCACGCAAGTTGAATATCCATGGTTAATTTGACTAGTGCTTCAAAATACCACGGTGCCTCAGAATACCACGCAACAGTGCTACTCAGATAATAAACGAATTGTAATGTCATTTTAATTTCAAAATCGAGATTACTTTGCTAGGTATAGAGGGTATTTTAATAAGTCAATCGCGATCTATAACTTCTACAAATCGTTTCAAACGAGTACATATCTTGAATTTAGTGATCTCAAACATTTCCACTTGAACCATGATAAATGCGAGACGCGACTTGAATTGCGCAGGGATATTGCTGGTTCCAACGGAAAAGTTTTGTCTATAAAATCCAAATAAGCGGGACAAACCGGAATAATTTCGTGTAAAAACGGGACATGCGTGAAAATTAACTCAATAAAAGAATTAAAATGTGGGACGTCCAGCCAAAAACAGAACGATTGGCATGTGTGATCAGCGTAAGATTTCTAGCTATTTGAGTAGCCATGCGTTATTCAGTAGCAATGAAAAGTGTGTAGACCCTGGACTTCATAATATTCCCCCACTGCCCTTTTACACTGGTTTGAGATTGGATCTTCTAAGTTCTTCCCACACATACACATACGATCGACCACGATCGCGATCCTATTTTGACGATCGAATGAAGATCGTAATCTTTTTTTGCCCGATCAGTTTCGGGTGATTTTTAGGAAATTTGTATTGTCTTCTCTCCTCATCATCATCTAGCCTATTCTATTTTCTATCATATTATCAATTTCGTCTTCTTCCAGACTAAAGACCATTATGCATTCTGATTGCTAAGCTTGATTAGTATTTATAGTTCCGAAGTGTCTAGTTACGAATACGATCGGGAAAATAATCGAGATCTGCTGGATTGCGACCCTTTTTGAAATCTTGATCTTTATCAGGATAGCGATCTTCTTTTTTACGATCGACTAATACCTTATTGATGATGATGGTGGTGGTTATGTAGTATGTAAGATACAGTAGATGTCGGATATAAGAACATTCTACCAGAAAACGGTTGACATATACCCCATATAATTTCTGCCGGTTATAAGAACATTATATGCATTCCCAACGGTGTTCTTATAACCGGCATTCACTGTATCAGCGAAGATCTCAGTATGCCCTGAATACACGATCATACTCAGAAGAATGCTGGAGTTCTGCTTTATTTAAATTCCACATGGTGATGTTCTCGAGATCATGGGGGTCGGAAATGGGCCCGCTGACCCTTCGGGCCGCCCGGCCCGAAGACTCCGGGGTCGACCCAATCGATTCCGGGGCCGCTACATTCACGAAATAAATATATATCACACTTACAATTCACTAACATAAATAAAACTCTATAGAAATCTACTATCCTTTCTGATTTCTCCGGGCGTCTGCCATGATGTCAGTTGCTATGTTTTAGTGGATACAGTAATAAAATTGCATGGTTCTAGGACTTTGGGAATGTATCGGGTAAGCTTGTACCCAGCCAGATAGGCCCTCTAGGCCTATCCGGCCCATAACCGACGATGCCGGGTAGAACCGGGTATAGTCCGGGTAGAGCCGGATCTGGCATGGGCCGGGTAAAGCCGGGCAGCCCCTTAGGGCCGCCCGGCCCATGCCGGGTAGCCAGGTGGGTCCGACGCCTATGCTCGAGATAGCATATATTGCGAGAACATATGACGCCGATACATCTCAGAAATAAATGCTACATTCTGACTTTAGATCACTGATATATATTTTAGACTAAGATTGTCAATAGCTGGAATTGATGTCGTGGATATTAATGTTGTATAATTCAGTAATGCAAGTAAGCTGATATCTTACTAAAGAGATTCTAGGAAAATAATTCTACTATAAAAGCACATAATAACCACTTTCTAAGATTTGTATATTAGCTCAACTATCAGTTCATTGATACTAACA
>OY725492.1:4385570-4390570 GCA_963281255.1 Aphrocallistes beatrix | reverse complement strand
AGGGCCTGCCAGGGACTACGGTCCGTCTTAACTGGGCCTGCAGAAACATTTTCTGGGCCTACAAGATATTTAATGGGCCTGCGGGCAGGCTCTGCAGGCCCATTGGCTACGCCTGTGTGTTAGGGGCATGCCTAATTTCCGTAACGGAACCATCAGGTACCTAATTTCCTGGACGGGACGAGTCAATATGCCTAATCTCCGGAACGGGACAGAAAAGGTACCTAATTTCCGGAACGGAATGAGTTAAGATGCCTAATTTTCGGGACGGGACGGGTTAAGATAACTAATTCCCGGGACGGGATCCCGTCCCGTTCCGGAAATTAGGCATGCCCCGCTGTTAGTGCTACTCAGGCTGTGAACGAATTATAAAGTGTCATATATCCCAGCACAATTTGAGTGGCAAAATGCTTTTGATTGGTTATATTTATTCTGGTGTCCTGAGTTTAAAAAAAGTTAACTTAGGTTACATTTTTTAAACCAGTTTTACCTACAAAATTCAATTTCAAAATCGAAATTTTACTAGATACAACCGCGCTTCGCTTGCTTGCGCTGCGGGGCTGGCGGACACAAAGTGTCCGCCGGAAGCTCCCTTCGATCGCCTAGATGTGACATTGGTTAATTAAACGGGATATATCATCTCTAAATATGTCCATCTTAGTTTTAAAATCGATATCACTCGAAAAAACACAAAATTTGTCAATTTTAAAATTTTTGATGCGTAATGATGACGTCATAACAGAGTGATGAGTCATCATTTTTTGATGAAAGTCGCATCATATGTGAGGTATGTTAGTATACAGATTCTATTAAAATTTCAGCCTTCTATCTCCTATAATGGCTGAGTTATGCCCGAATAACTGTGTTGCTTAACTTTTAAAAATGTGACAATGACATCATAATTCCATGATGAGTCGACATTTTGCTCTGAACTCAGAACTTACTGGAGCCATAGCCAAAAGACTCCCACATGCCAAAAATCAGCCTTCTGTGCCCGGCAGTTTCTTCAATCAATTCGTTACAGAGAGAGAGAGATATATATATACATATATACACATTAATCGAGTTTTAATAGTAACAAGCGCGCTTCGCTTGCTTGCGCTGCGCGGCTGGCGGGCACTTCGTGTCCGCCGGAGGCTCCCTTCGGTCGCCTGGGGTCACATTGGTTAATTATAAGGGAGATAACATCTCTAAATACGTCTGTCCTACTGTTATAATCTATATCGCACGAAAAATCACAAAATTTACCAATTTGTAAAATTTTTGATGAGTAATGATGACGTCATAACAAAGTGATGAGTCATCATGTTTTTAATGATAGTTGCATCATATGTGAGGTATGTTAGTATACAGATTCTATTAAAATTTCAGCCTTCTATCTCCTATAATGGCTGAGTTATGCTTGAATAACTGTATTGCTTAACTTTTAAAAATGTGACAATGACGTCATAATTCCATGATGAGTCGACATTTTCGTCTGAGCTCAGAACTTACTGGAGCCATAGCCAAAAGACTCCCACATGCCAAAAATCAGCTTTCTGTGCCTGGCAGTTTCTTCAATCGATTCGTTACAGATATATATATATATATATATATACAATCATCGAGTTTTAATAGTAAGGATAAGCAGGTCCTATACTGTTAGTGCTACTCAGTTAGTGAACGAATTGTACGATGCCATATATTTTGATTTTCAAAATCGATACTTCTTTGGTAGGAATAGAGAGAATTAATAAGTTCAAATCGTTTCAAACGGGTACATATCTTGAATTTGGTGATAACAAAGATGCCCACTTGAACCATGACGAAAGCGGGAGCGGCTTGAATTTCGCTGGGATATTGCTGGTCCCAATGGAAAATTTTTGTCTATGAAATCCAAAAGGTGGGGACATAACAGAGAGATTTCACAAAAAACGGACATTCGTGAAAATTAGTTCAACAGAAAGAGTGGAGAAAGCGTGACTTCCCACAAAAACGGAACGATGGGCATGAATAATGAGCATTATATTTCTAGCTATTTGTGGAGCCACCACATAACTGCATCCTTCCATAGCAACGTAATTACAGCATCGAAATGCGACCATAATCCATTCCCAGAAACCTTTTACAAAATAATAGCAACAGGGCCGTCGAAACGGAGGTGCGACTTTCAACAAATAGTTACTTTATCGTTGAGATAGGTTGAACCAAACACACTTAGTGCTTGTTTCTACAGTCCAATCATTGTGTGTATTTTGTACGTTTAGTTTGTATTGAATCTTATTCAATCCTAAATTTACAATTCTTCACTAGTACCAGTTCTCTAATTGCAGTCGAATGAATCCCTCTCTTCGGAACTTTTCCTCTCTCAAGATATTTTCTTCTCTGAGCGATCAACTTCATCTGCTTGTCTCTCCTTCCGCACCAGTCCGTAACTGCACACTTCTCTTCCTTCTAGCACACTCAGTCAAAGCAGTTTCCCTCTGCTACCTTCTGTCACATCTGTTCTGCTACAACACTCCACTTCTTCCTTGCATTCTCTTAAATTACACTCGTTACACTCTCTCCTACCTCTCAGTGTTCGAGAAAATATTCACTGATTGGCTGACGGATCACAACCTGCTACAGTGGCTGCGCAGCAGAAATACCCCGGCACTCACTGGATAATGGAACTGGAGGGATGCTACGATACAATAGCATACCGACAGGTAGGAGGATGGGAGAATTGAGTAGAGTTCTAGGACGACGGACCGACCTGGAAGTTCAAAACGAGGAGACTTTCGAAGATAAAGTATTCACTCTGTGAGACTGGGATACGAGCGGTCATGATTAAGGTTCAGATACGCAACCCTGTAACAAACAATGCTATTGAGCGCATTAGGACGGAAGAAACACACAAAATAATTTGTACCCGTGTAGCCTGTCAAAGATGGTTTTTGTTGGATCTATACGCGTCCTTTTTGGTCACCTGTTCCAGCTTCCTGTATTTGATCGTAAATCGCTGCTGTCCATCTTTATTCGCTACTAGTACGACATTACTCGTCCAAGGAGAGTTCGAGAGTTCTGAATAGACTTTGTGCTGATAGTTCGTCGAGCTGCCTGTGTGGTCTATTCTTGATAGGTAGGGCATCACCAACTGGAATCGCATGCTCGCATTTGCCCGTCCGTCCTGATCATTGTCAACACTGCTCCATATTCTGTGATAATCCTCTTGATATTCCTTTGCTGACGCAGGGATATGTCCTGGTCGATTGTCTGACCTTGTGCTGAGTATTCCGTATCACTAGACACTAATTTCAGGGTATTAGCCTCTCTAATGGATTCCCTCCAGTGGCATTAGCGTAGATCGGTAACTTCGCCTTCCCTAATTCTACTACACCGGCTTGCCAGTCGAATGCGATACGGTCGAACTTATGCATAAACTCTCGATCAAGTAGTATCGCTTGTCCTTCCCTAGTGAGCATCTGAACGTAACCTTGCTGTTCTTCTCCCCAGGTATCTCAATAGACACACCAACATATCCTTTCACGGTTATTGAGATGCTGCACACACCGAAGTCTTGTCCACTGGTCAGTACCAATTCGTTTCCCAATCCCAGCTCCTTCAATGCCTTTTCGTCCATGACACTAATCCCTGCACATGCATCTTCCCGTCACTTTGGATAACACTGTAGCTTATTCTTCATCCCATCTTCTCGCATGATCCACTACGTACACTCTACGGGAGTCGCTGGTTTCTTCAATATCCGTCCGCTGTACACTGACTTGTGCTGTGCCCTCGACCACGGCATATGCCTCATACTCTGTCTGGACACAATCTCCAACCATAGCCCGAACGCCCACAGTATAGCTTGCAAACCTCTTCTTCATAGCCGTGTATCCTCCTGACTTTCGTACGGGGGAGGTTTTCGGTCCTGATTAGATCCGGTAAACTTATATTGCTGTGTGTGATTGTTGCCTCTCCGTCGCCTGATTTGGACTCGTGGAACTGTTCGGCATTGCCTCCATACTTCTGATGGTCGTTCTTTCATTAGTCGAGCTCCATGATCTAGCACCAGCCCCTTTTTACGTTGGATTGATTGAACCAGTGCTACAAATTCCCTGACCCCTTTTTCTGTACCACCTCTCTTTCCCTTTGACCCAAGTCTTGATCTGTGGTTGCACCTCTTCTGGGAGTTCACTTACGAGCGCTATGCACTGCCAAGTTGGATTGTCCTACGAGCTTCGCTGGCTTCTTGAGTTTGTAAATTTTCAATTTTCAATAACTGAATATGATGTCGTAGATAATTAATAATGTTGTATAATTCAGTAGTGCGAGTAAGCTGATATCTTATAGAAAGATATTCTAGTAAATATAATCAGTATAACAGCACATAAATATCCATTTTCTAATATTCTCATTTCTGACTATATTATAATAGACTCAGTTCATTGATACTTACATTTGAAGTTAAACAGATATTTCATAGATTGTCATGGCTAGCGCTGAGTTAGTAAGGAAGGAATATGACCACCCGAATCAGTTCGATAGAGCTCGTAGAGAAATTCGAGATAAGTTCGCTAGAGCTCATCATTTGTTAGAAGAAAGAGAA
The DNA here is from genome assembly GCA_963281255.1 of Aphrocallistes beatrix. NCBI lineage: Eukaryota > Metazoa > Porifera > Hexactinellida > Sceptrulophora > Aphrocallistidae > Aphrocallistes > Aphrocallistes beatrix. The sequence goes on along the minus strand of OY725492.1, from coordinate 4,386,003 downwards.
GCAGTTTTGTTAGAAGAAGTACAGGAGTTGGAAGATAAGTTTCATGGAAGAGGAATAGTTAATGAAATTGAACAACTCTCTTTTTCCAAGGGACAGTTAGAGGATACTATGAAAGGCAATATTATGAAAGAAATTCTCCAACGAACTATTGCTGAGATTGAAGTCAAGATTTCACAGCTAAAGATTCTACGCGAAAAAGCACAAGAAATGGGAAATGTAGATTTTGAATGGGACCAAGAATTAGAATCTAAATTGAATACACTGGGAGCAATACGTGTTAATAGCGTGAAGAAGAGTTCTAAATTGATCAGTGAATATAAGAAGGAAAGAGTTCCGTTTGCAGTATTCGGGAAGAATAGCAATAAAAGATCAAAAAATCCTGGTTTATTCCGCTGTCCTAAAGGTATCAGTGTAGATATTGATGCAAATCTAT